>QRFJ01002275.1:130681-324095 GCA_006176705.1 Cocos nucifera | reverse complement strand
CCCTGGGTCGGCTATATCTCATTAGAAATTCAGACAGAAAGCAGCATTTTTAGACTATTGGCATAATACACAACTAGGTCGGCTCAGTCTCAAACTGAGCCAACCTAGTTGTACGTTATCCGATCTAGTCTGAAACTAGGTCGGCTCAATTTTTGTGGGTTTATTTTGTATACGTGAAATATTTGGATTTTGAAAAGTTTTTCTATGAGCTTGGGGCTTGACCCTTTTGTAAAGTATAAATAATGGAAATAGGTCAAGGTTATATAAGATGCCGAATTCATTGAATAAAGCCCTTTTCTTCTAGAAAACTCTTATGATCTCTTTCTTTCTTTTTCCTTGAATCCATTATTTTGCTTCTGTGTTGATCCTAGGAGATTGTTCCTTATTGCTTGGCTAATCACCAATGGCCACGCTGGTCCACGAGAGGATAGTTTGTCCCAACAAAGCTAGGTGTAGCCGGAAGGAGGCCGCCAGCTGAGGGAGAGAGGGGTAGTGGAGGAACTGAAGGGCCGAAGGTTCAGGGAGGAAGGAGGCAGTCGAGTGCTCGAGGAGGTGGACCGAGTGCAATCGAAGGGATTGAGACAGTCGAGAGCTCGAGGAGGTGAGAGGCGGTCGAGGGCTCGGGAAGGCGGGCTGGGTGCAGCTGTGGGAGGCCACCGATCGGGAGAGAGAGGGGGTGGTATGCGGACCGAAGGGTGGCGGGAGAGGGCAGGTAAGGGATAAAAATGTTGGAGGGCGGGGATGGTGGAAAAATGAGGAACCGATGGATGATGGGATAGGAGAAAATGAGGGGGCGATAGATAGTAGCGTGGGAGAAAATGAGGGTGCGCGGTATGTAAAAAATTATTTTCATTGATAAAATTATTTTCATCGCTATTATGTAAAAAATTATTAGTGACGAAAGTTACCATCGGTAAAATTATTTTCATCGCTAATAATTATATATTTAAACTAGCATCTTTAAATTATTTGTGATGGTATTCTTATCGTGGCTAAAGTCATTGCTAATATAATTTTTTATATTAATTTTTTTGTCCTCCTAAGTCATATTTTGGATGGTTAAAAATTAATATTTAATTTTATTAAATTTTTAAACTTAATTAATTTGTGAATGAAGTCTTAATTGATTTAAATTAGATTTAATTTATTAGACTTGACTTAATTTGAGGCTAATTAGATTTTAATATTTCAAATAAAACTTGGATTCAAAGTCTAACTCAATTAGGTTTAACATAATTTTGAATTAGATTAGAATCAAACCCAAATTAAAAACTATTTTCTTATAATTAATTTAAATCATATTAAATTTAATTATACTTGAGTTAATTTGAATGTAATTAGATTTTATAAGCTAATTAGGACTTGGATTCAAAGTCTAAATGAATTAGGTTAGACAGGATTTTGAATTGAATTCGAATTGAGTTTCAATTGCATTTGGATCAAACATAAATTGAAAATCATTTTCTCATAATTGCTTATAATCAAATTCAATTTAATTGAACTTAACTTAACATCAAAGTAATTGGATTTTATTATCCATGTAGGACCTAGATTCTAAAGTCTAATTGAATTAGAATTGGTAGGTAATCTAATTGAATTCGAATCGAGTTCAAATTAGATTCTAATTGAATCTAAATTAAAAATTATTTTCTTTTAATTAATTTAAATCAACTTTAATTTGATTAATCTTAACTTAATTTGAGATCAAATAAATTTTATAAACCATGTAGGATTTAGATTCGAAGCATAATTGAATTATATTTGATAGAATTTTTAATTGAATTCGAATCAAGTTCGACTTGAATTCAAATCGAATTCAAATTAAAAATTATTTTTTCTTAACTATTTAAATTAGCTTAAATTTAATTAGGCTCAACTTAAATTGAAAGTAATTAGATTTTACTATCCAAGTAGGACTTGAATTAAAAGTCTAATTAAATTAGAATTGATAGAATTTCAAATTGGATTTGAATTGAACCCAAATTAAATACCAACTTCTCTTAATTAATTTAAATCAGATTTAATTTAATAAATTTTAATTTACTTTAAGGTTAATTAAATTTTATAATCTAAGTAGGACTTATATTCAAAGCTTAATTAAATTTATTTTAATAAAATTTTGAATTGGATTTGAATTGGATTCGAACTAGGGTTGGACCAGTTGTGGATTATTAGTAACGGCAAAATGCCGTCGCTTATTCCATCGCAAATAACTTTCAAACTATTAGCAATGATAAATTTTTATTGCTAATACCCAAAAATGCCATCGCTAATTTTTATTTTATGTTTAACTATTATAAAAAAAATTAAAAATTTTAAATAATTTTAGCAGCGATGCTTGTCATCTCTAATAATGATAATGTCGTCACTAATAGTTTGATATTAGCGATGATGAATTTTATGTTGCTAATAATCCAAATTTGCCATCACTAATATATTTTTTTATTTAAATATTATAAAATAATTTTTTATATTTTTAGAGATGATTTTTGTTGTCGCTAATAATATGTTTGCCGTCGCTAATATTATTAGCGATGGTATTTTTTTGTTGGTATTATGGTGGCAAAAAGCTTTATTAGCAATGAATTTTGTTGCCATCGCTAATACTGTCACTAAAATCTAATTTTCTTGTAGTGTCATATTGATTAGTATAGGAAGTGATTTATGTGCTACCGGCTTAAGTTCCAACCTACAGGGTTACATATATTAGAGGTTCCTACTTGATCTGATGGTTGGTGAGGAGTCCCATTAGACTGAGACTCTTTGATCGAGAGTCCTACTGCATTAGAACTCTAAGTCCTACTTATCTAAAACTCTATGATCAAGAGCCCTATTGGTCTGAAATTCTATGATCACGAGTTCCACTCATTTAGACATGGAGGTCAAGAGTTCCACTGGTTTAGGATTCTTCAATCAAGAGTTTCATTTGGATGGGACTCTATTCCTCAAACACTCAATGGATTTGGACTCTATATATATGAGAGGTTTAATTAGTGATTTGATTACTAATTAACTTAATTTGATTGAGTGATGAATTTTGGTTCAAGTCCAATTGAATTGTATTTAGTTGGATTGGACTCCATTAGGTTATGAGATGACCTAATCACCGAGAAGATTTGACCCCTGATTTGATTTAAAATTAGGCTTAATTAATTTTTAATTTAATTAGGATTTAATTGAGCCTAATTAAGTCTAAATAAGTTGTATTTAATCTGGTCTAATTAGGCCTAGCCAAATTAGTTTGGATTGGGTTTAATTAGATAAAGTCTATTAAGATTAGTTTGACTAGTCTACCCGCCACATCACCTTTTCCTATGCCCATCCTTTTTCCCTACGAGAAAATGTTTCTCATGAAAACTTCTCCATGTATAAGAGAGGGTGCACACCCTCCTTTCTCACACCCCAGGTGGACTAGCTTTAGTTTGTTGCCATTCAAATTCAAATGGAGTTTGAATTTGAATGGGCAACAACCTTATCCTTATCAATCCATGCGATGTGGACTCTGAATGGCACAATTTAAATTGCATTTCTCCCTAGGGCATGCAACTCTAGAAGTGGACCCCCCCCCCCACATGAGAGAAAATCAATCTTGAGAGAAAAATCCTAGAGAGGTACAGGTTTTGGGTGAGTGCTGCCATAGGGTTTTGGCCTAGGGTTCGGGGAGTGTTTCTATGAGTTGCAAGCATTATAAAATCACAAAAGTTTTAGGAGAGCCTCCTCAATCTCTCTCCAATCTTTGTTGGTCATCCAGAGCATCCAAAGAATCGATGGAGGGAGATTGAAGCTATTCAATCAAGATCAGCCATCAAAGCTTCCGGCATCGAGCTAACACTCGAAAGGACCCAGTCAAGATCAGAACCTCATGTGGATGATCTGTGGAGGCCAGACGATGTGTGTGGCTCCATTGCAACAAGAGGACCATTCTAGCGGAGTATCAATTATGGTGACCAACTATCTGTGCAAAATATTATGTTCTGAACACAAGTAGTAGTAGTAGTAGTAAATATGATTTACTGCATGCTGATTTCTTTTTTAGATTTTAAATGCATATATATCATATTTTGATCCTAGTTGTAGGGTTTAATTGATCTAATCAATAGCTCTAAAAATTAATTAGATTAATTTTAAATTTTTGCTGCATCATTTTTTCAAAAAAGTTTCAAAAGTGTAGCTAGAAATCCTATACTATTTCCATCACCTAAATACAGAGGTCAAAAAGATGAATTATACGGTAACCATTTATTTGTAGGTTCTAAATATTGCATTGCAACTACTCGGCTTATTCGAACATCGAGTACCATTGCTAGATGGTCACATCACTTGGTATAGAAATTTATTTCTGCACTATTAGCTTAGGTTCGAACCTAAGGGGTCACACATGTTAAAGGTTCCAATCTGATCTAATAGCTAATCAAAAGTCCTATTAGACTGAGACTCCATGATCAAAAGTTACACTAGACTAGGACACTATGATCATGAGTTTCACTAGTCTAAGACTCTATGTTCATGAGTTTTGTTGGGGTATTTTTATGCCAGCCGAAGACATGATAATGTAGGCTGAATTAAAGGTCTTCAGAAGGTTGTGGCCGAGGTCCTAAGTCAGGCCGAGCTTGAAATCATCAAAGAAGAAAACCAGTCACAATATGGGCCAATTGAAGATCTTCAGATGGCTGAGGCTGAGTTCTTATATCAGGTTGAACTTGAAGTTACCTCCAGGATAAACTCGTCAACATGAACTCCTTGAAGGAAAAAATCTTATTTCCTAGGTCAGGTTCGTTCAGATCGGATTGGATCAAGAGAAATATTTAAAAAAATTTTTTCTAAGATCTTAATTAGATTTGAGACTTTTCAGATCTGATCTTATTGATCTGATAAAAGAAAAATAAAATAAAAAATAAATCTAATTTAATTAAACCTTTATTTTGGATAATCTAATTATCCTGTGATGATCCTAATGTTTGCCTGAGGTTCTGGATGTAGCCATGCAAGCGCTTGGCCTCTATCGATATCCACTCGAACAAAATTTGAAGATCTTCTCCTTCTCAATTAATCCTTTAAAAATTAGATTTGGATCTAATCTTGAAGGTCTTCAAAATGACTTTTGAAGAACAGCCATTGTCTCTTGCAGCAGTGTTGCCTTCTTCCTTTCCTAGCGCCTTTCACTTGCTTGGATCGCACCTTCTTCATGCCCAAAGTCCCTTGGGCATGGAGAGGAGAGAGAGGACCAATGGGTGGTATGGAGAAGGAGGGAGAGGAGCTATGTGGCATGGGCTAAGGTAGAATCCTTGAATTCTAGGCACAGATAGGGTTTATATAGACCCTAATATGCCATGCAGTGCCACATCATCTCGGCCAATCACGGTCCTTTGTGCAATCAGATCTAAATCTGATTTATGGGATGACATCATCTGATCCAATTAGATTAGAATCCCTCAAAACTCTCCTTTGGTGGCACCAAGACTGGGTCAAACTAGTCTTCTTGGTACCACAGCATTTAAACCCCTGAAGCAACTGGAGTCCCATCTGTATGGGACTCCATTTTCTATCCTCATGGGGCGCACGCCTCCCTAGGCATGCACCCCTTGCCTATCTAAATTTTAGCAGGGGGACAAGGCCCCAAGTTCTCTCCTATGGATGCATGACACATGGGCAGATGTCTAAGTGTCCAAGGTCAACATTTGACCAATGTTCGAAGATAAGATTTAGTAGGTGAGGAAAAGTGGTAGGTGTTGTCTCAAATTTATCTCATAAATTAAGACAACCCTTTTCTAACTTGGACAAGCTCTAGTCAGACCAAGTAAAGGTTCTTGAGTGAGCCCAAACATATTTGGCTTAGTCGAGATAAGCTTTAATGATTGTTAAAGGAGAACATTAGGTTCAATCATGTGCTAGCATGACTTCCTTGAACCTAATTGAATCTTATTCAAATCAATTGAACTGGATTAGTCCAATTGATGATATCCATATCCAAATTCTTATTTGTGTGACCCAGTTAGATTTAGTTGTATATGGTAATAGGATATATCATGATCTCTATCATCGACATCATCGAAACACCTTTCGATGGATCAGAACTTTTCTGATTCAGACAACTAGTATGATCGATTATCCAAATCATTCTAATTGCTTTCAATATCCACCAGTGACACCTAGCAGCATATGGTGGCAACCCATCAAAACTGAAAGTGAACCTCTCGATGTAATTACCTATGTAATTAAGTTCCTCTATCTTGAGCTCCAATCGGATTAGGATTAAGGTGATCTCATCAAACCCTAACTTCTATCATATGAATTAATCATTCGATTTAAGTCTAATGTGAAAACCCTAATAGAAACTCTTTCTATTATTTCACTCTATCATGGCCATGGGCTTATGGACTTGATTCTCATGATCATCATAGGACTGCTTCTTATCTACTGAGGTAGATAGATCCACTATTGGTGCAATCCAATTCCTATAATGAACATGCTATAGCCAACAAACACCTTAAGATTCCGAATGGCTAGGAGACTGGGTTATAGTGTAGTCAAACTATAACACTCTCAAGGTGAACTATTGATGCACCTCAGATCAAACAACTAGACACACCACTGCAGCATTGATTCAGTCATCGATGAGAAGGTAGACTTCCTCATGACTGCTCGAGGTGGTCACGCTCAGTGCCGTCATTCTCTAACAAATACCTATACTCTCACTCCAGTGTCTCTACACCATAGACTCAAGACTCATCTATCCAAAAGAAGCGTTCATACACCAATCTTCTGGATCAATCACCATCCTCATGATGATCCTACGATCGAGAGCATTTTATGAGTTAGTAATGAAAATTCATGTCTTAAATTTTCAACTCTTGAAAATATGAACTATCATTACCATTAACTCAAAGGATGCATCACAAACACTTTCAAATATACACTGTGATATAAAATAACCCATTTTATTATTTATAGTCAAAATTATAATTTTATCCTTAGAAGTGTATTACAAGTGTCAGCCAATCTGGCTTCTAGGGCACACCTATCTAACAAACTTCCACTTGACCTAAAGCCAATTGGCTACAAATCTAGGTCCCATCTTCTTAAGGTGGGCTTCGATCTTCTACTGGTCCAACGACTTTATGAGTGGGTCTGCCGTATCGTTTGCGGAGTCGACTCTCTTGACCTCGACGTAACCTTTCTCGAGGTAATCACGGATGAGGTGATATCACCGCTCGATGTACTTGAATTTTTTTATGAGACCTCGACTCCTTAACAAGGGCTATAGCACCATTATTATTGTAGTACAGAGGAATGGCATCCGATGGCATCACTCCAATCTCTACAGTGAACTTCTTACACCAAAATGCCTCCTTCATAGCTTCTGATGCAGTGATGTATTCTGCTTTCATGGTGGAATCTGCTATTTTTGTCTGCTTGAAACTCTTTCAATTGATAGCATCACCATTACACACAAACAGACTCTCAAATGTTGACTTTTGATCATCTATATTGGACATAAAATTTGAGCCTGTATACCCCTAGACTTGGAGTTCTCCATTACCAAAAATCAGCAATATATCCTTAGTTCTTCTCAAGTACTTAAGGATACATTTCACAGAAGATCAGTGTTCCTCATCTGGATTTGACTTATATTTGCTCGTAATACTCACAGCATGAGCTATATCAGGTCGTGTACATAACATGGCATACATGAAGCTCCCTATTGCTGAAGCATAAGGGATCTTGCTCATGCATTCAATCTCCTCTGGTGTGTTGGGTCATATTTTCTTGGAGAGATGAATGCCATGTCTGAAGGGTACCAGTCCCCTCTTGAAGTTTTTCATGCTAAACCACTTTAGCACTTCCTCTATATACATCTTGTGTGAAAGACCTAGCATCCTATTCGGTCATCTCTATAGATCTTAATTCCTAGAATGAAGGATGCTTCTCCTAGGTCTTTCATGAAGAATTCTTTAGATAACCATATTTTAATTATGGTCAACATGAAAATATCAATTCTAATTAGGAGGATATCTTTCACGTATAGTATGAGAAAAATAATAGCGCTCCCACTGATGTTTTTGAAAATACATGGTTCCTCCTCGCTCTTGATGAAACCAAACAATTTGATCACATCATTAAAATAAGTATTCCAGCTCTGAGATGCTTGCTTAAGTTCATATATGGATCTTTGTAGCTTGCATACTTTATGATCAACATCACTAGATGTGAAATCTAGTGGCTGTTCCATATAGATATCTTTCTCAAGGTAACCATTTAAGAATATCGTTTTCACGTCCATTTGCCATATTTCATAATCAAAATAAGTTGCAACAGTAAGCAATGTATGGATGAATTTTAGCATGGCTACTAATGAAAAGGTATCCTGATAGTCAATGCCTTCACACTGATTGTAACCTTTTGCCACTAATCTAGCTTTGAATGTCTCCATATTTCCATCTGCCCCAATCTTTCTCTTATAGATCCATTTACACCCAATAGGTATTATACCTTCTGGTGGATCTACCAAGATCCAAATTTGGTTTAAGTGCATTGAGTCAATTTCTGACTTCATTGCCTCAAACCATTTCTCGAAGTCAATATCCGATATCATTTCGTCATAGGTTTTGAGATCATCACCATGAACCCCATTACCTACAAGGAACATTTTCTCTACTTCCTCTGAAATAGTACCTAAGTACCTCTCAGGGGGATAGGAAATCCTTTTCGATCTATGAGGTGAAGGAGGTAGTGATTGTATTAGCTCAACCTGATCTGGTTCCTTAGGGTCCTTAGCTCGTTGCTCTTGTGAGATTTTCTCCTCGAGCTTGATCTATTTTTCAATGCCACTATCTTCAATAAACTATTTTTCAAGAAAGATAGCATGCCAACTCACAATCACAATGTGATCTTCTGGAATATAGAAATAATATCCTAATGATTCTTTAGGATATTCTATGAATCGAACTTTAAAGAACCTATAGTCTAACTTGTCCGCTTGTTGTCTTTTGACATGAGCCGGACAACCCCAAATTCTGAGATGACTCAGACTTAATTTCTTACTATGCCAAATCTCATACGGTGTGGTACGAATGGTTTTAGAGGAAATCTTACTTAGTAAATATACAGCAGTTAACAGACTATATCACCAAAGAAAATCAGAAAGATCTATGAAGCTCATCATGGATCGGACTATATCTAATAGGGTCAGGTTCCTCCATTCTGAAATTTCGTTGAGTTGAGATGTTTCAGGTGGAGTCCATTGACAGACTATGCCATTTTGCTTGAGATAGTCTAAAAATTCTCAACTAAAGTATTCACCTCCTCAATCTGATCGAAGAACCTTAATGGATTTTTCAGTTTGCTTTTCAACTTCATGTCTGAATTTTTTGAACTTCTCAAAAGCTTCAGACTTGTGTCTTATAAGATACACATATCCATACCGAGATAAATCATCAATAAAGATTATGAATTAGTCAAAGTTGCCTCTAGCTAGCATATCAAATGGACCGCACACATCAGTATGTACTAGGATAAGTAGTTCTGTGGCCCTTTCCCCATATCCTACAAAAGGGAGCTTAGTCATTTTGCCATAAAGACATGATTCACAAATTAGATATGACTCAAAAGTCAATAGACTCAATAGTTTGATTTTCTCCAATTTGTTAATCCTATCTTCTGCTATATGACCTAGCCTTAGGTGCCATAGATACCTATCGTTCGGACTATCCCTGGGTCATTTTGATCTTATGGCATTCATATTTTGCTTGACATTAAAGACAAATACATTAATATGTAACTGATAGAGATCGTTAATAAGAAAACCACTTGCAATTTTATTTTTTTCATAAAGAATATTACAATGGTCCTTAAGAAAACTAGATACATAGCCTTCTTATGCTAAACATGAAATAGAAATCAAATTTCTGCTTATAGCAGGCACATAATAACAATCCCTAAATACTAAATCTAAGCCAGACAATAGTCGAAGAGGGTAGGTTTTCACAGCCACAGCAGCAATTCTTACTCCATTTTCGACGTGTGGGATCATCTCACCATCCCTCAACCTCCTGCTATCTTCAAGATCCTGCATAGAAGTGCACAAATGAGCACTAGAACTAGAGTCAAGCACCCAACTGGATGTAGAAGAAATCATAAGATTAGATTCAATAATGAGCATACCTCCAAAAGAACCTGTCTCCTTCTTATTCTTTAGGGTGCCCTTGTATGTAGGACAGTTCCGCTTTCGATGGCCGTCAGTATTACAATGGAAATACTTTCCTTTGTCAGTGGCCTTTCTTTTCAGCTCTACCTTCTTTTTCTTTTCACCTTCCATCTTTCACCTTTTCACAGACTTCTTCTTCTTTCCAAAAAAATTTCTCTTGGAAGAAATCTATTCCATAGCAAGTACTGAGCCTTTAGAACCTTTCATAGAAAGCTCAGCTGTAACCAACATATTCATAAGCTTGGCCAGTGTATTCTAAAGTTTATGCATATGGTAGTTCATGATGAATTGCCCATATGCATCAGTTAAGGATTGCAAAATTATATTATTCTATAGATCTTGGTCTAACTTCACTCCAAGCTTCTCAAGCTCTTTCAAGTCCTTGATCATCATCAGACAATGATCTTGGACTGACTGCCTGTCACGCATTTTAGCCTTAAATAGTTATTTAGTGATCTAATATTTGGCTGTGCGACTCTATTCACCAAACAATTCTTGCAGGTGAGCCAACATTTGGTGGATAGTCTTGATATCTTCATGTTGGCATTGAAGCTTATCAGACATCGAGCCCAACATGTAGTATCTGATCTTGTTATCTTCATCCATCTAATTGTTTAGAGTTGCTCTCTGTTCAGCTAATGAATGGACTGGTAAGGTGGGGAGATCCCGATCTAATACATGAGTTAACTTTTCAAAATCCAAAATGATTTTGAAGTTTTGAAGCCAATCCTTGTAATTGGATCTAGTCAGTCTATGGGTGTCCAAGATACGGGCTAGTGGATTGGATGCAGATATTTTTTTTTCTATAGAGAGTCAAAGTTTCTAATTAGATTTTGTATTTAAGACTTGACCAATTTGTTTAAAGATTTAACTTTTAAATAAATTAGCTTTCACTATTTTCTCGGATCCCTACACTCCCTCTATAGAGATGCGAAAATCTTCAAGATTTAATGATTTCTAGTGGGTGGTGCAGTCTCACCAATTGACTCATCACCTCACCTAACAGTTACTGGTGATGGGTTAGCCAATGAGTGAACAACTCTTATCCAATGATTCTCTAATTATGGTGCACTCAGGCTTGGTCTCTAATTCATGAATCTCACCATGCCCGAAATATTGATTCACTTCTTAGTTAAGTCAGACCCACTATTTACATAGATTGAATTTCTAATTGGGTCTCTCACTGTATCCAAAATACTGAGCCCAATCCATCCTTGAGCCCATAGCATCCAATGCCTAATAGACATGGTTGCATCTTTCGGATGCAACTGAACCACTGTGACCAGTCGAGAACAATCAACCCTGGAAAGGGCCCGCATATCTATAATGATGGAAGATCTTAGACTTAATCTTTTCTTAGGAAGATTTGATTTAGGTCTCTTTAAACTTGACTAAAATAGTCATAACCATTATGACTAACCTAGTGGCATGGGTTAGCTCGAATTATTAGCCACCTTAGATCAGGACTGAGCCAATAAATATGGTCAGATAAGTGAGACCGGTGGAAGGGATATGCTATTAACTCGATAAGAACGCATTCAAGTCGAGTAGCTCCCAATTAAAAATCAGTCGGTCGTATCTGCCAAACTTACCTTAGACACTAAATTGTTGAGCCAGAACCAATCAGGTTAGCCTATAATTCAGACTCTAACCACTGAGCGTAATTAGGTCTTAACTTGATCGATCACTCATATGACTCAACCTTGATCCAGACTTAATCCTATTAGGCTGATCAATTTAAGCACTCTTGATCTCATCTAACTAACTCTTGATTCGGTTTGATCAACCGCTAGACCTAATTGAGCTACCCAAGCCCGAACCCAATTTTATGAATATGTCTTAGACCTAAAAATTCTCAATTTTAGATCTAATATGTTTCATAATCTTAATTCTTAATTAAGTTTAGGGTTCATAAATAAAATATGTATATAAAATCCTAGGGTTTCAGGATCTAGGATTTTGCAGAAAATAAGTTTTAGATTTTTGGTTAAGGATGAATGCGCAGCACCCCTACACATCATAAATACACCCCATCGAATGAAAGAAGAGGACATTTAAATCCTACTTCATTCTTATGACCGGACAGTCAAGAGAAATGCCTTAATCAAAAATATGATAAATCTACAAAACTAGTTAGATCTACATATATATCACATATATAAAAATTGATCTAACTTAAAAAAATATTTTGCATACATCTCATATATCATATCATGCATATTTTTAGATCTAAATTATCTCATAAATATCTAAAAAATAAAATTTAAATTTGATCATACTAAATTAAATTTATTCAAGATAATTTTGTAGAACTATTCTACAACTAGTCTAAACATGCATCTATCATATCTCATATGAAAAAAATTAAATAAATTTATTTTCTATTTCTTAGATCTAATTATAATATTTATAATATCAAAAAATAGTAAATAAATAGATCTAAAATTTATAATTAATTAAATTAAAATTATGATTATGCTAGACTATACATAGAATAATTCTATTCCTAGTCTAGTCATGTATCTCATACATCTTAGATCTAGATTATTTAATTTTCTTAGTTTTTGATTTCAAATCTCATCACATCTAATGTGACATCTAAAATTATCTAATTATCATATCAAAAATATATTAAAATTAGATCCAATTAATTATGGAATCTGGCTTTGATATCGATTGAAGAAAAAAATCTTATTTTTCGGATCAGATTCATTCAGATCTGATTGGATCAAGAGTGATATTTCAAAAAAATTTTCTAAGATCTTAATCAGATCTGAGACTCTTCAGATCTAATCTTATTAATCTAATAAAAAAATTAAATTAAATTAAATCTAATTTAATTATATCTTTATTTTGGGTAATCTAATTATCCTGTGATGATCCCGATGTTTGCCTGAGGTTCTGAACGTAGCCATGCAAGTGCCTGGCCTCTACCAGGATCCACTCAGGCAGGATTTGAAGATCTTCTCCTTCTCAATTAATTCTTCAAAAATTAGATCTAAATCTGATCTTAAGTATCTTCAAAATAGCTTTTGAAGAACAGCCATTGTCTCTTGCAGCAGTGCTGCCTTCTTCCTTTCCTAGCGCCTTTCACTTGCTTGGATCGCACCTTCTTCATCCCCAAAATCTCTTGGGTGTGGAGAAGAGAGAGAGGACCAGTGGATGGCATGGAGAAGGAGGGAGAGGGGCTATGTGGCATGGGCTAAGGTAGAATCCTTGAATTTTAGGTGCAGACAGGGTTTATATAGACCCTGCTGTGCCATGCAGTGCCACATCATCCCGATCAATCATGGCCCTTTGTGTAATTAAATCTAAATCTGATTGATGGGATGATATCATCCGATCCAATCAGATTAGAGTCTTTTAAAACTCCTTAGGTGGCACCAAGACTGAGTCTAACCAGTCTTCTTAGCGCCACAGCATTTAAACCCCTAAAGCAACTGGAGTCCCATCTATATGGGACTCCATTTTCTATCCTCATGGGGCACACGCCCCCCTAGGCATGCGCCCCTTGCCTATCTACTTTTTAGCAAGGGGATAAGGTCCTAGGTTCTCTCCTATGGATGCATGATATATGGGCAGATGTCTAAGTATCCAGGGTCAATGTTTGACCAATGTGGAGACAAGATTTAGCAGGTGACGAAAAATGGTGGGTGTTGTCCCACATTTATCTCATAAATTAAGACAATCCTTTTCTGACTTAGACAAGCTTCAGTCAGACTAAGTAAAGGTTCATGAGTGAGTCTAAATATATTTGGCTCAGTCGAGATAAGCTTTAATAATTGTTAAAGGAGAACATTAGGTTCAATCATATGCTAGCACGATTTCTTTGAACCTAATTGAATCTTATTCAAATCAATTGAACTGGATTAGTCTGATTGATGTTATCCAAATCCAAATCCTTATTTGTGTGATCTAGTTAGGTTCAGTTCCATATGGTAATGGGATATGTCATGATCTCTATCATCGACATCATCGAAACATCTTTCGATGGATCAGAACTTTTCTGATTCAAACAACTAGTATGATCGATCATCCAAATCATTCTAATTGCTTCCAAAATCCATCGGTGACACCTAGCAGTATATGGTGGCGACTCATCAGAACTGAAAGTGAACCTCTCAGTGTAGTTACCTATGTGATTAAGTTTCTCTATCTTGAGCCCCGACCAGATTAGGGTTAAGGTGATCTTGTCAAATCCTAACTTTCGTCATATAAATTAATCATTCAATTTAAGTCCAACATGAAAATCCTAATAGAAACTCTTTCTATTATTTTACTCTGCTATGGCCATGGGCTTATAGACTTGATTTTCATGATCATCATAGGGCTACTCCTTATCTACTGAGGTAGATAGTTCCCCTATTGGTGCAATCCAATTCCTACAATGAACATGCTATAGCCAACATACACCTCAGGGTTCCGAATAGCTAAGAGATCGAGTTATAGTGTAGTCAAACTATAACACCCTCAAGGTGAACTACCGATGCACCTCAGGTCAAAGAACCAGACACACCACTACAGCTTCGAGCCAGTCATCGACGAGAAGATAGACTTCCTCATGATTGCTCGAAGTGGTCACGCTCAGTGCCCTCATTCTCTAATGAGTACCTGTACTCTCACTCTGATGTCTCTACACCATAGACTCAAGACTTATCTATCCAAAAGAAGTGATCGTACACCAACCTTTCGGATCAATCACCATCCTCATGATGATCCTACGGTTGAAAGTATTTTATGAGTTAATAATGAAAATTCATATCTTAAATTTTCAACTCTTGAATATATGAACTATCATTACCATTAACTCAAGGGATGTATCACAAACACTTTCAAATGCACACTATGATAGAAAACAATCCATTTTATTAATTATAGTTAAAATTATAATTTTGCTCTTAGAAGTATATTATGTATTACAATTGTCAGCCAATCTGTCTTCTAGGACACACCTATCTAACACTCCTCTAGGATGAACTCTTCCAGAATGAACTTCTCCAGGATGAATCCCTCTAGGATGAACTCCTCTAGAATGAACTCCTCTGGGATGAACTCTCCCAGGACGAACTCCTTCAGAATGAACTCCCCTAGGATGAACCTTTCAGGATGAATTCCTCCAAGATGAACTCTCCCAGGATGAACTCCCCAGGACGAACTCCTCCAAGATGAACTCCTCTAGAGTAAACTCCTCCAGGATGAACCCTTCAGGATGAACTTCTCGAGGATGAACTTCTCCAAGTCGAACCCTCCAGGATGAACTCCTTCAGAATAAACTTCTCTAGGATGAACCCCTCCAGGATGAACTCCTTCAGGATGAACTCCTCCAGAATGAACTCTCCCAGGATGAACTCTCCCAGGACAAACTCCTCCAGGATGAACTGCTCCAGAATGAACTCCTCCAGGATGAACCTTCCGGGACAAACTCCTCCAGAATGAACTTCCTCGAGATGAACTCTCCCAGGATGAACTCCTCTAAAATGAACTCCCCTAAGATGAACTCCTTTAGGATGAACTCCTCAGGGATGAACTCCCCCAAGATGAACTCTCCCAGGATGAACTCCTTTGGATTTTCAACTCTCCCCCTATATGCCATGAGGGGACAATACCTGACATGATTTTTGAGAATATTTTAGTGGGCAAATAAAATATCTCTGATAACTCACTGCTCTCCCATGACTAGCAACCCACAATCCATCCTAACAAACTCTGGGCCCTTCTATAAAAGGAGAAAAAAAGAGGGACCCTAAGGTACGCAACTCTTCTCTTCTAAATGCTCATCTTCTTTTCTCTGTTGAGCGAAGAACTGACTTGAGGGAGGATCCCAACTGGAGCCAACTCTGATTAAAAATTTTTCTTGTAGGTATGATCGCCTCCATCCCATCACCGAGGACTTGCCGCCGTCGTGCAACTCCAGCGATCCAACCTCGAGGTAGATTTCTGCATCAATAAGTTCTATTGGACTGAAACTCTAGGTTCAAGAGTTCCACTAGACTGGAACTCTATGATCAAGAGTCCTACTAGACTGAAATTCTATTATCCAAAGAACTACTAGATTGGAACTCTATATTTATGAAAAAATTAATTAGCAATTTAATTATTAATTAGCTCAATTTGATGAAGCAATGAGGACTAGATTAAGTCTAATTGAATTAAATTCAATTGGATTTAATTAGCAATTTAATTATTGATTAACTCAATTTGATGGAGCAATGAGGACTAGATTAAGTCTAATTGAATTGAATTCAATTGGATTTGACCCAATTAGATTATGAGATGACTTAATTGCTAAGGGAGATTGGTCCATGATTTGATTAGGACTTGAGCTCAATTAATTTCTAATTTAATCAAAATTTAATTAAAAATTTAAGCTTAATTTGATTAGATTTATTTTGATCTAATTAGCTCTAGCCAAATTAGTTCGGTTGGAGACTTAATTGGACAAGAGATTGGAGTCCAATTGGTTTGGACTTATCGCCCTAGCATTTAACCTTTGACTGCCGACCCTTCTTTCATGAGTGTTCAAGCAAAATGCAATCCAGGAAAGCTTATTCCCGACAATCCATTGCCGCCACCACTCGATCCAACTCAAAATCGACCGACCCACCAGTTTTGGCCCCATCCCCTACACCCCAACCTTCTCAATTGATAGCAGTGGTGGATGTGAACCAGTTTAATCTACTACTATAGCAGGTGAGGGGCCTCACAGAGGCCATGCAAGCCATGCAACATGTTATGGCACCAACACCATCGAAAAGACCATCGATGGAACATCGAGATCTAGCACAAGGAAGACCTACCTAGAGAAGCCAACTGGAGAACCTTGAAAAGGGAAAACAAAGAGCTAAGAGCTCCTGCTCCGAGCACGACTCTACCCCTAGAAGGTCTTTGCCCCCATCAAGCCAGCCATGCTTTGAGATCCATGATCAAGATGATCTCCTCAATCAAAAGCTCTAGAAAATGAACCGATAGATTGAGAAACTCTATCATGCTGTCCCTCTCCATAATAACAATATCTGCACTGATCTATCTTTTACTATCCAAATCATGCGGGAGCTCATTTTGCTAAACTTTAAACTCTCCCAGTTTGAGAGTTATGATGGAACTTCAGATCCTATCAACCATCTTAAAGCCTTTCGAACTATGATGTTGCTCCATGGTGCATTGGACGCTATCTTATGCCGAGCTTTTCCATCAATCCTGAAGGGCATAGCAAGAAATTGAAACTCGAGCCTTAAATACCATCTATTTCTTTGATCAATTGAACCATCAATTTTTGGCTCACTTCATCAGCAACTAACATCAGAGGCAAGGCTCAAATTCTCTTATCAACATCAAGCAGAAAGGAGTCTATCTGAGCTTACATCAGTCGCTTCAATACTGCTATCTTGGAGGTCCAAAATTTGGATCAATCTGTTACTATTGCCATTATGAAGGACCACCTTCTAAAGAATGATCTCCTCTTCTCTCTAGAGAAGAACTATCCTCAGGACTTCGTCGACATGCTAGCTCAGGCTGAGGGCTATGCTCAAGCTAAAGAAGCTTTTAAGCTCCGAGATGATGAAGCTCTAGAAGAGTGGCAGGTGGAAGAATCTAGTAAGTCCATACCTATAAAGATGCCAAGGAAAGCTCATTCACATTCTAAAATCTCTTTGAATGCAGAGGAGCCCGAACTCCATCTCAAGCTCATCAGCCAAGAAGCCCAGATAGAAAGATGCAGCGAAGCCCCTCTTCTAGAAGATTTCATAACTATTCTCCCCTAAATGCTCCAAAACTCAAGTGTTAATGAAAATCAAGGAGCAACTGTCGAGACTGGATAAAATGTGATCTCACCTAAGCAAGTACAATCCAAATAAATATTATCTGTACTATCATGACCACTATCACGGTACTAAGGAATGCATCTAGCTACAAGATAAAATTGAGAAGTTGATTAGGCAAGATTAATTGAATCAATTTTCATGATGTTGGCCTGAATGAAAGGAGGATTGGCCAACAGATTTTTCATAGCTGGAACCACCTCAGAGGGAAGAGCCCTAAGGAGATCAGCCCCCACTTGAAACCATCAACACTATTGCTAGAGGACATCGACAAGAGGTGGTTAGCAAATCAACAAAATTAGTGAAGAAGCAGCGGACTAAAGAACCCATCACTTTTACTGAAAAAGATGCACAAGAGGTTCAATTTTTGCATGATGACATGGTTGTGTTTTTTTTAAATATTGCCAATTATGATATATGTCGCATCTTAGTTAATAATGAAAGTTTTGCTGATGTCTTATTTTATGATACTTTCTTTAGAATGTCTATGCCTGATGATCATTTAGGGTCACTAAGATCTCTATTGGTGGGGTTCATTGGTGATACTATACCGATCAAAGAAATAATCACTTTATCAGTTGTGGAAGGTCGGTACCCAAAATAATTCGAAGCTTAGATTAATTTTCTAGTGGTAAAGGCTCCCTCTACCTATAATGCCATTCTCAGATGTCTTAGTCTGAATGTGCTTCGAGCTGTGGTATCGACATACTACTTAAAAATAAAGTTTTCAATAGAATATGGAGACAGAGAAGTCAAAGGAGATCAAGCCCTGGCACGTCATTGTTATATAATCACTCTATAAGGAGGAAAGCAACCCGAACCTTATCCCATGGATGGACTTAATGTCCATGATGAGTTGACTTAGGAGTAGGGAGAACCAATTAACGATCTTGTTCCAATTTCTATGAATGATAGGAATAAGGACCATAGAGTTCAGATTGGCTCAAATTTACAAGAAGTTAAAGGACAACTTGTTACCTTTCTATAAAGAAATGCCGATATTTTTGATTGGGTTCCTGCAGACATGTCTGAGATAGATTTCGAAGTAATGGAGCATCATCTAAGTGTGGACCATAAGTATCAACCTGTTAAGTAAAAGAAGCGCAACTTTGCACCCGAGCGGTAGAAGGCAATTGCAAATAAGGTAGACAAACTCTTCAAAACCAAGTTTATCCAGAAGGTATCCTACCCAAACTAGATTGCAAATATAGTTTTTGTCAAGAAGACAAATGGCAAGTAGAGGATGTGCATTACTTCATGAATCAAAAGATAATTATCCTTTATCCAAAATTGACCAATTGGTGGATGCAACTTTGGGCCATGATCTCCTTACCTTCATGGATGCATTTTCTGGCTATAACCAAATTTGGATGACACCTAAAGATGAGGAGAAAATAGCTTTTATTACTAACCATGGTCTTTATTGTTACAGAGTCATGCCATTTGGACTGAAAAATATAGGTACATCTTATCAACATCTGGTGAATAAAATCTTGAAGGAGCAGATCGACCACAACATGGAGGTTTATGTGAACAACATACTTATCAAAAGTCGATCTTCAAGAGATCATATTGCCGACCTTGAAGAGACATTCAATACTCTCCGAAAGTATAAAATGAAACTAAACCCAATCAATGTGCTTTTGGGGTAACTTCAGAGAAGTTTTTGAAATTCATAGTGTCAAGGCATGGCAGAGGCCAAACTAAAGAAGATCTGAGCCATCCAAGAAATGATTATTCCTAAGACAATAAAAGAAGTTTAGCTCCTAGTGGGGAAGATTGTAGCTTTGCATCATTTTGTTTTAAGATCGGTGGAGTGCTACATGCCTTTCTTTCAAGTACTCAAACAATCGAAGAACTTCTGCTAGACTCTTGAATGTCAATAAACCTTTGAGGAATTGAAGAGCTACCTCAGCTTACCTCCCCTCCTTGCCAAGTTCAAATTTGGTAAAGAGTTATTTTTATATTTAGTAGTATCTCCTATAGCCATCAGAGCTACCCTAGTTAGAAAGAAAGCTAAAATTCAAAAGCTAATCTATTATATAAATCAAGTTCTCAGAGATGTATAAACAAGGTATACCAAATTGAGAAAGCTCACTTATACTTTGTTGATTGTAGTTAGGAAGCTTTAATCCTATTTTCAGGAGCATACAATAATAATCCTCATAGATCAGCCTATAAAGATAGTCCTTCATTGGCCTGACACTTCTGAAAGGATCGCAAAATGGGCGATCGAGCTTATTGAGTTTGATATCAAGTTTCAACCTCGACCATCAATTAAAGCTTAAATATTAATCAACTTTATGGTAAAGTGCACTATCCCATATCCAATCAAGCCCGAGCAACAAGAAGCCAACACTTCTAGTTTTCAGTCAAATTTTTCTGAAGAGAAGGCAGACCTTTCGGAGAATTCTTGGGCCCTATAAGTGGATGGTTCATCCAATACTTCTGGGGTAGGTGCATGCCTAATTTTTATTAATCTAGAAGGGGTTATTGCTGAATATGTGCTATGCTTTGAATTTTCTACTAGTAATACTAGAGCAAAATTTGAAGCTTTGATTGTAGGGTTCAAAATAGCCAAGGAGCTGGGGGTAAACCATGTGAAGGTTTATAGTAACTCGCAATTGGTAGTAGGGCAAGTTAATGGTAGCTGTGAAGGATGAAAGGAAAGCATGAGAAAATATTTGGACAAAATAAAAAATTTGATCCTAGCTCTTAACAGTTTTTACATATAGTAAATTTCGAGAGCAGAGACTTCTAGAGATGATCTTTTAAACAAATTAGCTACTTTGGCCCTAAATGAGTTGCCAGAAGAGGTTTTCTTCAAAGTCCTTCAATGGCCATGCTCGAAAAAATCTCAAACAATAATGCAAGTGGACCATGAGCCCAATTATATCGATTCGTTGGTTCTATATCTCAAAGATGGCATCCTTCCTAGAGATCCCAAAGAAGTTCAAAAATTGAGAAATCAGATCTCTCGCTACATTTTATATGAGAACAAGTTATACAAGAAATTTTATTCCTTGCCACTCCTCAAATACCTTCGACTGTCTGAAGCCAATTATGCCCTAAAGAAAGTTCACGAAAGAGTATGTGGAAACCATCTTGGAGCTAGATCATTATCCTATAAGCTATTTCGATAAGGATATTATTGGCTAACCATGAGTAGGATGTAGTCAATTATGTAGAGAAATATGATCAGTACCAAAGAAATACTAATGTCCAAAGGCAACAGGCTTCTTTGCTCATACCCTTGAGTACTCCATGGCTATTTGCACAATGAAAAATGGATATACTTGGACCATTTTTCATGACATCTGGACAACAAAAATTTTTTTTGATGGTGGTAGACTACTTCACCAAGTGGATTTTCGAACCCTTAGCAAAAATTACTGAAATTAAAGTTTAGGACTTTGTTTAGAAGTCGATAGTGTGAAAATTTGGTCTACCCGAGACGTTGATCACTGATAATGGATGATAATTTATAGGAGCAAAATTTGCTGAATGTTATGAAGACTTGAATACCTCTCATCATTTCACATCTGTAGCCCACACTTAGATGAATAGTGAAGCTAAAGTAACTAACAAAACCCTGCTGTAAGGAATAAAGGCAAAGTTTGAATGAGCAAAAGAAACATGGGTGGACAAGCTCTATCACATACTCTGAGCTTATAGAACCACTCAGAGATTGGCAACTAGGGAAACTCCATCTGCTTTAGTTTTTGGAACTGAGGTAGTCATTCTGGTTCAACTTAGGCTTCCCCCGGCATGAGTAGAGAACTTGGATGACCAAAATAATTTATAGGATCTTAGAGAAAATCTTGATTTGCTAGAAGAGAAATGAGAGAAAACTCAAATTTAGATGGTGGCTTATAGGCAAAAAATTGCTCGATACTATAATTCAAAGATCAGGAGTAAAACTTTCAAGGTCAAAGATCTGGTACTGCATTAAGAAGAGGTTTCTCAATTACAAAATCAAGATAAGCTTGCTCTAAACTAGGAAGATCTTTATAAAATCAAGAAAGTTGTCTAATCAAGAACTTACCACATAAAGGAGCTTGGAGGCACTACACTATCCTGATCTTAGAATTCGAAAAATCTATGAATGTATTATCAATAATCATATTTCAATAAAAAATTTTTTTGCTCTAACATTCTTGTCTTTTGCATAAGTTAAATTATAGCAAGAAATCATTAAGCCAAACTTCACTTTTAAATAAAATTGAAAGCCTCCTGTTCTTAAACAAGAGGTTAACCTCATCTTAATGAAGGTAAAGATCATCGATTCTTAAATAGGAGGTTAACCATATTAGAAATAAAAGGTGGACCTCATCCTAATATGGGTGAAGATCCTTATAAGGGATATGAAGGTCTCCTATTTTTAAATAGGAGGTTAACCTCATCCTAACAAGGATGAAGGTCTTCGATTCTTAAATAGGAGGTTAACCTTATCTTAATAAGGATGAAGGCCTCTGGTTCTTAAATAAAAGATTAACCATGTTAGGAACAGGAGATGGACCTCATCCTAATATGGATGAAGATTCTTACGAGGAATATGAAGACTTTTGATTCTTAAATAGGAGGTTAATCTTATCTTAACAAGGGTGAAGGACTCTAATTCTTAAATAGGAGGTTAATCTCATCTTAACGAGGTTGAAGGCCTCTGGTTCTTAAATAAAAGGTTAACCACGTTAGGAACAGAAGATGGACCTCATCCTAACATGGGTAAAGATCCTTACAAGGGATATGAAGTCCTTCAGTTCTTAAACAGAAGGTTAATCTCATCTTAATGAGGGTGCATGAAGGCTTTAACAAGGGTAAAGGCCTTCAGTTCTTAAACAAGAGGTTAACCATGTTAGAAATAGGAGGTTGACCTCATTCTAATATGGGTGAAGATCCTTATGAGGGATATGAAGGCCATCGATTCTTAAACAAGAAGTAAACCTCATCTTAATGAGATGAAGGCCTCCGATTCTTAAATAGGAGGTTAACTTTATCTTAACGAAAGTGAAGACCTCTGATTCTTAAATAGGAGATTAACCACGTCAGGAACAGAAAGTGGATCTTATCCTAACATGGATGAAGATCTTTATGAGGGATATGAAGGCCTCTAATTCATAGATAGGAGGTTAATCTCATCTTAATAAGGATGAGGACCACCTATACCCCCAGGAAGAGGCCCTTGTAATGGATCTTTTGTGACCCTGGATAGAGGCCCTTCCAATGGCCCATGGGGAGAGGTCCTCTCAATGATCCTTTTATGCTCCATCAACCTCACTAGAAATAGGAGAAGAACCTCATCCTAATGAGGATAAAAACTATTTGTACCCACAGACAAAGGCTCTCTCAATGCCTTTTTTGTGTCCTAGCAATCTTGTTAAGAATAGGAGGAGAATCTCATCCTAATGACGGTGAAAGCCATTTTGGTAAAGATGCTTATGAGAAATATGAAGGCCTCCGATTCTTAAACAAAAGGTTAACCATGTCAAGAATAGGAGGAGGACCTTATCTCATCATCGATGAAGACCCTTACGAGGGATATGAAGATTTTTGATTCTTAAATAAGAGGTTAACTACATCAAGAACAAGAGAAGGACCTCATCCTGAGTGAATAAAGATCCTTACGAAGGATATGAAGACTCCTAGTCCTCAAACGAGAGGATAAATCTATTCCTAAATAAGTTCAAAAGACTTTTATCCATAAACAAGGAGGACATATCTACGAAATATTGGACCAAAATTATTGTTTCAAAGCAATATCAACGTTGGGCATAACAAGAAAACAAAGAGACCAACAAGCATCAAACCAAAATAGAACATAGAAGGACAATTGAAAGGAAGATGATTTCATTAAATTAAAGTTCATTACATAGATCCTCAAGACTAATTACAAAAATAAGAAAGAGAAAAAGAAAAAAAATTGAAGTCCTACTCAGACTTTGGACTACTGGCTCTGGCCATTACAAGAGAATGCTTTAAGTCATTCATCTTCTCTTTATGTTCTCACCTCACTGCTAAGCTTTCACCAAGCAATCTCTGGGCTCTCCAAGAGTCCTCGGCTTCTCTCAACCTTTTTCTTAGAATAGTGGACTTAGCTTTGGCATCCTTTATGGCATTTTTTTTATAAGTTGTTTGGATCCTCAACTGATGGAGCTTGGACTTATTCTTCTCATATGCCTTAGAAAGACTACAAAGAGTACTCTTCAGAGATACAACTTCACTTGAATCTATGCTTGGACTAGCTTGAGCTCTATCCGCATGTTGTTTCCAAAGTCCAGTTACTTCATCATTGATCATCCGAAGTTTTTGCTTGAGTTTGGCAATCTGTTCATACCAGCCAATTCTATAAGTATTATATGCATCCTCAATCGTGCGTAACTGGTTCTGAAGATTGGAGAACTTCTTTGACCAGTTCTAGCCATATTCTTCCTGATTTTGACTTCAAGCCGAGCCCCTCTCCAACTGATTAATTTTTTCTTTTGCTTCTCAAAGCTTGATCTTAAGAGAGTAGATTTTGGCAGTCAGAGTCCAGGACTTCTTACTGGCGTGCTTCGATACCCATTCTAACTCTTCGGTCAAATGAAATTTCTTGGAGGTGTATTCTTTAAACACTTTCTTGGAGGCTTGGTGAAGATAATTGATTTTGGCTGAGGCTATTGCGTAGCTATTTTTCGATCTCTAAAGTTTATCTTCTATTTTCTTTAATTTCTTGTTGACATGCCAAACTTTTCTTCTCAAATCTTTAATATGAGCTTTTAGAGAAATGGCCCGAGGTAGCAGCATAGCTTCAACCCATGACTGCGTTCTGTGGTGGTGTTTGCAAGCTAAGTTCTGAATTATGAGCACCCCACGACATACGAAGATATGAAAAAAAACGAGAAGAAGTTTAATTTCATTGATCAAAAAATTTAAGTACATAAAATATATAAAAAAAAAGCAACTAGCAAAGGTCTCCGACCTCTAGGGGTGGAGCAGTGGAAGAACTTGGTGTGGCCTCAATAGGTGTTGGCTTCTTGGCGGGCACAGAAGCATCGATAGTAGGCTCGATGGGAGAAAGATCGGCCCCAGTTGCAGAAGGCTCCACCTCGTCATCATCAGAATCCCCCAAAAGAAAGCCAAGGTCCAGCCTAGGGAACTTCTCAGCAACCTTATGTTAGTAGAGGTTGAAGCCTTTGTTGAATGCTTCTCGAGCAAACTCTACTTTGATACCTTCAAATTTCTTTGAAGATTTGAAAGCTAAAATAGCTTGCTCCTTGGCTTCAGTGACCTACCTCCTCTCTTCGACAATCTCAGCCTCGGCCTTCTTTCTTTTTTCCTCCTCTGAAGCTAGTGCGACCTTCACCTTTGCCGATGCTTGTTCTTCTCTCTTGAGCACCTCTTAGAGGTGCCCAACCTTGGCAAAGTGCACCTCCTTCAGACGATCAATTTCAGCCTTATATTCTTTGGCTACCTCTATAGCTTTTAAAGCTTTGACCTTGTGGAGGCTGACCGCCTCCACATTTGCGAAATGTGGTACCCTAGTTGCAAACAGCAAGATACATGTCATTTCTAAAGAGCGTGCATATATTTAACTAAGTACAAAAAGGAAGAATTGACTACCTCAAGGAAAACCACAAAGGAGTCCTTCTTCCTCTCCTGGTCATCCATTCGGAGAATCCTCTCAATTATGTCCAGGATGATGTAGCCCTCCATCAGAGGTTGGATGATCCCCCAGTCATCAAGGAAAGCTTGGTTTGGGTTAGCATTGTTGCCACTTGATTCGTCAGAATTCTTTCGGACCCTCTTGATTGACAATAGTCTTTTTCCTCCTCTTCTCTACCGCCTTCTCGAAAGGCATGGAAGTAGTGATCTCGATGGGTGAGGTCGAGATTGGTGGGAGTGCTACGGCCTTCGAGGTAGAAGTAGCCTAGGTGGGAATGGTCGAGCTTGGGTCGCCAACCTTTACCCATTTCGACATCTCCTTCAGAGCACCTCCCTTTCTTTTTTGGGCTTAAAATTCCTTGGTTAGCTGCTTTAGTTCCTTGGGAGTCATCTCTGCAAGAACGAGCAGGCCGAAGTTAGGAGAAAGGATAAAGAAGTAGAAAAGAAAGTATAGATAAGTACCTTTGGGATTGGTAGGACTTAGGTCAAGGTTATATAAAGTTTGGTCATCTACTAACTTGGTCAGTAAGGGAGCTTTGAAATTCTTGAGGTTGTTGGTAGAATCAAGTTCTCCCTACTCTAACTCCAGAGCCCTACATACTAAGCCTCTCAGTTGGCCCCAAGGGGGAAGCCTCAACTCAACTGAAGGACAAGAAATAATTTTTTTTTTTTTTCAGTTATGAATGAAGGAAGGGGCACCCTTAAATGACCACATCTTGGTGAACTAGAGGAAGATATACCACCAGTCCTTGATAGAAGGATGATGTTTAAAGATGAAAAAGATTCAGAATAGAAAAATTAAAGGTCAGACCTCGGCCAGGAGACAAAGCACAAGAAATCCTATGATAAAATGAAAAAAGTTCAAGATGACTAAAGAAAGAGATATATTCATAAGATGAAAAGTTTCATGACAAAGAAAGGGATGGAGAGTCTTAGCCCAATATGGAGAGCCTCCGTATACAAACAGAACCAATCCAAAGGAGGGACAGAAGCTAGGCCGCCTAATTCAAAAAGTTTCAGTTCGTACTTGGAGGGGACCCCATACTAAACTCAAATTAAGGAAAGATCTTCGATAGAAAGAGTACTAGTAATGGTCTCGGGGATGAAGGTCAGCTGAGTTATTTCCTCAAGTTTGGGCTTATCCCTAGAACTAGGGTAGGAGGATTTGGATTGGATGAATTCTTGAAAGGAGAGGACCAAGACCACTCAGAGATTAGAGAAGTTATTTCAGATTAAGAAAAATTGGAAAAACCTATCAGAAAATAAGAAAAAATTGAGAGGGGAATAGGAAAACTAGAAGGAGAATAGGTAAATCCCTAGAAACCCCAAAAGTAAAGGAAAGATGAGAGAAATGAAAAAAGAAGGTTGAAGTACTAACCTAAATTGATTGGAGAACTTGACGGTGTAGTCAAAATGGTGAAGGAAGAGCGGAGGTAAAGCGACAGAAGAATGGAGCAGGACGGTCAGGATCAAGGGAGACGAATAGCAGAGGAAGAGCAAGAGAAGAAGCAAATTAGAGTGAAGGAGAAGAAGGAAGAAGATACTTAAATAGTCAATCGAACCTCAGAATAGTTATGATTACAAATCAACGACACCAAATGCCATCCTTCCATGTGTCACCCTCATTATGGTAGTCATGAAAATCAAAGAATGCAATCATTGCACCATATAATCAAGCTCTATGCCAACCGAATTTCAAAGTTTGAAATCATCTCATGTCATTCAGCAATAAAGGGCCCCCATGTCAGTTCGAATAGTCCAAAATTTTCATCTTTCCAAAGATGAAAAATCAAAAGAGACTTCAGTGATCGCAAGTGCTAGTACTTTCTTCATCCAAACTTTGGACTTGGGAGTAGGGGGATAAGTGTTGAGAGTGAAATGGCTCCCACCGAAGTCCAGCAGGAATTCTGACCTTGGTACAAGGCCATCTGGAGTCATGACGACTAAGTCCGAGCTTCAATCAAGCCAACCTCCTAGTCCAGACAAGTTCCCAAAGATCGGCCTTCTAATGCGATTAAGTTTAGAACTTTGATCAAAGGCAGTCCATCCTGGAGACCACGACTGCTCCCATCAATATCGGATTTTATGCACTAGCCAAACTTCTTTATTCCAGGTCTCCAGTCTTACCTTAATAATGGCATATCCTACCAAGATTACATTATGAATTTTGATCGGATGAACTTAAACAATAAAAGAAATTTTTCATTAGACTGATTTCGATCTATAATCTCTAGCCCAAAATAAGCGACAATCATCCTACAAACATTGAGTTCCAGCACCGTCTGACCTCGACTAATGGCCGACCTTGGGCATCAGCCGAACTTCACTAAAGTAGTTGAAGCAATGGCCAAGGAACTCAATGCTCTTTCAGTTCCATAGCTCTAGCCGACCTTAACATCTCAATCACATGCCCTACTCATACAGCTGATCTCGTGGTTATTTCCTATCGACCCTAGCTTCAGCAATGCATCTTCAAATCAAAATACTACCTTCCATCATCAGCCAACCTCAAAGATTGTTGAGCTTTGAAAAGTGACTAAATTCATCTCGCCATAAAATGAATCAGGAATCTGGTCTACAAGTTTGGCATTTCTAGTCTAGGGACCAGCCTTCAAGTTTAGTTCATCCAACCTTAAGTTCCGATGGCATGATCTCAAGTCAAGCAACTCATAGCAAGTTTGAAAATATCTGAGACCTTATGTCCGAACTCTAGTAGATAATATCCAACTACTAGTAAGTCACGATAAATGATAGCCCACTCTTCGTGATAAACTCTAAGTGATCCGAATGGTTTACTGATATTATGTTATGGTTGTTGCCATTAATATGTTACAAGCTCTATTTATTAAAGGGATCCTCCAGATACATCTTCTCAAGAAGCTTTATTCTCTATTCTAATCTCCTGTGTACTTTATTCTTGTTGGCCAAAAAACTAACTTAACTGTCAAAGGGTCTACGTCGAAGACAACTCTGGCCAGGACTTTATCTTTCAAGTCTCCCCGATGAGATTCCTACCTCCACCTCCAGCGCACTCTAGCAACCATACATTTTTTGCACCAACAATGAGAATTTAGATTCTCATGAATATATTCCCATGTCCTATGGTGCCTCACGCCCTCCTTTTTCATGCCCCAAGTGGATAAGATAAGGATGGTTGGCATTTGAATTCAAACGAGATTTGAATTCAAGTGAGCAACCAACTTATCTCTATCCATTCCCATGCCATCTATAAGTTTTTTTGTTATTATCACACATTTTAAAAGGAAATGAGAGAGGAGGCATGCGCTAAATGAGAGGACTCCTTCTGCTAGTGAAACTCTACCTTTTGCTTGTGAAACATGAGACTTTTCTTGAGAGAAAAATCCAAAGAAATAGGGCACTAGGGTTCTGGGTGTGTGCTACCCTAAGTTTTTGATCTAGAATTTGGATAATGAGATTGAGAGCCAAAAGTGTCACAACTACACCAAAATTCTTAGAGATATTTCTCATCCTCTCTAGTATCCTTCCTGGTCTTCTAGAGCATCTTGGCGATTAGATGAAGGAGATCGATCGAGATTGATCAACATGAGCCGTCAAAGATTTTGACGAGGAGCTTGCACTCTGGATGAACTAATTAGGACCTAGAGCCTCGGGTGCATGATCCATAGAGGCTGGACATTGTGTGTGGCTACATCGCGATATGAGAAAGCCCCATCCATAGATTTCATTTGCGGAGATCATCTACCCGCACTTCGGTATCATACTCTAGACATGAGTAGAATAATAAATAGGATTTACTACATACTACTTCTTGATTTCTATTTGCATATATATCATGTTATGATCCTAGCATAGGGTATTATATAATTAGATCATGAGCATGCTTAGATTAATTAGATTAATCTTCTATCTTCTATTATAATTTTTTGAAAAAAAAATCAAAATGCATGCTAGAAAACCTACAGTTTTTCCATTAGCTATGACCTGCTTGATGTGAGACCTGCTCGTGGTAGTCTTCTATGGCAATAGAAATTATTGGTAATTATGTTCCAAAGCCAATCATCAACCTATTGATAGTTGAGCTCTTTCATACATATGTATGTGAATTGATAAATAATAAAATATTATTTAGCTTTTATTCATCATAAATGATAAATTCTTCTAACGAACTTCTAAGTTGTGATGAAGTCTTTAAGACTATTTTAAATTGATAAAGGAGAATTTATCATTTAGTCCTTAAATGTGTTCGTGATCAAATGATATGCTATTACTAGGATGATAGTAATATTAAGTATGGTCACTCTGTGCCATATAGATTAGTTATCATCTTAACCAAGAAGTGTGAAGACACTAGTATGGCATGCAAGTGAGATGTAGGAGTACATTTGCACTGAATGTGACCACTATAGAGCATTTTGCTGTCAAGTCTTGCTCCAAAGGGATATAAGTATAAGTTTCCCTTAGACCTAAGATCACTATGGTGACTTACAAGCAACTCATTGTACTTTGATATTGGACTATCTGAATTTTTAATTCAATGATAATTGATTTCTAAGTGAAGTCAAGTACTTGTTAAGTTAGAGCATGATCAAGATGGGATTGACCACTCTAAGAGTTTGGAGATAATGCATCATTGTATTTCAATTTAGCAAAATCTTGGCTAAGATAATCCATGTGATGAATTCAAAATTTGAAATACAATATAGATGACTTATTTAGGATTGATAGTTAAACTCTAGATCATCCTCTGAGCATTCAGAGTTAAAGGAATGAATTATATGGTAACCATATTTTCGTAGGATCTGAATATTGCTCCATGTATATTTAACCTATCCGAACATCGGATATCATTACTAGATGGTTACTTCAATTAGAATAAAAATTTATTTCTGTACTATCAACTTAGGTTCAAACCTATAGGATTACACTCAAAAGAAGTACCTGTTTGATCATGTGGTAGATCGAGAGTCCTATCGAACTAAAATTCTATGATGAAGAGTCCCACTTGACTAAAACTTTATGATCAAGAAATATACTAAGCTAGGACTCTATGATGAATGGTCCCACTAGACTAGGACTCTATGATCAAGAGTCTCACTGGATGAAAAATCTATGATCAGGAGTCCCACTGGATAGAAACTCTATGTCCAAGAGTTCTACTCGACTGAAACTCTATCTTTGGAGGATAGTTAGTAATAAAATTGCTAATTAGCTTAATTTGATTGAGTAATAAAGTTTGGATCAAATCTAATTGAATTGGATTCAATTTGGTTTGACCCGATTAGGTTATGAGATGACCTAATTGCTAAGGAAGATTAGTTCCTAATTTGATCAGAACTTTAACTTGATCAAATCCTGATTTGATTAAAATTTAATTTAGTCAATTTAAAGCTTAATTAGATTGGATTTAATCTTACTAATTTGGTTCTAATCTAGTTGGAATCAAATGATGAGAGAAGAGTTCAAAATAGTTGGACTAGCTACATACGCCACATCTTCCTTTCACCACCTTTTTTATCTGTGCCACTTTATCCATGCACAAAAGGAGTTTGTGCATGGGATATTCATGTAAAAGTCCTCTTATTGTCACCCCACTTGGATAAGGTTGGATTGGTTTGCATTTGGTTCAAAATAGTTTTGAGATAGAACTCTAACTAATCACCTTATCCACTTAGGTTGATAACCTACAGAAGGACTCCTTATTTTGTGTGATAAAATAAGAGTTTTCTCCCATATTTTCCCATGCCTAATAGCTTTGTTCAGCCACTATTCTATATAGACAAGGTTGGTTATTAGTTGGGTTAGGTTTGGATTTAAAAGAGTTTAAATCTGAACTAAAACCTATGACCTATCCTTACTTATATAGACTTGTGTTTACATCTATAAAAACCTCTCTATTTTGTGCGCCATTCCTATTGAATTTTTTGTGTGAATTTTAGAGGTGAGAGAGGAGGGGCCGAACCATACTTGGGGCTTGAGGATTGGGGTGGGAAGCCTTTAAGGTGTGAGAGAAAAATAGAGGAGTACTTCCACCTCTGAGGTGAGAGATCAAACTTTGATGTTCTAGGATTTTGGGTGAAAGAAAATCCTAACAGTGCTCTAAGCTGTGAGAGAAAACTCGAACGGAATCCTTTAGCAGTGCTCCTTCTAGACGGACCCCTCCAGTCACACACCTTATGGATGAAATCCTTCCAAATGAACTCCTTTCGGTAGCACCCCTTTCAATCCTTCCAAATGAACTCCTTCCAGTAGCACCCCTTTCAATCAAACTCCTTCCAGATAAACTCCTCCCGATAGTGCTCCTTCCAATTGGACTCCTTCTGGATGAACTTCTTTTGGATGAACTGCTTTCGACAGTGCTCCTTCCAATCCCATTCCTCCCAGTAATGCTCCTTGAAGGAACCAGATCTAGAGTTTCATGGGTAGATCTTGAAACTTTTTCAAGATCAGGCAGCGGAAGACTTAAATAAATTAAATATTTATTTAAATAAATATGTAAATACCTAAATCTCAGATCTATTATATGATCAAGGTATGATATTAAATCAAAAATTAAAAACATAAAGAAGAAGAAAAGATTGATCACATCAACCTAGATCTACACTACATCTAATGCAGGTATGAAATCAATAAATCTGATCTATTACCTGTGCAAGTTAGACATTCTAACTTGCTGATCTGAGCTTGAGGATAAATTCATAAGCCACACATGTGTCCGGCCTCTAGGAGTCATCCACATGAGCCCACGAGCACAATCAAAATTTCTGATGTAGGAAATCAATACAGTATGCTAGTACTATACTGATCTTTCTTCGATGGTCGATCAGATAACTCCTTCTGGATTTGGACTCTTCTAAAGAGGAGGAAGAGAGAAGGTTTTAAATATGAGATACTCTCAGAAAACTTAAAGAAGAAGGAAGGAAAGAGGTGAACACAGCAACCCTAGAAGAAGATCCTCTTCTTCTTCTCTTTGCTCTCACCTAGACACCTAATTTTGTATCTATTGAATCTCAATGCCCAAGAATCATTTCTCTCTAATTTTCACACACCCAAATTTTCTCTCAAAGGTCTATATTTCACAAAAAATTTAAGTAAAAATTTATTTTAAATAATAAGTTATGGAAGAGCCTTGTCTAGGTTAAATTTCTAGACAAGGCGGGACCATATATGGCAAGTCATTGGGGTGCCCAACACTTGGGCACTCCCTCCTCATCCCATGCCGTGGACCACCACAACAGAGCACACAAAAATCCTCTTTTTACCATGGAAATCATAAAAGAAATCAGGATGGTGCGGCACACAAGGGAAGAGTCAATGTTTGTTGGGATTCTATCATATAGAGTCCAATACCATAACAACTTTCCATCTATTGACTTGATCCTTAACTAATTCCCAAATAAATAGGAGAGGAAGAGAAAGGCATGCTTGAGAGGGCCTTGAAAAAAGATTTTCCACAAAAAAATTCTAAAAAATAGGAGTGGGGGGGGGGGGGGGGCGTTGGGGCTAAGGTGGCGCAAGGAGGGAAGTCCTAGTCATACTAGGACTTCCAATTTGACTTGGCCAAACAAAAGCTTTTAACCAAATTAAATCAGATTTATTTTAATTCAAATAGAATAGATCTTAGTCCAACCAAGATTTTAATTAAATCAAATTTAATTTAATTTAATTTTAATTTAATTTTTAATTAAATTAGAGATTGGGTTGATACAAGTCCTAATCTCACTAGGACTTCCAATTTGACTTGGTCCAACTTGATCTTTAGACCAAATAAAATTAGAATTTATTTAACCCAATTAAAATAGGTCTTAATATAATTAATAATCTAATTAAATTAGATTAAGTTAGATTTAATTTTGATTTAATTTTTAATCAGATTAGAAATTGGGTTGACCCAAGTCCTAATTAAACTAGGACTAGTTCTTCCTTGCACTTTGCTTATCCAATAAGCTAATTAAACTCTATCCAATCAAGTCCAAACTAAATCTAATTAAATTATATTTAATTAGACTTAATTTTAACCCTCTAACTTAATCAAATTAAGCTAAATAGCAATCAAATTGCTAATCGATCCTCCTACAATACTTGTGCTAGGTTAAACATCAATCGTATTGATCGTTTAACCCTAGAACGATTCTAAATCATTGATCAACAATCCGATCGGATCATGAACTCTAATGTGTGTGACCTCATAGGTTCGAACCTAAGTCAGTAGCATAGAAATAGATTTCTATACCAATCGAAGTAACCATCTAGTAATGGTATCCAATGACCGAATAGGTCGAATGTGTAGAACAACATCCTTAGAACCCATGTGAATATAGTTTCCATATAATTCATCCCCTTGACCAAAATGCTCGTAGGATACCTCAAAGTTCAACTGTCAACTCTGATCAGGTTGTCCACATTATATTTTAAAATATCAAATTCATCTGATGGATTATCCTGGCCAAGGTTTTACTATATTAAAATATAGTGATACATACTTGGAGTGGTCAATTCCATCTTGATCACACACCGACTTTACAAGTACTTGACTGTGCCCAGAAGCCTTCCATTATTGAATTAAAAATTTAGTTAGTTTGGTACCAAAGCACAGTGAGTTTCTTGCTAGTCACTGAGGTGATCTCAGGTCTAAGGAATACTTATACCTATATCCTATTAGAGATATTCTCGACAGCAGAATGCTCTGAAGTTGATCATGTTCTATGATAATGTACCCATACATCTCATCTATATGCCATACCAGTGTCTCCACACTTTTTGGTTAAGAGAACAACCAACCTATATGGCACACAGTGATCTATGCTCGATAGATGCTGTCGTCCTAATTAACAGCCTATCATTTGGTCATGAACAAATTTAAGGACTAATAAAAAAATCCTCTCTTTATCGAATCTAAATTATCCTAAGAACTTCATCACAATAATGGAGTTCGATAGAAGATGAATACTTTGTAATGAAAAGAAGCCAACAATATATTTTATTCATTAATGAATCAATTACAGATATAATGTAGCTCAACCGTCAACAGACGGATGATTGGCTTTGGGGCATATTTTCCAACAACTTTCACTTATCCTAAAGCCACTCGGTATAGTATCTAATACCCATCTTCGATTTGTGGTTATCGAACTCCTTTATCGTCAGGGCTTTAGTGAAGGGGTCGGCCAAGTTCTTCTTTTTATCGATCTTCTGAAGGTCGACATCACCTCGATCCATAATCTCCCAGATCAGGTGGAAGCGGCACAGAATGTGCTTCGTCCGCTGGTGTGCCTTCGGTTCTTTCGCTTGAGCAATGGCACCAATGTTGTCGCAGTAGAGCAAGATCGGACCATCAAGAAAGGATGCTACTCTGAGCTTGGTGATAAGCTTCCTCAGCCACACAACTTTCTTTGTAGCATCTGATGCTCCATGTACTCTTCTTCACAAATAGAGTCTACTACAGTATGCTACTTGAAACTCTTTCAGTAGATAGCTCCACCATTTAGAGTAAAGATATATCCTAATACGCTTTTGCTGTCATCATGGTCAGATTGAAAGCTGAAGTCTGTTAACTCCATAAGTTTCAGATCTAACTCATCATAAATCAATCATTGGTCCTTAGTATTTCTTAAATACTTAAGTATGGCTTTAACCACTTTCTAGTAGTTTTCTTCAGGATCAGATTGGTATCTACTCACTACTCCTAGTGACTATGCCATATCTGATCTTGTACATATCATGGCGTATATGATAGATCCCACTGTTGAAGCATATGAGACTCCACTCATATGCTCTCTCTCTTTAGGAGTTGTTGGACAATCCTTCTTAGAGAAAGAAATTCCATGGCCTATCAGAAGATAGCCCTTTTTAGAATTCTCCATGCTGAACCTCTTCAGCATAGTATCTATGTACGTAGACTAGGATAACCCAAGCATCCTCTTAGATCTATCTCTATAGATCTTCATCCCTAAGAGGTACGATGCTTCTTCCAAGTCCTTCATGGAGAACTGTGATGACAACTAGATTTTTATTTCCTAGAGTGCGGGGATGTCATTCTTGATTAAGAGAATGTCATCCATGTATAAGATAAGAAATACTATTGCTGGACCATTTGCCCATTTATAAATGTAGGGCTCTTCTCCATTCTTAACGAAGCCATACATTTTGATCATCTTATCAAAATGCATGTTCCAACTCCGAGATGCCTGCTTCAATCCATAAATGGATCTCTGAAGCCTGCACACCTTGGACTCATATGTGGATGTGAACCCCTCAGGTTGTATCATATACACCTCTTCAGTTAGCTCTCCATTTAGAAAAGCTATTTTCATATTCATCTGCCAGATCTCATAGTCCAAATGGGCAGCTATCGCAAGCATTATCCGAATGAATTTGAGCATTGTCACAGAAAAGAACATCTCGTCATAGTCAATACGATAACGTTGATGATTCCCCTAAGCAATCAGATGAGCTTTATAAGTCTCCATCTTTTCATCTGCACCCTTTTTTCTTTTGAAGATCCATTTACACCCAATAGGTTTAACCCCTTCAGATGGATCAACAAATGTCCACACATCATTGACCTTCATGGACTCCATTTTGGATTTCATGCCCTCAAACCATCTCTCAGAATCAGGTATCTACATAGCATCCATGTAGGTGATCAGATCCTCATCGTTCTCATCGAGTTCGATGGGATCACCATCTCAGATCAAAAAATTATAGTAAATATCCAACTGATGCGGTACTCTATCGGATCGTCTTAATAGTATAGGTACACTGGGCTCCAAATTTGATCTAATCGAATTTGGTTCTAGTTCAGCTATAGGTGTTAATTTTTCTACCTATTGAACTTTCATAAGTTCAACCTTAGACGTAATAGTTCCTTCACGAAGGAACTCCTTTTTCAAAAAGATTGCCTTAATGCTGATGAACACCTTTTGTTCTTCAGCATGGTAGAAATAGTAATCCTTACTTTCTTTGGGATATCCTATAAACACACACTTATCAGATCGAGGTCTAAGCTTATCTATATGCAAACGTTTGACATAGGCTGAAAAATCCCAAACCTGCAGGTGTGAGGGTGTAGGCCTATGCCCAGTCCATATCTCATATTGAGTCTTTATGATAGATTTACTCAGTACATTATTCAATATATAACACGCAATCTTAAGAGCATAACCCCAAAATAAATTAAGCAGACTAGCGAAACCCATTGATAAGTAGTAAAAATATACTAATAAAAGTATTAAATTATAAAATAAATTAAAATATTTTATTAAAAATTGATATTTTTATTAATCTTATGCAGGAAAGAAGGCTACCAATGTGAAGATCTCATTTTTCTGATTCAGATGAAATAAATTTCAGGCAAAACGGACTTCAAACGAGCCCAGAATCGAATTTCAAAAAAAAAAAAAAAAAAAAAAAAAAAAAAAAACGCTGACGCAACGCTGACGTCAGGATGACGTCAGCATTTTTCGCGGCGTACGGTGGACCAACCGAAGGGTATTTCAGGAATTTCACAGACGGAGGCGCGCTCTGATTGGTTGAAGAACGCGGCGGTCCACGCAACACCGGGCTCGCGCACGGTCCACGGAGGGCAATTTGGGAATTCTGGCTGATCCAACGGGCGGTTTTCACTGAATCTTGATCGGACGGACGAGAAGAAGGCGCTGATGGACGGCATCCGCAGCTCCCGATCGAGATCCAACGGCCGAGATTCATCCCGACTGAAACTAAAGGTCTGAAGGCTGATTTCAACGAGATCGGACGGCCCAGATTCAATCCATTGGATGATCCAACGGCTGATATTAAATCCGACTTGATCTGGGTTATTTTAACGGGTTTTTGAGTGGTTTTTGGACCGTTTGATCAACATCGCACGGCCAGAATTATTCAGATCATAGTTTGAATTATTTTAGGAGTCTAAAATCGAGTTTTGGATGGATTTTGGAGACTTCATCTATAAAAAGCCCTGTTGCCGTGAGAAAAAAAAAAAGAAAGAGAAAAGAAAAAGGGAAAAACAGAGAAAATCAGTGAGAGAAAGAAAAACAGGGAAGAAAGGAGAATCAGAGAGAAAATAGAGAGAGACGGGAAGAAGGAAAAGAAAGAAAGAGAGAGAGGAAGAAAGAGAGAGGAGATATCAAGGAGCCTCTTCTTCTTCACCAAGTTCTCCGCATCAAGAGCAACACCAAGTTCTCCGCATCAAGAGCAACAGATAATCAATTTCAGCAATCAAACAGTCTAATTTCTTCATGCTTTTTATTTTATTTACTGTTTTTAAATTTGTTATCATGAACTAAATTTTATTTTACTAAGGCTAAGGTGTAGCCACTCTTTTGATGCAATATTCAGTATAATTTATTTTTAAATTTTATTCATGAGGAGTATATAAATCTGATCTTAATGCTTTTAGATTACTGGCCATCTTCTAATTGATCTGATGAACATAGATGTTACGGACCAAGTACATCTATGTTAATGCTTCTTGATTATATACCTTGTATTATGAATCAAATTAGAATTCATATGCATGCGGAAATTTTAGTGCGCTTTGGACGCAGCGTATTTTAATTAGAGGGTTTCACAAAACCTAATGCATTAATATTTATTTAAATTACACTTGGATCAAAGGGTAATTAATAAATATTAATAGATTTGCTATGCCTGGACCAAAGGGTAGTGAATAAATTAGGAGACTCCACCGTCACATGAAATAAAATTAATCTAAAAACCTGAATATCGTATTGATTGAGTTGGTGAACCGATTGCCTTAGTAATCCATTGCTCTTGAATTTAAAACCTCAATAATTTACACTCTCTCTATTTAATAAAAAAAAAATTTAATTATTTTAATTATTTTTTTTTAATTTTTTTTTATTCTCATAAATCGATCTTCTAAATAAAGCATAGGAAAGAGCTTTTCAGTACTTGTTTTCCAATCCTCTAGGGACGATACTCTACTCATTCACTTTATTACTTGATCGACTGGTGCACTTGCCATAGCTATAAATTAGCACGCATCAAGTTTTTGGCGCCGTTGCCGGGGATTGAGTTTAAAACAATATTGAAATTTTGATCCTAGCTTTACTTTAGAAATTTATTTTTAATTTTATTATTTAAAAAAAAAAAAAAAATTGTTGTTCATTGCATGACACGTACTGGACATAGTAACTTACTACCTTTAGATCCAGAAATTGAAAGAACTATTAGAAGATTACAGCAAGAGAGAAACATGGCAGCTGAAGATCCTAACGACATCAATCTAGGATTGGATATGGCGACTGAAGGACAGCATGAAGCTATTCGACCAGTATATCGATCATTAAATGATTATATTACACCATCTGTAGCCGATGCAGCTTCGAGCATCAGGAGACCGCCTGTACGAGCAAACAACTTCGAAATAAAACCGGCGATGATCCAGATGATTCAATCAACTGTCCAATTCAGTGGACACGTGCATGATGATCCGAATGCCCATATTTCTAATTTTCTTGAACTTTGCGATACTTTTAAAATTAATGGGGTGTCGGATGATGCTATTAGATTAAGGTTATTTCCTTTCTCTTTACGGGATAAAGCTAAAAATTGGCTTCATTCTCTTCCGGCAGGTTCTATCACAACTTGGGATGTCCTAGCCCAAAAATTTTTAGCCAAGTACTTTCCACCTTCCAAGACTGCTAAGATGCGCAACGATATCACTTCCTTTATGCAGATGGACATGGAGACACTATATGAGGCTTGGGAACGTTTCAAGGAATTATTGAGGAGATGTCCACATCATCAACTACCCGTATGGCTTCAGGTACAAACTTTCTATAATGGTTTATCTCCTACTAATCGTTCTATGATTGATGCAGCAGCAGGAGGAACCATTAACCGAAAAACAGAGGAAGAAGCATTCGATCTAATCGATGAGATGGCATCAAATAGCTATCAATGGCAGACAGAGCGCATGATGCCAAAAAGACTAGCAGCTGTGCAGGGAGTAGATTGCGTGCCAACCTTACTAGCTGAAATTGCAGCCCTCAGAGCCGAAGTCAACAACTTAAAGGGAACAGCTATGCATGTTCAGAGCATTACTTGTGATCTGTGTGGAGGAGGACATGATACGAATAATTGCCAGACAGGTAATCCTTTTGCTAAAACAACTGAAACAGCTAATTATATTGGTAATTTTTTCAGGCCGCAACAAAACAATCCCTACTCCAACACATACAATCAAGGGTGGAGACAGCATCCAAATTTCTCATGGAGCAATCAAAATGCAGCACAACAACCACCCCCGGGATTCCAAGTACCTGAAAAGAAGTCTAACATGGAAGAGCTAATGGTCAAATTCATACAAAACCAAGAAGCAACTTTAAAAAATTTGGAAGTCAAACTTAGGCAGGACCAAACAGCAGCAATTCGAAACTTGGAGATGCAAATAGGTCAAATGGCTAAGATAATCTCCGAGAGACCTCAAGGATCCTTGCCAAGCAATACGGAGACAAATCCAAGGGAGCAAGTCAATGCTATCACCCTAAGAAGTGGTACAAAGCTGGAGGAGCCACATCAGAAGAATGAGACCGAAGAGCCAACTACAAATAAAGAACCATCAACTCAAACTCGTCAGTCACCAAAACAACCAGCAGATGGATGGTCTCCAGGTATACGGTTTGCTGATCCAAATGTGAAGCCCTACGTGCCGCCACTGCCATTCCCAGAAAGACAAATGCAGCATCCAGATAAGGAATTTTCTAACTTTTTCAAAATTCTAAAGAATTTACATATTAATATTCCTTTTGTAGATGCTATTACTCAAATGCCCAGGTATGCCAAGTTTCTCAAAGAAATCTTAACAAATAAGAAAAAGCTGAAAGAGCATGAGAGAATAAATTTGAATGAAGAATGCTCAGCAATACTTCAAAATAAATTACCACAGAAGCTAAAAGATCCAGGGAGTTTTACTATCCCTTGCATTATTGGTGATTGTAGTTTTGATAAAGTTTTATGTGATTTAGGAGCAAGCATTAACCTCATGCCTTTTTCTATTTTCAAAAAGCTGGGTCTAGGAGAACCAAAGCCTACCACTATTACTCTTCAATTAGCCGACAGATCCATTAAATATCCAAAAGGTATAGTGGAGGATGTCTTGGTAAAGGTAAACAAGTTTATTTTCCCTGTTGATTTTATTGTTCTTGATATGGAAGAAGATTATGATGTACCCCTTATTTTAGGGAGACCCTTTTTAGCTACTGGAGGAGCTTTAATAGATATTCAACAAGGAAAATTAATTCTTAGAGTCCAAGATGAACAAGTTACTTTTAATGTTTTTAAAGATATTAAACATCCTGATAATCAAACTTGTTTTCTAATTGACATTATTGACAATCCATTATATGAGAATTCTGTAGAAAATAAGTTTGAGACTATAAAAGCAAGCAATGTCAAATTGAAAGAGGATTCGATCAAACATGAAAGTATTCCAATTGAAGTGGCACCAGATTGATCCACTTTAGAATTCAAAGAAAGTCAAGCTGAAGACTATAAATCAGAACTACTAGATAGGTTGTTTCTTTTCTTTTTAGTTTGGATCATTTTTTTTTATTTTTTTTAGTAATTTGTTGTTGCACTTTTACTGCTCTGGTGTGTATTTTCAATTTTACAGAAAAATCAATGAGAATTCAAGCAAAATTTCAAAGCTCCAAAGAACCAGATTGAGCCAAATCAGGTGTATTCTTTTCTATCATTTATTACATCCTTTATTTTTCTTTATCCTTTTAAAATAATATAGAATAATATAAAAAATAAAAAATTAAATAAAAATAAAAAAAAAATCATGTGTCAAGAAGAAAATCTTGAGCAAAGATAAACTGGATAAGTGATAAAAGATAGAATTATTTGCTAATGAATGTAATGAGTTAAAGAAGTAGATTAGTTGGTCAACTTTTAACAGCCTACTTAGGTCATTAAAAGATTATTAGCACTTTTTATTGCACATGCACACTAACAAGGCAAAGTAGGTATTGATTATAAGATCAACTGAGGATTCAATTATCACTGAAAATTGGTAATTAATATACATTCTAATCAAAAAAACTTGAATTTAAGGAAAGAGCTACCTGCTTATAAATAAAGTGCAAAAGATAGAGTATATGTGGATTGCCCAAAGCCTAGTAACTGGGTCTCTGCACCTAGGTCAAGTGTGAAAATTCACGTAAAACGGTGAAGAGAAGGCCAGGATGCTCAGCAAAAAAAAAAAAAAAAAAAAAAAAAAAAAAAAAAAAAGAATAATGTGAAAGCTACCTTAATTCATGAGTATAAAATTGAGAATGTATAGAAAATTGACCAAAATAAGTGATAAGAGAGGATACTTTTGTTCTTCTAGTTTAATACTGAAATGCTAAAGTTAGTCATCACGAACATAAGTGCTATAGATCTTTGATGTACTCTAAGAAAGTTTTTAATTGTATTGACTAAAAAATTTGCTTCCGAAGCTCAATGCTTAGTTAGCAATATTTTCTAAACTTTTTGATCTTTAATCCAAGATTTTATCTCTGTGATAAATAATTTTATTAAAATATGGTATTAAATAAAACATTGCTAAGGGACTAGCAATGAATAAGTTGGGGGGTGTGATAAGTAGTAAAAATATACTAATAAAAGTATTAAATTATAAAATAAATTAAAATATTTTATTAAAAATTGATATTTTTATTAATCTTATGCAGGAAAGAAGGCTACCAATGTGAAGATCTCATTTTTCTGATTCAGATGAAATAAATTTCAGGCAAAACGGACTTCAAACGAGCCCAGAATCGAATTTCAAAAAAAAAAAAAAAAAAAAAAAAAAACGCTGACGCAACGCTGACGTCAGGATGACGTCAGCATTTTTCGCGGCGTACGGTGGACCAAACCGAAGGGTATTTCAGGAATTTCACAGACGGAGGCGCGCTCTGATTGGTTGAAGAACGCGGCGGTCCACGCAACACCGGGCTCGCGCACGGTCCACGGAGGGCAATTTGGGAATTCTGGCTGATCCAACGGGCGGTTTTCACTGAATCTTGATCGGACGGACGAGAAGAAGGCGCTGATGGACGGCATCCGCAGCTCCCGATCGAGATCCAACGGCCGAGATTCATCCCGACTGAAACTAAAGGTCTGAAGGCTGATTTCAACGAGATCGGACGGCCCAGATTCAATCCATTGGATGATCCAACGGCTGATATTAAATCCGACTTGATCTGGGTTATTTTAACGGGTTTTTGAGTGGTTTTTGGACCGTTTGATCAACATCGCACGGCCAGAATTATTCAGATCATAAGTTTGAATTGTTTTAGGAGTCTAAAATCGAGTTTTTGGATGGATTTTGGAGAAATCAAACTTTCATCTATAAAAAGCCCTGTTGCCGTGAGAAAAAAAAAAAAAGAAAGAGAAAAAGAAAAAGGGAAAAACAGAGAAAATCAGTGAGAGAAAGAAAAACAGGGAAGAAAGGAGAATCAGAGAGAAAATAGAGAGAGACGGGAAGAAGGAAAAGAAAGAAAGAGAGAGAGGAAGAAAGAGAGAGGAGATATCAAGGAAGAAAAATAAAAAAGGTTTTTGATTTTTTTTTGATTTCTTTCGACGATCAAGACATCGATTCAAGGAGCCTCTTCTTCTTCACCAAGTTCTCCGCATCAAGAGCAACAGATAATCAATTTCAGCAATCAAACAGTCTAATTTCTTCATGCTTTTTATTTTATTTACTATTTTTAAATTTGTTATCATGAACTAAATTTTATTTTTACTAAGGCTAAGGTGTAGCCACTCTTTTGATGCAATATTCAGTATAATTTATTTTTAAATTTTATTCATGAGGAGTATATAAATCTGATCTTAATGCTTTTAGATTACTGGCCATCTTCTAATTGATCTGATGAACATAGATGTTACGGACCAAGTACATCTATGTTAATGCTTCTTGATTATATACCTTGTATTATGAATCAAATTAGAATTCATATGCATGCGGAAATTTTAGTGCGCTTTGGACGCAGCGTATTTTAATTAGAGGGTTTCACAAAACCTAATGCATTAATATTTATTTAAATTACACTTGGATCAAAGGGTAATTAATAAATATTAATAGATTTGCTATGCCTGGACCAAAGGGTAGTGAATAAATTAGGAGACTCCACCGTCACATGAAATAAAATTAATCTAAAAACCTGAATATCGTATTGATTGAGTTGGTGAACCGATTGCCTTAGTAATCCATTGCTCTTGAATTTAAAACCTCAATAATTTACACTCTCTCTATTTAATAAAAAAAAAATTTAATTATTTTAATTATTTTTTTTTAATTTTTTTTTATTCTCATAAATCGATCTTCTAAATAAAGCATAGGAAAGAGCTTTTCAGTACTTGTTTTCCAATCCTCTAGGGACGATACTCTACTCATTCACTTTATTACTTGATCGACTGGTGCACTTGCCATAGCTATAAATTAGCACGCATCACCCATCATGGATCCAACCATGTCCAATAAGGTTCGATTTCTCCTTTTCGATACACCATTATGCTATGGTGTCCCAAGAGGAGTCTACTATGAGAGAATCCCATTCTCTCCTAGATATGTCAAGAACTCATTGGATAGATATTTACCTCCTCGATTCAATCGAAGAGTTTTAATATTCTTTCCAGTTTATTTTTCTACTTCACTTCAGAATCTTTTGAATATTTTAAATGAGTCTGACTTATGTTTCATCAGATAAACGTATCCATACCTAGATAGATCATCTGTGAAAGTTATGAAGTAGAAATATCTACCTCTGGCACCTATGCTCATTGGTCCGCATACATTAATATGTACTAGACCTAAGAGCTCAGTAGCTCTTTCACCCTTTTCAATAAAAGATGACTTGGTCATTTTTTCAAGAAGACAGGACTTACAGATCGGAAGTGATTCACAATTACTGACTTCGAGGATTCCCTCTTGGGTCAACCTATTTATCCTATTCTTATTAATGTGACCTAGTCTATAGTGCCATAGGTAGATATCAGAGACATTATCTAATCTAGGATGTTTTCTAGAAGTGTACATTACACTCATAGGCTATAATAAAATATAAATACCATTTCTTTGTTGCCCTTATATTATTGTAACATCATTCATAATGATATCATAATAATCTCCCTTTATAGATAAATGATAACCATCCTTGGCCAAAAGGCTAACAGAGATTATATTCATCAAAAAGGAAGAATAATAATGACATTCATTTAAAGAAATGATATTAGTATTAAGAGTAAGTTGAACTATTCTCATAGCTAGAACTAGAACAGACCTTCCATCTCCAACATTTAGGAATCACTCATTATTCTCAAATCTTCTACTAATTTGAAGTTCTTGCAACGTATTGCAAATATGGACTGGACTTTTGGTATCCAATACCCAAGTAGAAGTATCACAAATAGAGAAATTATAAGGTATTATCATATAATATTCTTGATCAGCAACTACTTGCTTATCTCTCTTATTCAACCTATTGGGATCATGGGAATCACAATACTAAGGACAGTTTCTCTTCCAATACTTCTGCTTCTTACAATGAAAGCACTCTACCTGATCTAGGTTATTCTTGGACCTTATGTTTAAATTGGGTATAGTGGCCCCAGCACGAACCACTTCATGCTGCTGAACAACATTCAACTTTCGATACTTATTATTAAAGTTGGGTCCCATAAGTTAATTACTATCTAACAGTGAATGGAACAACTGTGGTTAGAGTTTAACTGCATAAAAGAGAACCAAAAGCCTAATTAGTAATTGATTCATTAAACCTAAAGATTTGGACTTTAATCAAAATATTTCTTCCACTATTTTATTCGAATTGGTAGCCTCTACCTCCAATTTGAGAAATTATCCTAATTTCTTAGTGGGTACTAGAATCCACATAGACTACACACAAGCCCAACTATGATTGATCAACCTCTGTACATCTAAGGATAGGTTCATAACTAATTATTTCTTCAAATAATTTTTAGTAATTTAATTTTGCCTCAGGTATCTTTTCAATAGGCTAGGGCCTCCACTAAAAGTTTCGGTTAGGTCCAACCATTAACATATCATACTTGGTCTATCTTACTAATGAATGATTAAGCCCAACTATGGTTGGTCTGTCTAACCACCATTTAAAGAGATGCGGCCAAGAAATCATATTATAAATGATAATTTCATTAGTGGATAAGCACCAGGCCTATAAGCCTCCAATGATTATCCAACTAATGGACCCATTATCATCCACTTAATGGATGGCTATGATCTAGTTATCACCATAACTATTTTATTTTAAGAACCTAATAATTTTAAAAAATTTAATTAATTTGATTTAGAGAAAAGGTCAGATTAACCAACTTGTCATGGTCCTCCCACTAGCTTCACCATGTCAGCTTAAGGGAGATCATTAATAGGCTGGTCTAGGAGCACCTAAATCAGTTACACTGATTTACCTAACTGACATGGGTCAACTCAAATTATCAAGTAATCAAATCAAAACTTAATCTCATCAAGAAAGCTAGGTAAGTGAGATCGGTGGGAGGGTCTGCCAAAGCTTGTCTTAGACACATCAGAAATGACCAGATAAGTGGACTGTCAATTAAAAACCACCAGTTGTATATGCCAAACTTACCTTAGACACCAACTAGTTTAATTAGTCTTGATTAGATCAACCTAATAGTTCGAGCTAGACCACTTAGCCAAGAATCAAGTCCATTTGGTTCTTGTTAAAGACATGAATTTGACCAACTACAACTATTGTAATTGATCTCGAGAATCCTTGACCTAATCTAAGACAATAATTGATTAGATTTAATCAATTATCTAATTAAATCCATTCTTTAATCTAACCTTAGGTCTAATCCAATTAATGAACCTAATCTCCACTAACCCATTAACTCAATGTGTTATGATTTGTGTCATAGGATCTTTAATTTACAATCCTAGAACCTAATCAAATAACTTCTTAATTCTTAATTAAGTTTTAAAATGAGGGTTGGGGTTTAGCTTTTCAAAAATAATTTTCATATTTGTAAAATATTTTTACAACATGGTTCTATCAACTAAGTTGTATGTTTGATTTATAATCAATATACAAGTAAAATAAACATGAAACTACTTTAGATCTAATCTAAACAGATTTATGTATTTGAAATAGTTTTAACACCAATCAATCATAGATCAACTTAAATCAAATATAATATATTTATGATGATTAAATTTAGATTAAAATATTTTTAATTAGATCATAAAATTTTTTAGATCTAATCTAAAATTTTATGATTAATATTTTAGATCAGCACGTACTGGGACAATCTTTCCACTGTAAGGGATAAACCTTACAGTAGAACAATCTTATAGCTATCCGTGCAATCTAAAAACTTTATTTTTAGATCTAAAATTATTTTAAATTTATTAAATTATAAATAAAATTAGATCAAATCTAATAAATTTATGATTAGGAGTAGATCATCACGAACTAGGACAATCTTTTCACTGTAAGGGATAAACCTTACAGCAGGATAATCTTATAACAGTTTGTGAGATCTAAATTTTTAATTTTAGATTTAATAATTAGATTATAAATCAGATCTAATCTAAAAAATAATCTAAATATGCTCAAAAAATCATGTAATAAAAACCTAAGCTCTGATACCAATTGAAGGAACCAGATCTAGGATTTCACGGATAGATCTTGAAACTTTTCAGGATCAGACAGCAGAAGACTTAAATAAATTAAATATTTATTTAAATAAATATATAAATACCTATATCTAAGATCTATTATATGATCAAGATATAATATTAAATCAAAAATTAAAAACATAAAGGAGAAGGATAAGTTGATCACATCAATCTAGATCTACACTACATCTAATGCAGGTATGAAATCAATAGATCAGATCTATTAGCTATGTAAGTTAGACATTCTAACTTACTATTCTAGGCTTGATGATGAATTCATAAATGCACATGCATCCGACCTCTAGGAATCGTCCACACGAGCCCACGAGCATGATCAAAAATCCTGATGTAGGAAATCAACACAGTATGCTAGTACTGTGCTGATCTTTCTTTGATGGTCAATTAGATGCCTCCTTCTTCTGGATTTAGACTCTTCCAAAGAAGAGAAGGAGGAGAGGAGGTTTTAGATGTGAGACACTCTTAAAAAACTCAAAGGAGGAAGAAAAGAGGTGAACACAGCAATCCTAAAAGAAGATCCTCTTCTTCTTCTTTTTGCTCTTACCTAGACACCTAGCTTTGTGTCTATTGAATCTCAATTCCCAAGAATCATTTCCCTCTGATTTTCATACACCCAAATCCTATCTCAAAGGTCTATGTTTTATAAAAAATTTAAGCAAAAATTTATTTTAAATAATAAATTATGAAAGAGCCTTGTCTAGGTCAAATTTTTAGATAAGGCAGGACCATATATGGCAAGTTGTTGGGGCGCCCAACACTTGGGTGCCCCCTCCTCATCCCATAATGTGGACCACCACAAAAGAGTGCACAAAAACCCTCCTTTTACCATGGAAATCATAAAAGAAATCAGGATGGAGCGGCACACAAGGGAAGAGTCAATGTTCTTTGGGATTCTATCATATAGAGTCCAATACCATAACAACTTTCAATCTATTGACTTGGTTCTTAACTAATTCTCAAATAAATAGGAGAGGAAGAGAAAAGCATGCATGAGAGGGCCAGGGAAGAGGATTTTCCATAACAAAATTCTAAAAAATAGGAGTGGGGGGCGTTGGGGCTAAGGTGGAGCAAGGAGGGAAGTCCTTGTCATACTAGGATTTCTAATTTGACTTGGTCAAACAAAATCTTTTAGCCAAATTAAATTAGATTTTCAACCCAATTAGAGTAGGTCTTAGTCCAACCAGGACCTTAATTAAATCAAATTTAATTTTGATTTAATTTCTAATTAAATTAAGGATTGGGTTGATATAAGTCCTAGTCTCACTAAGACTTCCAATTTGACTTGGTCCAACTTGATCTTTAGACCAAATAAAATTAAAATTTATTTAACCCAATTAAAATAGATCTTAATTCAATTAAGAATCTAATTAAATTAGATTAAATTAACCCAGCAGTGCTCCTTCCAGCAGGCCCCTCCCAAACACATCCCTTCCAATCGTGCTTCCTTCAGCCGACGTCCTTCTATTCGAATACCTTTCAGGACTAGCTTCTTCTAGCCAGTCATTAACCCACTTAGTCTATGTTAAACCTATCAGTTGAAGCCATCCAAAAAGATCTCGTCAAACCATTGATTCATGATAACTGCTCCATGAAGGATGGAGCACAGAACTTCATGTCTTAATTTAGGATGCACCTACTTGCACACAACCCAGGAGACTTTCGAACTCCTTAAAGCCACTAGACATTGCCTCCGATGGACCTCGGCTAATCACAGGTTTACTGCATATACTGAAGTCTTCATCCTATATCTAAACTCCAGCAAATAGATCTCAACGATCAACAAGTAGCGATAAACAACTACTCATCCTCTGTAACAAACTCCACATGGCCTAAGCGAGCCACTACCAAATGATTATGGCTATCACCATCAGTTTGTTATATGCTCCATCTATTAATGGAACTCTCCAAATACATTTTTCTCTAAGCTCTCTTCCCCTTCCTATTACTTTACTTCATTGTTTTCCTGAGCACTCTATTTCAATTGATCGAAAAACTAACTTGAGCATCAGAGGGTCCTACCAGAGCTATCCACCTCTAGTTTGGACTTTATTTTGTAGGTCTCATCGACGGCCTTGCTTTTCTAACTCTAGCTACCTTCGGCATCCTTATAGATTTCCATAGAAACAAGATCAAACCCAAAGCCTATTGTAGAGGCACCTGTAAGGAGATCCGATAGAGTACCATATCAATCAGATAGATACTATAATTTCTTGATCCGAGATGGTGATCCTGTCAAAATCAATGAGAACGATGAGGATTCGATCACCTACATGGATGCCATACAGAGGTCCAACTTTGATAAATGGCTGAAAGCCATGAAGTTCAAAATGGAGTCTATGAAAGTCAACAGTGTATGGACACTGGTTAATCCATTTGAAAGGGTAAAACTCATTGGGTGTAAGTAGATTTTCAAAAGAAAAAGAAGTGTAGATGGAAAGGTGGAGACCTATAAAGCCTGTCTGGTTGCCAAAGAATATCGTCAGCATTATGGTATTGACTATGATGAGATATTTTCTTCAGTAGCAATGCTCAAGTCCACTCGGATTATGCTTGCAATAGCAGTACATCTAGACTATGAAATCTAACAGACGGATGTGAAATATCTTTCCTAAATGGAGAGCTAGATGAGGAGGTATATATGATACAACTTGAGGATTTCACATTCACAGACAAGTCTAAGATATGCAAGCTTCAAAGATCCATTTATGGATTGAAGCAAGCATCATGGAGTTGGAACATATGTTTTGATAAGGTGATCAGAACGTATGACTTTGTTAAGGATGGAGAGGAATCCTGAGTCTATAAATAGGCTAATAGTTTTGTAATAGTATTTCTTATACTATATACGGATGATATTCTCTTAATTAGAAATGACATTCTTGTACTACAGGGAATAAATATTTGGCTGTCGTTGCAATTCTTCATGAAAGACTTGGAAGAAGCTTCTACATCCTGGGGATAAAGATCTATAGAGATAGATCTAAAAGATTGCTTGGATTGTCCCAGTATACATACATCGATACCATACTGAAGTGGTTTAGCATGGCAAATTCTAAGAAAAGCTATCTCTCGATAGGCCATGGAATTACTCTCTTGAAGAGGGATTATCCGACAACTCCTCTAGAGAGAGAGCATATGAGTAGAATACCATATACATCGGTAGTGGATTCTATTATGTACACCATGATGTGTACAAGATCAAATGTGGCATACTAACTAGGGGTAGTAAGTAGGTACCAATCTAATTCAAATAAGAATTATTGGAAGGTTGTAAAGACAATCTTGAAGTATTTGAGAAATACTAAGGACCAACGGCTTATTTATGAAAATGATGATTTGAAACTTATGGGATATACTGATTTCAGTTTACAGTCAAATCATGATGATAGTAAGAGTATGTCAGGTTATGTATTTATCCTGAATAGAGGAGCAATCTGTTGGAAGAGTTCTAAGCAACATACTATGGCCGATTTTATATGTGAGATGAAGTATATCATGGCATCTAATGCTGCAAAAAAAGCCGTATAGCTGTGAAAATTCATCGGTAAGCTAAAAGTGGCATCCTCTTTGGATGGTTTGGTTCTGCTTTACTATGACAGCGCTGGAGCCAAAGGCGTATCAGCGCACCAAACACATTCTGCATCACTACCACCTTGTATGAGAGATTATGGAGTGAGGTGACATCGATCTTTAGAAGATCAATAAAAAGGAGAACATGATCGATCCATTTACTAAAGCCCTTGGAATTAAAGAGTTTGATAATCACAAATGAAAAATGGGTATATGATACTATTTTGAATGGCTTTAGTCTAAGTAGGAATTGTTGGGACATGTATCCTAAAGTCAATCATCTAGATTGTAGATAGTTGATCTAATTATAAATATACTTAAATTATTATAATAAATAAAATTATTATTTTAATATTTTCATCACTTTTGTACATCATCCTGCAACAAATTCTTTCATGATGAAGTCTTTGGGACTATTTAGACTCGACAAAGAAGGATTTATCATTTAGTCCTTAAACTTGTTCGCAACCAAATGATGCATTGTTACCTAGGATGACAACATATCGAGTGTAGGTCATTATATGCCATATGTATTGGTTGTCCTCTTAACCAAGGAGTATGATATACTGCTATGGCATGCAGATGAAGTATAGGAATACATTTCACTGAATGTGACCCAACTGCATAGCTCTCTACTGTCAAGAGTTGCTCGCAAAGGATATGGATATAAGTATCCCTTAGATCTGAGATCACCATGGTGACTTACAAGCAACTCACTATACTTAAGTGCCAGACTATCTGAATTTTTAATTCAATGATGGAAGGTTATTGAATCTAGTCAAGTACTTATTTTATTAGCGCATGAGTCAAGATGGGATTGACCCCTCCAATTATTGGAGCAGATGCATCACCGTATTTCAATTTAGCAAAACCTCGATCAGGATGGTTCATTCGACGAACACTGAATTTTGAAATACACTATAGATGATTTTTTAGGATTGATAGTTAAATCCTAAGTCATCTTTTGAGCATTAAGGTCAAGGTGATAAATTATATAGTAACCATATGCCACAAGTTCATCGATGTTGCATTGCGACTATTTGACCTATTTGAACGTCGGATACCATTGCTAGATGGTCACATTGATTGGTACAGAAAATTAGTTCCTATGCTACCGACTTAGGATTCGAATGTCGGAAATAGTGTCCCAAAGCCAATTATCAGTTTGTTAATGATTGAGCTATTTTATATAATTATATGTAAATTATTAATTAAATAAAAATTATTTTAATTTTTCAACATAAATTTTTCATCTTCTAATGAACTCATGTCTGTTGTGATGAAATAAGACTATTTAGAATCGACAAAGAAGGATTTATCATTTAGTCCTTAAAATTATTTATGATCAAATGATCGTTGTTACCAAGGACAATAATGTGTAATTAAGTATAGATCATTGTGTGCCATATAGGTTGGTTGTTCTCTTAATCAAGGAGTGTGGAGACACTAGTATGGCATATAGATGTGATGTAGGGGTACATTTGCACTGAACGTGACCAACTTTAGAGCTTTTCTACTGTGAAGAATTGCTCCAATGAAATATGGACATAAGTGTCCCTTCGATCTAAGATCACCATAGTAACTTTCAAGCAACTCACTATGCTTTGGTGGTGGACTACTTGAATTTTTAATTCAGTGATGGAAGATTTTTGGGTACATTCAAGTATTTGAGGAGTCGGTGCATGAGTCAAGATGGGATTGACCACTCCTAGACTCAAGAGCTATGTTCAATAATATTTTAATTTAACAAATCCTTGATTAGAATAGCTCTAGTGAGGAGTCATAGGACCAATTACTTTGAGACACGATTTGGATGTATCTTTTAGGTTTGACAGTTAAACCCTGAGTCATCCTATGCACAGAGGTCAAAGGGATGAATTATGTAGTAACCATATTCACATAGATTTTGAATGTTGTGATTGCATTATTCGGCCTATCCGAATGTCGGGTACCATTGGTAGATGGTCACTTTGATTAGTATAGAAAATTGGTTCCTATGCTACTGGTTTAGGTTCGAATCTATGGGATCACATATACTAAAGGTTCCTACCCAATGTAATGGCTGATCAAGAGAAGTTTAATTAGTGATTTGATCACTAATTAACTCAATTTGATTGAATAATTATTTTTGGATCAAGATCAATTGAATTGTATTCATTTGGATTTGACCCGATTAGGTTATAAGATGATCTAATCATCAAGGAGGTTTAATCCCTAATTTGATCAGGAGTTTGGCTTGATTAATTTTTGATTTGATAATAATTTAACTAAGCCTAATTAAGCCTAAATAAGTTGGGTTTAATCTGATCTAATTAGGCCTAACCAATTTAGATTGGATTGGTTCAATTGGAGGACAAACAATGAGACTAGTTTGACTAGTCTTCCCAAGTGCCACATCACCAAAATCTATACCAAATCCTTCCCCCATGAGAAAAGGTTTCTCGTGAAGTTTTCCATGCAAGGGAGGGTGTGAGTTCTTCCTTTTCACACCCTTGTTGGATAACAAAAGTTGTGTTCTTCCTTTTCACACCCTTGTTGGATAAGAAAAGGTTTGGTTGCAATTCAAATTCAAAAGGAGTTTGAGTTTGAGTTGCAAACCACTTCTTATCCCTCCACGCCTCTCTAGGTTTGCACATCTATTTAGGCATGAATTTTTTTTGGATATGTGCGGCAAAAAAAGGAAGATCAAAAAAGGAGTTTCTGATCTTATGCGTGAGGACTTCTACGTGAAAAAAAATCAAAAAGAAAAGAGAGTTCTAGGTGCAAGAGATTTCGGTGAGAGCATACCCTATAATCTATCTAGGATTTGAGATTTAGATCCATGAGTTACGAGGGTCGTGACTTCATAGATCTAGGCAGAGAACCTCTTTAACTTCTCATCTACATTCATTGGGATCTGGAGCATCCGAAGATCCAGTAAAGAAGATCAAAAGAAGTTTGATCTAAATCAGCCATTAAAGATTTCTATAGAGCTAGCACTCAGAAGGAACTGATCGGGATCAGGACCTCATGTTGATTACCCATGGAGGTTAGATGCGTGTGTGGCTGCATCACGGCATTCAGATCTATACTGAGAAGATCATATTGTAGAGTCCATCTACCCATGAAAAGATAACGTGTTTTGAACACGTAGAGCAGTAACATAGTTTTACTATTGATTTTATTTTTATTTTTAGATATGCATGCATATATAATATATTAGATACTGTAGCATGTAGGATTTTCAGATTAGATATATAGCTCTTGTTATTAATATGATTAATAATAGTTTATGCTGCGTATGTTTTTTAAAAAAGTTTTCAAAAGTAGCGCTAGCAACCATATATGCTTTTCTTCAATTGGTATCAGAGCATCATGTTCCTTGATGTATTATTTATGCATGATTTAGATTATTTTTAGATTAGATCTAAATAATAATCTAATCTAAAAAATAAAAATGATGATCGTATGGACTATAGGTTATCCTGTTGTAAGGTTTATCCCTTACAATGGAAAGATTATTCTGGTATATTACGATCTATAAAATTGATCATAAAACTTTAAATTAGATCTAATAATTTTTATAATATGTTTGAAGGGTTTAATTTAAATTTTATCATGAATTAATGTTTAGATTAGATCTAAATAATTTTATCATTTTTTTTATATAGAGTACATAGTTTTAGATTAAACCAGAATAGGATCTTAAAGAGGTTCTATTCATCGGTCGAGCCGACTTTCTCAAAAATGGAACCAGCTCAACCAGCATGCCAGCCATAATATGGATTCTGGATTGATGCTCCAACCGGCTTGATCATGAACTGAGCTAGCTCAGCTTCAATTTAGGCTGGCTCAGATGGGATCTAAGCCTGCCCAACTAGAATGATGGCTTTCAGGCCTTCTGACCGAGCCGACTATCTCAAGAATTGAGCCAACTCGATTTTTGCTTGGGCCAGCTTGGATGGAATCCAAGCCAGCCTGACTGAGAAGTTGGATGAAGATTCTTATTGACTGGTTTTATTTAATCAAAGCTACATCTAATGCTTGTTATGAAATAAGCCGATCCATTTTTGAAATAATTCGACCTATTTAGTGAAATGGTGCTAGGATGTAAAGAATCTTTCAAAAATTTAAAAAATATTTTTGAAATATCGAACCCTAACCCTTAAACTTAATTGAAAATTAAGCATGATGAATTAGGATCTAGAATTATGAATTAAAGATCCTAAGTCATTGATCATAAAATATGGGTTATCGAGTTAGTCGAATTAGATCCATTAATTGGGTTAGATCTAAGGTTAGTTAAAGAATGGACTAAATTAGAATAATTGATTAAATCTAATCAAATATTGATTTAGATTAGGTCAAGAACTCTTTGGACCAAATTATAATAGTTGTAGTTGGTCAAGCCCATGCTTTTAATGAGGATCAAATAGACTTGATTCATGGCTATGCAGTCGAACATAAAATTGCTAAGTTGGTCAAATTGAAATTAATGAACCAGATGGTGTCTAAGATAAGTTTGGCAGCTCAGACTAGTGGTTTTTAATTAGGAGCTACTCGCACTGATTCTATCTTTGATGAGTTAATGCCATATCCCTTCCACTAATCTCACTTACCGGGCCATCCTGGTGAATTAGGTTTTGATTAGATCACTTAGTGATTTAGGCTCACCCATGTTAATTAGATAAATCAGTTTGACTGATTTAGGTGCTCTTAATGCTAGTTTTAATTTGGTCCTTATTGATCTGACTTGGTGAAGTTAGTGGGGGGATCCAAATTGGCTGGTTATTTTTTTTTAAAATTGGTTAATAAAATCCTCTAAAATTATTATGTCCTTAAAATGATAAAGTTATGGTGATAACTAAGTCATTACCTTCCATTAAGTTGAGTGATAATGGGTTCATTAGTTTAATAATCATTGGAGGTCCAAAGATCTGATGCTTATTGACTAATGGAATTATCATTCATAATATGATAATTTGGTCATGTCTTTCTAATCATGGTCAAGTTGGCTGGCCAAAGTCAAGCCTGATCATTTGTTAATCTGATGCACCAAATATGGTCATGTTAATGATTGGACCTAACTAGATCTTTTCAGTGGAGGCCAAAGCCTACTGATTAGATTTTTGGTTCAAAAATTAAATTAGTAGAAGTTATTTGATGAAACAATTGGTTATGAATCTACCTATAGGTGCACACAGGTTGACCAACCAAAGTTGGGCTCGTGTGTAGTCTATATGGATTCTAATACCGATTAAGAAATTAAGAATAATTTTTTGAATTAGAGGTAGAGGCTATCGATTCAAACAAAATAGTAAAAAAACCTTTAGACTAAAATTCAAGTCTTTAGAATAAATAATTCATATACTAATTAGGTTTATGATTTTTTTTTATGCAGAAATAACCACTATCCTGTCGCTCCAATCATTGTTGGATAATGACAAACTCATGGGATCCAACTCTGATAGCTGGTATCAAAAGTTGAAGATCGTCTTGGAGTATGAATGAATCTTATATGTGTTGACTAATCCAACACCTGAGGAGCTAGTCGTAAATGCTATTAAGGTGGTGAGAGACACTTACCAGAAGTGGCTCAATGACCGCACCACCGTTCGGTGCACTATGTCGATGGCAATAAATGATGAGTTCAGCCATAGGTTTGAAAATGCCCAGCTCGAGGAAATGCTTCAAATGTTGAACGACTCCTTTGGCATGCTTGATGACATTGAAAGGCACAAAACTAGTGCTATTTTCAACGCTCGTATGAGGGATGGGGCGTCAGTCACTGATCATGTATTGTACATGATCGAGATGATTGAACGTCTAAGTAAGCTAGATTTTTTCCTACATAAGCAACTCAAAAAGGATATGATCCTAAATTCTTTGCCTAAGTCCTTCCTCTTATTCCTTACTCATTTCAGGATGATAAAGCCTATAGTAAACTACCATGGCTTATTGGGATTGCTGTAAAACTTTGAAAAGGATCACTAGCTCCAAAAAGAGTCGGTGAACATAGTGGAAGGATCTTCTTCTGGTTGACTCATTAAGAAAAGAAAGAAGAACAATAAGAAGGTGTAGCCAAATGCTGGGATGTCTGCACAGGGTCAAACCAAAAAGCACAAGTCTGACTAGAGCCATGCGGAGTGCTTCTTTTGCAAGAAGCAGGGGACATTAGAAGATGAACTATCCATAATACATTGCATTCCTAGATCCAAATAGGCTGAGGAGGAAGCAAGTAGTTGTTGGGCAAGGTAATTATATGATAACACCTTGCAACTTCTCAATTTGTGATACTACTGCCTGGGTATTAGATACCAAAAGCCCTTATCATATTTGTAATTTGATGTAGGATTTTCAAGTCAATAAGAGATTTGATGAAGGTGAGAGGTTCCTGAATGTTAGAAATGGAAGACAAGTTCCAGCCTTAGGAATCATGAACCTTGTAATCAATTCTCATAGAGTTATTCTTAGTGATTGTCACTTTTGTCCAAGTTTTTTTATTAAATATATTTTTGTAGGCCTTTTGGCCAAGAACAGTTATCAGTTTTCAATAAAAGTAAATTTTTGTGATATCATTTTGAATGGTGTTACAGTTTATATTGGACAATTGAATAATATAATTTATCTATTATCACAGCCTGTTAATATAACTAATTTTTCGATAAACGTTCTAGATTAGATGATGTATCAGATGTCTATCTTCGGCACTGTAGGCTAGGTCATATTAACAAGGTCAAAATAAATAAGTTGGCTCAAGAAGAAATTCTTGAGGTTAGTAATTGTGAATCACTTCTGATCTGTGAGTCCTATCTTCTTGGAAAGATGACCAAGTCACCTTTTTATTGGAAAGGATGAACAAGCTAGTAAACTCTTAGGTCTATTACATACTGATGTATGTGGACCCATGAGCACAAGTGCTAGAGATGGATATTTCTACTTCAAAACCTTCATGAATGACCTATCAAGGTATGGGTATGTCTATTTAATGAAGCATAAGTCGAAGTCGTTTGAAATGTTCAAACTATTTCATAATGAGGTAGAAAAGCAAACAAGAAAGAGTATCAAAACTCTTCAATCTGACTAAAGGGACGAGTATCTTTCTAGTGAATTCTAACATATCTTGGACAGAATGAAATTCTCTCCCAATGGACTCCTCTTGGAACACCAAGGTATAATAGTGTGTTCGAAAGAAGGAATCGAATCCTGTTGGACATGGTTCGATCCATGATAGGGTTTGCCAGTCTGCCTATCTTCTTATGGGGATATGCGCTCGAGTCAACTTGTTATACTCTAAATAGAGTTTTGAGTAAGTCTATTTCTAAAATGCCATATGAGATGTGGACAGGGCATAAGTCAGTACTCTCGCACCTTAGGATTTAGGGGTGTCCAGCTTATGTCAAACATTTAGTAACGAACAAGCTTGGACCTAGATCTGACAAGTACAGTTTAATTGGATACCCAAAAGAGACCAAAAAAAATTATTTCTACCTTGCTGATGAGCAGAAAGTGTTTATCAGCCTTAAAGCTGTTGTTAGGGATAAACCCACTCCTGTCGAAGTTCGACTGAAATATCTGACCTTTGAATTGGCCCGTTCGGTATCAACAGCCAGGGACAGGCTTTCATCGAATATGTAAGACCTCCTAAACTCCTTCAGCAATCAGACTCCTACCGGACTTCTCCTTCAGTCGGACTCCTTCTGTAGTCGGACTCCTGCCCAGACTTCTACTTCAACTAGACTCCTTCAACAGTTGGACTTCTTTAGCAGTCGGACTCCTGCAGGACTTTTTCTTCAGCTGGACTCCTTTAGTAGTCGGACTCCTACCAGACTTCTCCTTCAATCGAACTTCTTCAGTGATCAAACTCCTATTGAAAATCCTATTGGACTTCTCTTTCAGTCAGACTCCTTCAGCGATCGAACTCCTACCAGACTTCTTCTTCAGTCGGACTTCTTTAGTAGTCAGACTACTGCCAAACTTCTTCTTCAGCTGGACTCCTTTGACAGTCGAACTCCAGACAGGCTTCACTACCAGTCGAACTTTTATCGGACTTCTTTGCCTGTCGAGCTCCTCTCGGACTTCTCTTACCAGTTGCCCAAAAAGGCCTCAGCACCGACTCATAATATGGCAAACGATGGCCCAAGTGCGACTGATCTCAAGAACCTCCAAACTTCTCTATAATCATGTTAGCTAAGAATTCTTTGTTACCTACGGTTATCCCATCCAAACATGAGTTCTCAAACTTCGATAAACTAGCACGTCATGACAACAGATATGACCCTCCGTAACAAACCCCACGTGGCCCTGAACAGCCCACTATCAGACGATTACAATTGTCACTATCAATTTGTTACGAGCTCTGCCTATATAAGGGATCCTGTAAATATGCCTTCTCCTCCAAGCTCTTGATTTCTTTCTAAAAACTCTACTAAAATCTCTTTGAGCACTCCATTTCTGTTGGCCAAAAAAGCTGACTTGATCGTTGGAGGATCTCACTGAAGCTACCACCCCTGACTCTAGATGAGATTTATTTTGCAGGTCACCAGTGACGACCTCATCTTCTCTGACTTTAGTCTTGATTTCGACAACAACCAAATTTCATACCAACAGGATTGGCACTAGAGGAAGGGATTCTCCTCTCATTCTTGAGGTTTTCTTATTCTTAAAGTGGTGCCTAGCAGAGAATTTTCTTCCTCCAATTCATAGTTTTCTTCCCAGCAAAGATGCCTCCCAAGAAGGCTTTAACCCAGTGGTCAACCGCCTCCACAACTAGATCTCATTCAGATTTGCTCGCCCCTATTTTGTTTCCTGCATCTCGAGCACCATCAGCTACAATGGTGGATGCATAGTAGTTCAATCTGCTGATCCAATAGGTTTGCTGCCTCACTGAAGCAGTACACGCCATGCAGCAGTAGTAGGCACCAGCACCGATTCAGTTGGAGCAGCTTTCTGGAACCCCAAGACCCAGTCTAGAGATGACTGACTTGTGCAAGCCGATCGGTGACCTCCAAAATGGGGAAGCAGAGGATGGAGAGCCCTTGCTCTAATCACGACTCAACCTCAGGAGGAACTCTACCCCCATTCAACTAGAAAACTTTGAAGATCCATGACTATGAGGATCTCCTAGACTAAAAACTACAGAAAATGAACTGATGGATCGAAGAACTCCATCATGCTCCCTCCTCCCATGGCAACGACATCTGCACTAACCCTCCTTTCTCCTAGAAAATTATGCAGGAACTGATCCTGCCTAACTTCAAGCTCCCCCAGTTTGAGAGCTATGATGGGACCACTAATCTGATTGACCACTTGAAGAACTTTTGGACTATGATGCTACTCCATGGTGCACTTGACGTCATTTTGTGCTGAACTTTTTCTTCTACTTTGAAGGAAGCAGTGAGAAACTGGTACTCAATGTTGAAGTCGAGGATGATCTTCTCCGTTGACCAAATGAGCCACTAGTTTATGGCTCATTTCATCAGCAACCAGTGCCCCCGCCAAGATTCAGACTCCCTCATTAACATCAAGCAAAAGAAAGAGGAGTCCATCTAGGCTTATGTCACTCGATTCAATGCTGTTGTGCTGGAGGTTCATAATTTGGACCAATCTGTCGCTATGGCTGCACTGAAGGATGGCCTTCAGAAGAATGATCTGCTGTTCTTCCTGAAGAAGAAGTACCTCAGAAATTTTGTTGATATGCTGGCTCAGACTGAAGGTTATGCTCGAGCAGAAGAGGCCTTAAAGGCCAAGAATAGTGAAGCCATCGGAGAGTGACAAGTGGGCGAATCAAGTATGCCCACAGCTGAAGAAAAGTAGAGCGAAGCTCGGCCATGCTTCAGAACTCGCCCTGAGCGTAAGTGAGTCTAAACTCCTCTCTGGGCTCGAAGATATAGAAGCCCTAATAGAAGGACATGGCAAGGCTTCTCCCTTAGAAGGTTTCACAACTACACTTCCCTCAATGCTCCAAAAACCTAGATGCTGATGGTAATCAAGAAGCAGTTATCGAGGTCGAAAAGAATGCGCACTCATCTCGGTAAGCACAATCCCAATAAGTTTTGCCTCTTTCATTGTGACCACGGACATGATACTGAAGAATGCATTCAGTTCCAAGATGAGATTGAGGAGCTCATCAGATAGGGCAGGCTCGGTCGATTCCTATGACATCAGCTTGGGGGATGGGAGGATCCATCGAGGGACCCCCCACCCCTAGAACCGTCAAGGAGGAAGGAGTAATAAGGAGATCGAACCCCGCATGGCATCATCAACACCATGTTTGGAGGACTTCGACGAGGGGAGGAAAGCAGATCGATGGAGTCCGTGAAGAGGCGGAGGACTAAGGAGCCCATCACTTTCACTAACGAGAATGCCGAACGGGTCCAATTTTCGTATAACAATGCGATTGTAATCTCTTTAAACATTGCTGACTATGATATTTGCCGCATTCTGATAGATAATGAAAGCTCCATCGATGTTTTATTTTATTATGCTTTCTCTAAAATATCTATACCCAATAACTATCGGGGATCTATGAACTCTCCACTAGTGGGCTTCACTGGCAATGCTGTGCCAGTTGAAGGAATAATAACACTATCTATGGCTGTAGGGCAATACCCAAAATAGGCTAGGGCATAAGTCGACTTTTTGGTAGTAAAGACCCCATCTGCTTACAATGCCATTCTTGGCCAACTTGATCTGAATGCACTCCGGGCCGTGGTATCGACCTACTACTTAAAAATAAAGTTTTCCATAGACAACGAAATAGGAAAGATCAGAGGAGATCATGCTTTGGCCAGGCACTGCTACTCCATCGCCTTACAAAAAGGAAGCCAACTCGATCCTTATCAGGTTGATGGGCTGGATGTCCACGATGATCTTACTAAGGAGCGAGGCGAGTCCATGGAAGATCTTATAACCATCCCTCTGAACGACAAAAGTATGGAGCATACGGTGCAGATCGGCTCCAACTTGAAAGATGAAGTCCGAGAGCAGCTCATTACATTCTTATGAAAGAATGCTGACATCTTCACCTGAGTCCCAACAGACATGTCAAGAATTGATGCCGAAGTTATGGAACATCGGTTGGCTGCCGATCCTAAGTATAGGCTCGTGAAAGAGAAAATTTAAGGCCATGCACCAAAAGGCAATAGCAGAGGAAATGGATAAGCTCCTCAAAGTTGGGTTCATCCGAGAAGTTCACTACCGAAGTTGGGTCTCCAATGTGGTCCTATTCAAAAAGATCAACGATAAGTGAAGAATGTGTATTGACTTCAAGAAGCTGAACAAGGCCTACCCAATGGATAGCTATTCCCTACCTAGAATTGATCAGTTTGTGGATGCAACCTCGGGCCATGAGCTCCTCACCTTCATGGATGCCTTCTCTGGCTACGATCAAATCTGGATGGCACCAGAAGATGAGGAAAAAATTACTTTTATTACTAACTGTGGTCTTTATTGTTATAGGGTCATACCCTTTGGACTTAAAAATGTAAGTGCAACCTATCAACGCCTGGTCAATAAGATCTTCAAGGCGCAGATCGACCACAACATGAAAGTTTATGTAGATGATATGCTTGTCAAGAGTCGGACCTCATCCAATCACATTGCCGACCTTGAAGAAATCTTCAACGCCCTTCAAAGATACAAGATGAAATTGAATCCAACTAAATGTACCTTTAGAGTAACCTCAAAAAAATTCTTGGGGTTCATGATCTCAAGGTGCTAGATCAAAGCTAATTTAGAGAAGATATGGACCATCCAGGAGATGACCATCCTAAAATTGATAAAAGAAGTCCAACGCCTGACTGGGAAGGTGGCAACCTTATACCACTTTGTCTCAAAGTCGGTCGAGCAATGTATGCCCTTCTTCCAGGTCCTCAAGCAACCAAAGAACTTCTGCTGGATGGCAGAGTACCAACAGGCATTCGAAGAACTCAAGAACTATCTCGATTTAGCTCCACTATTAGCAAAGCTCGAGCCTGAAGAAGAATTGTTCCTATACTTGGTGGTCTCTCCTGTAGCCCTAGCAACGGTCCTGGTCAAGGAAGAGGCAAAAGTGCAATGATCGATCTACTATATGAGCTGAGTCTTGAGAGATGCGAAGACCAAGTATACTAAATTAGAAAAATTAACTTACACTCTTATGATTGTAGCCAGGAGACTTTAATCCTATTTTTAGGGGCACACCATAATACTCCTCACCAATCAGCCCATCAAAGTAGTTCTTCATCAAACAGATACTTCTGGAAGAATTGCGAAGTGGGCTATTGAATTGATGGAATTCGACATAAACTATCAACCAAGGTCATCAATTAAAGCCCGATATTGGTCGACTTTATTGTAGAGTGTATGATCTTGGATGATGCCGAACCTGAACGGAATGATGCCAGCATTCCGTGGTTGCAGCCAAGCTCCACCGAAGAGAGAGCAGATCTTCTTAAAGGACTCTAGGCCCTATATGTGGATGGCTCCTCCAACACCTCGAGCGTAGGTGCTGGGCTGATCCTGATCAACTCTGAGGGGGTCATTGCCAAATATGCACTGCACTTCGAGTTTCTTGCAATAAATAATGGGGTAGAATATGAAGCTCTGATAGTAGGGCTCAAGATTGCCAAGGAACTAGAAGTCGATCGGCTTCAAGTCTATAATGATTCACAGCTAGAGGTGGAATAGGTCGGTGACAGCCATGAAGCTTGGGTGAAAAATATGATGAAGTATCTTGAAAGAGTGAAGAGCCTGATCCCAGCCTTCAATGGATTTGGCATCTGACAGATTCCAAGGGCAAAGAATGCTAGGACCGACCTCCTATCCAAACTAGCCACACTCGCCCCTAACGAACTTCCCAAAGAGGTATACTTTGAAGTGTTGAAATGTCCGAGTATGGAGGAACCGCAGTCTACAATGCAAATCGACTATGAGCCCTACTGGAACGATCCATTGATCGCTTATCTCAAAGATGGGACACTCCCTTATGATACGAAGAAAGCTCGAAAGCTGAGAAATCAGACCTTCCAGTATATTTTGTATGAAGGTAAGCTGTACAAGAGATCGTACTTCTTATCGATTTTGAAATGTCTCTGACCTTCTGAAGCCAACTTTGCACTATGAAAAGTACATGAAGAAATCTATGGAAGCCATCTAGGTGCCAAATCCCTATGTCATAAGCTACTTCGATAAGGGTATTATTGGCCAACTATGCATCATGATTGTGTCGAGTATATTAAAAGATACAACCATTGTCAAAGAAATGCGAGTATACAAAGGCAGCCGACCTCTGAGCTTACCCCACTAAGCGCACCTTAGCCATTTGCACAATGGGGGATGGATCTACTCGGACCCTTCTCAATGGCATCTGGATAATAGAAGTTCCTCTTAGTTGCGATTGACTACTTCACTAAATGGATCGAGACCGAACCCCTAGCAAAAATCACTGAAGCTAAAGTATAGGACTTCATCTGGAAGTCAATTATTTGCAGATTTGGTCTGCCTCGGACCCTTATAATAGACAATGAGCGGTAGTTCGATGGGGCAAAGTTTGCGGAGCTCTGTGAAGACTTGAATATCTTTCATAACTTTACGTCAGTGGCCCATCCATAAGCAAATAGTGAAGCAAAGGTGACCAACCAGACCCTATTGCAGGGTATCAAGACAAGGCTTGAAAAAGCAAGGGAAACTTGGGTGGATGAACTCTACTATGTACTCTAGGTGTACCAAACTATCCAAAGACTGTCAACTAGAGAAACACCATTTGCCTTGGCCTTTAGAATAGAGGTGGTCGTCTCGATCGAGCTCAAGCTCCCGTCAGCATGGGTTATGGCCTTCAATGAGCAACATAATTCATAAGACCTTAGAGCTAACCTCAACCTGCTGGAGGAAAAATAAGAAGAAGCCCAAGTTTGGATGGCTACTTATAGATGAAGGGTCGCTCGATACTATAACTTTAAAGTCAAGAACAAAGTATTCAAAGTGGGAGACTTGGTGCTTCGACGAGCAGCTATTTCTCAGCCCTAGAATCAAAAAAAGCTCACCCCAAATTGGGAAGGATCCTACGAAGTCAAGAAAGTCGTCCGGCCTAGGACATATTACCTGAAGAAGCTCGGAGGAGCCGATCTACCCCGACCATGGAACTCGAAAAATCTATGGATGTATTATAAATGATTTGGTTGCAATAAGATCCCTCTACTTTAACACCCCAATCCCTGTTATAAATTTGTAATGGCGAGAAACAACTTTCCAAACTTAGCTATGCAGTAAAAACAGCCACATTAGGAACAGAAGGAGAACCTCATTCTAATATGAGCAAAATTGAAGGCCTCGTTAATCTAAGATGAGATGAGGAAAGAGGCTCTGTCAATGGCCCTAATGTGCTCCTACAGCCACGTTAGGAATAGGAGGAGAACCTTGTCCTAACATGAGCAAAGTTGAAAGCCTCGTTAATCTAAGACAGGATGAGGGAAGAGGTCCTATTAATGATCCTAATATGCCCCTACAGCCATGTTAGGAATAGGAGGAGAACCTCATCCTAACGTGAGCAAAACTGAAATTCTCGTTAATCTAAGACGAGATGAGGAGAGAGGTCCTATCAATGGCCCTAATGTATCCCTATAGCCACATTAAAAATAAGAGGAGAGCTTTGTCCTAATGTGAGTAAAGTTGAAGGCCTCATTAATCTAAGATGACATGAGGGGAGAAGCCCTGTAAACAGCCCTAATGTGCCCCTACAGCCACATTCGGAATAGGAGGAGAACCTCGTCCTAATGTGAGCAAGACTGAAGACCTCGTTAATCCAAAATGAGATGAGAGAAGAGACCTTGTCAATGGTCCTAATGTATCCCTATAGCCATGTTAGGAACATGAGGAGAACCTCATCCTAACATGAGCAAGGCCGAAGACCTTGTTAGACTAAGATGAGGTGAGGGGAGAGGCCCTATCAACGATCCTAATATGTCCCTACGATCATGCAAGAAATAGAAGAGAACCTCATCCTAACACGAGGTAGGCTAAGGCCTCCTTAATCTAAAACAAGAAGAAGAGAAAAGCCCAACCAGTGACCCTTATATGTATCCCCCCTACAGCTACATCAAATACCCAAAGGGGAACCCCACCCTAGTTCATGAAAGGAAACCCCAGCTCAGCATCCACAACAAGCATCTCATTAGAAGACAAAACAAAAAAAAATGAGGTGAAGAAAGCGAAGCCATTAACAAGCATTGAATTTATATAAGAAAATGATGAAAAAGATACCATTTTATTGCAAATATAAGTTCACTATAAGCAAAATAAAGATCAGCAAGACCGATTTCATGAAAAGAAAGAAGAAGAAAAAAGATCAAAGCCCTAAGATGGACCAGACTCCTCAAACTTTGGGCTATCGGCCCCAGCCATCACCAAAGCCTGCTTTAGCCTAAGGATCTCCCCCTCAAGCTCCTTCTTCTTATATAAACCATCTATGTACATCCTATTAGCATGTTGGAATTTACCTTCAAGCTCTCGCCATTGCTTCCTCAAGACCTCAGACTTGGCCTCCACATCCTTGATAGCCTGATATTCATAGATTAGCTAGAGCTTCAGCCATTGAACCTCGGCATTCTCCATTTCGATCGCTTCTGAGAGCTAGCCGATGGTCCTTTTCAAGGAGGTGATCTCTTCTAACTTGCCACTTGCACCGGCTTGCCGACTACTGTATAATCATCTTTGAAAATAAGTCACTTCATCTCTGACGGCCTTGAGCTCACATTCCAACCTAGATATTTTTTCTACCCAGATTATTCTATAACTATTGTACCAGTCCTCAGTGTCTCGTAACTACTTCTGAAGCTTGGAGATCTTCTTGAACTAGTCCCAGTCGTACCGAGCCTTGTCAATAGACCACGGTGAACTCCCCTCCAGTAGATGGATTTTTTCTTTCACTGCCTTGAGATTGGCTTTGAGAGAGAGCTGATATTCACCATTATTGCCCAAGATTTATCGCTGGCATTTTTTTTGAGCTCGACGATCTCCCTCTCAAAGCCGTCCTTTTGGATGCTGAAACTTGCGAAGCCCTTCATGTGTAAATTTCAGACGTGAGTGACCTCTTTAGTCACCTCCAAAGTATTCTTTTGAGAAGCTTGAAGGTCCTCCTCCATCTTCTTCAACTTTTTCTTCAGATAGTGGACTTCCTTCTTTAAGCTTTTTATTAAAGGTTTCAATGAAACTCCCTGAAGTAAGGGGTCAGTGTCGACTGGAGATGGTGGGTTATGGCTCTAATTATTGGAGGATTTCTAGATAATACATGGCACAACACCAATATAAAGAAAGACATAGACAAAAGTAAATTCACTTTTATTTAACTAAAAACTTTCAAGTACAAAGCAAAATAAAAGAGAAAAAGAAAAAAGTATAACTATTCGAGGTCCTCAATCTCGGGGGGTGCGGCGGCAGAAGAGGTTGGAGTGCTCTCGACTGCCTCAGATTTTTGAGCAAGCTCGGGCACCTCCATGATAGGTTCGGATGGATCGAGGGTAGGCTCGATAGGAGAATGATCGACTATAGTGTTGGACGGTCCTGCTTCTTCGCCAAGATCCTCCTCATCCAAAAAGCTTAGGTCGAGCTTAGGAAATTTTTGGGCCACCCTACCTTCATAGAGTTTGAAGCCCTTGATGAATGCCTTCTGGCCAAAGCGATGTTCAGGTCTTTCATTTCGGAGGAGGCCTTGAACTCCTCCATGGCTTGGGCTGCTGCCTCCGAAGCTGACTTCACCTTGCAAGTCTCTAGCTCGGCGACCCTCCCCTTGGCCTTTCTTCTTTTCTCCTCCTCTAGTGCTAGAGCGGCCTTCAACTTGATCAAGATGAGCTCCTCTTTTTGGAGCGTGCCTTGGAGACTCACAACTTTTGCTGCCTTCTCCTTCATGGAGCTCTCGACTTCGATGGCCTTTTCATCGAGGTGACCAATCTCAGCTTGAAGATCCTCCTAGACCTTCAGCGCCTCCACCTCCTGACGATTCGCCCTCTTAAGGTGGGCAATTATTTGGTGATCCAACTACCATAGCAAAATAGCAGTAAGATAGGGGAGTGAAAGAAAGAAAAATGAAAAAGAGAGTATGATAAGACTATTACCTTGAGAAAAGTCCCAAGAAAGTCTCAGACGAACTACATTCGGTCAATGTCAGCCATGTGATCCACTACCTCAGGCATGGTAGTGGAAGGGGTCCGCCCCTAGATCATCGCTACCGCTATTACTTGACTCGCCCGGATGGGTCTTGCAGGCTACCTTCATAATGGCCGACCTTTCCTTCCCCTTTTCTTTTTCCTTGTCGATGGAAGGTCTGATGCATGGTCCCCTGTTGAAAGACCTACGGGCTTGAGGGGAAGCGACCCTCCTTCAGCGACGTCGATGCTGGCGGCTAGGGCGACCTCGGCTCTTGGGCTGACCTCGAGTGTGACATCTACGGCAATAGGAGCCGTAGGGTCGGAGGTGCCGACCTTCACCCATTTTGAACCCTCGCTCGAGACCTTTCCCTTCCTTTTCTTCTGGGCATAAAGGTCCTTGGTGAGCCTCTCCACAGCATTAGTATCCATTTCTGCGATAAAGAAAAAACTATAGTCAGCTAAGGTACATGCAAAACTATATGAGAATTGAACATTCATACTCATATATATATATATATATATATATATATATATATCTGTGTGTGTGTGTGTGTGCATACATGAAGCAAAAAATAATGATAACAATAATAGTACCAACGGGGTTGAAAGGACTTCAGCCAAGGTTGAACAAAGTTTGCTTCTTTAGAAGGTTGGGAAGAAGAGGATCTCGGTACACCTTGAGCTTGTTAGAAGACTCGAGGTCGACTCCATCTAAACTATGGGCTCGGTGAACTAACTCCTAGAGGAAGCCCAAGGGAGGAAGGTCAAGCAGTAAGGTCGGGCATCGAATGTAGAAATACTTCTTCTTTCAGTTATAAATAAAAGAAGGAGCACCTTTCAGTAACCCCTTCTTACCGAACTGGAGGGAGAAATACCACCAGTCCTTCATAGAAGGATGATGCTTGAAAGTGTAAAAATTCTAAAAAAGTAAAATAGTTGATCGAACTTTGGCCAGATGATAAAAGAAAAGAAAATCAATTATAAATCGAAAGGGTTCAGTACGACAAAAGCAAATGAAATGTTTAAAAAGCAAAAAAGCATGACAACAAAGGATGGAAGAGGAAGTCAGAGCTTGGTGCGCAAGGCTTCTAGATACAAACAAAATCGATCGACTGAAGGCAAACTAACACGTTCGTCTGATCCAGGGAGCTCGAGGTCGCACTTGGGGGGAACCCCATATTGGATGCGGATCAACAAAAGATCATTCAGGGTCAAAATTAAAGGGGTCATATCTAGAATAAAAGACTAGTGAGACATGTTCCTAGGCTCAACCTCGACCAAGGGTGCGGGACTAAGAAGGCCGATCCAGATGAGCACCAAGAACCAATGGAATGGGAGGTTTCAGAAGACATTCAAATCAAAAATAAAATCCTAAAAATACCTCCAAAAATCAAGGAAAAATATACTATAGAAACTTCTACTAGAGAAATTGAAAGAGCAAGAAGAAAAAAGATTCTAGAGAAATCAAAAATAGATGATAGGTGGCTGACCTAAGTTAACTGAGAGGGGCAAAGAAGTGATGGGCGCAACGAAAATCAAGCGGAGGAGTGCCAAAAATCAGAGAGGATGTAGGGAAGAATCGATGCTCTCGAGCAGGAAGAAGGTAAGGGCTCAGGAGGGAAGAAGACTCAGGTAAAAATATCTTCTGAAGGGGGGAGAAGGCCTTAAATAGACATGGATAGCCTATGGTGGTTATGATTGTAGATCTTACTTGGCTGCTCCGTGCGCGTCGTGTCTCACTTATCATGGCAGGAGAGTGGCAACGGGTAGGTCTTTAATTATGCCATACCTAGGGCAATGTTACGGCAAAAAATTTGAAGGGCCATCTCCTCAAAGTTATTTCAAATTTAATGAGCCTAAGTGCCGATGTGGTAGACACCAAAATGTCTCTTCCGAATAGAAAAGAACTTCAACAGTCACATCCGTACTCTCTTCTTTCGAATTTTGAACTCAAAAATAGGAAGACTAATGTTGGGGATAAACCCACTCTTATCGAAGTTCGGCCAAAATGTCTAACCTTTGAATTGGCCTGTCCAGTATCAGTGACAAGGGACGGGCTTCCACCGAATCCATAAGACCTTCTAAACTCCTTCAGTAGTCGGACTCCTATCGAACTTCTCCTTCGGTTGGACTCCTTCAGCAGTCGGACCTCCTTTAGTCAGACTCCTTCGATGGTCAAACTTTGAACAGGCTTCGCCGCCAGTCGAACTCTTATCGGACTTCTCTACCTGTCGAGCTCCTCTCAGACTTCTCTTACCAATTGTTCGAAAAGGCCTCAGCACCGACTCATGATATGGCAAACGATGGCCCTTGTGTGGCTGATCTCAAGAACCTCCAAACTTCTCTAGAATGGTGTTAGCTAAGAATTCTTTATTACCTATGGCTATCCTATCTAAACTTGAGTTGTCAGACTCTGATGAACTAGCACGTCATGACAATAGACACGATCCTCCGTAACAAATCCCACATGGCCCTGAATGACCCACTACCAGATGATTACGGCTATCACTATCAGTTTGTTACGGGCTCTGCCTATATAAGGAACCCTTCAGATACACCTTATCCCCCAAGCTCTTGATTTCTTTCTAAAAACTCTGCTAAAATCTCTTTGAGCACTCCATTTCTATTGGCCAAAAGAGCTGACTTGATCATCGGAGGGTCTTACCGGAGCCACCACCCCCGACTCTAGATGAGACTTATTTTATAGATCACCGATGGCGACCTCATCTACTCTAACTCCAATCTCAATTTTGACGACAACCAAATTTCGCACTAATAGGATCGGAGGATCTTTGTGGAGCCACCAACTCCAACTTTGATGGTGACCTCTTCTTCTCCAACTCCAGTCTTGATTTCAGTAACAACCAAATTTTGCACCGAAAGCAATCTTTTTAGAAAAGTTCCTTGGTGAAGGGACTAATGCCTCTAAGGTTGAGCTTGAGGAAGTTCAACGGGTAGAGAAATTTATACAAGTAGCTAAATTAGAACTAAATTTGATTTGATCAACCCTGAAGTCTAGTGAACCTACACCCTTAAGGCGATCTAGTAGAGTACCATGTCAGTCGGACAGATATTATGGTTTTTTGGTTCAGGATGGTGATCCTATCAAACTTGATGAGAACGATGAGGATCCGATCATCTACATGGATGCAATGCAGAGATCCAATTTTGAGAAATAGCTTGAGGCCATACAATTCAAAATGGAGTCCATGAAGGTCAACGATGTATGGACATTGATTGATCCATCCGAAGGGATAAAATCCATAGAGTGTAAGTGGGTCTTCAAAAATAAAAGAGATGCAAATGAAAAGGTGGAGATCAATAAAGCCCATCTGGTTGCCAAGGAATATCGTCAACATTATGGTATAGACTATGATAAGATATTCTCCCTTGTGGCAATGCTCAAGTCCATTCGGATCATGCTTACGATAGTTGCGTATCTGGACTATGAAATCTGATAAATGAATGTGAAAATAGCTTTTCTAAATGGAGAGCTAGCTGAAGAGGTGTATATAATATAACCTGAAGGTTTCACATCCATAGATGAGTCTAAGGTGTGTAAGCATCAAAGGTCTATTTATGGATTGAAGCAAATATTTTGGAGTTGGAACATACATTTTGATAGGACAATCAAGATGTATGGCTTCGTTAAGAATGAAGAAGAGCCCTGCATATATAGGTGGACTAATGGTCTAGCAATAGTCTTCCTACTATTGTATATGGATGACATTCTCTTAATTGAGAATGATGTCCCTGCATTACAAGAAATAAAGATCTGACTGTCGTCATGGTTCTTCATAAAGGATCTGGGAGAAGCTTCCTACATCCTAGAGATGAAGATCTATAGAGATAGATCTAAAAGATTGCTTGGATTATTTCAGTCCACGTACATTGACACTGTACTGAAGAGGTCCAGCATGAAGAATTTCAAGAAGGGATATCTACCAATAGGCCATAAAATTTCTTTCTCAAAGAGGGATTGTCCGACAACACCTCAAGAGAGAGAGCGTATGAGTAGAGTTTCATATGCTTCGGTAGTGGATTCTATGATGTATGCCATGACATGTACGCAACTAGATGTGGCATACTCACTAGGGATAGTGAGTAGATACCAATTTAATCCAGGAGAGAACCACTGAATGATTGTTAAAACCATCCTGAAGTATTTGAGAAAGACTAAGGACTAGTGGCTTGTTTATGGTGAGTCAAACTTGAGACTTGTGGGATTTATAGACTTCAATTTTTAGTCTGATCATGATGACAGTAAGAGTATGTCAGGATATGCATTTATCCTTAATGATGGTGTTGTCTACTGAAAAAGTTTCAAGCAGCACACTATGGCCAATTTAGTATGCGAGGCAGAATATGTTGATGCATCAGATGCTGCCAAAGAAGCAGTGTGTTTGAAGAAGTTTATCACCGAGCTTGGAGTAGCACTCTTCCTCGATGGTCCAGTTTTGCTCTTCTACGATAGCTCTGGTGCAATAGCTCAGGTGAAGGAATCGAAGGTATACCAGTGGACGAAGTATATTCTGCACCGCTTCCATCTTATCTGAGAGATTATGGATCGAAGTGATGTCCATCTTCAGAAGATCGATAAAAAAAAGAACTTGGCCGACCCATTCACTAAAGCCATTATAGTGAAGGAGTTCGACGACTTCAAGTCGAAGATGGATATATAATACTATACTGATTAGCTTTAATCCAAGTGGAAGACTTTTAGGAATGGTGTTCCAAAGTCAACCATCAGTCTGTTGACGATTGAGCTATTTTATATAATTATATATAAATTATTAATAGAATAAAGTTTATTTTAGTTCTTTATCATAAATTTTTTATCTTCTATGTCTATTGTGATGAGATCCTTAGGACTATTTGGAATCGACAAAAAAAAATTTATCATTTAGTCTTTAAAATTGTTCGCAACCAAATGATACGTTGTTACAAAGGATGACAATGTCTAATCGAGTATAGGTTGTTGTATGCCATATAGATTGGTTATCCTCTTAATCAAAGAGTGTGGAGACACTGGTATGGCATGTAGATGAGATGTAGGGATACATCTGTACTGAACATGACCAACTTCGAAGCTTTTCTGCTATCAAGAACTGCTCTAATGGAATATGGGCAAAAGTATCCCTCCAACCTGAGATTACCATGGTGACTTCCAAGCAACTCACTATGCTTTGATGCCGAACTACCTAAATTTTTAATTCAATGATGAAAGATTTCTGGATACAGTCAAGTATTTGAGGGGTCGATGCATGAGTCAAGATGGGATTGACCACTCCTAGACTCAAGAGCTGTATTCAATAGTATTTCAATTTAGCAAAGCTTTGGCCAGGGTAGTTCTAGTGAGGAGTCACAGGACTAATTGCTTTGAGATATGATTTGAATGTATCTTTCAGGGTTGATAGTTAAACTCTGAGTCATCCTATGCACAAAGATCAAAGGGATGAATTATATGATAACCATATTCACGTTGGTTTTGCATGTTGTAATTATGCTATTCGACCTATCCGAACATCGGGAATCATTACTAGATGGTCACTTCGATTAGTATAGAAAATTGGTTTCTATGCTATCGACTTAGGTTCAAACCTGGGGGGTCACACATACTAGAGATTCCTACCCAATCTAATGGTTGATCTAGAGAAGTTTAATTTGTGATTTGATCACTAATTAACTTAATTTGATTGAGTAATTATTCTTAGATCAAGACCAATTGAATTGGATTCATTTAGATTTGACCCAATTAGGGATGATCTAATTATCAAGGAGGTTTAATCCCTGATTTGATCAGGGGTTTGGCTTGATTAATTTCTGATTAATTAGGAGTTAACTAAGCATAATTAAGTCTAAATAAGTAGGGTTTAATATGGTCAAATTGGGCCTAACCAATTTGGATTGTATTGGTTCGATTGGAGGACAAACAATGAGACTAGTTTGACTAGTCTTCCCATGTGCCATATCACCAAAATCTGAGCAAAGATTTCTCATGAAGTTTTCCACGCAAGGAAGGGCATGCGTTCTTCATTCTTACGCCCTTGTTGGATAAGAAAAGGTTTGGTTACAATTCAAATTCAAAAGGAGTTTGAGTTTGAGTTGCAAACCACTTCTTATCCCTCCACGCCTCTCTAGGTTTGTGCATCTATTTAGGCATGAATTTTTTTTGGGGACGTGCAACAAAAAAAGGAAGATCAGAAAAGGAGTTTCTGATCTTGTGCATGAGGACTTCTACATGAAAAAAAAATCAAAAAGGAAAGAGAGTTCAAGGCACAAGGGATTTCAGTGAGAGCATACCTTAGAATCTATCTAAGGTTTGGGATTTAGATCTGTGAGTTACGAGGGTCGTGATTTCATAGATCCAAGTAGAGAACCTCCTCAACTTCTCATCTACATTCATTGGGATCCAAAGCATTGGATGACCCAATGAAGAAGATCAAAAGAAGTTTGATCTAAATCAGCCATTGAAGGTTTCTGCAAAGCTAGCACTCGAGAGGAACTAATCAGGATCAGGACCTCATATAAATTACCCATGGAGGCTAGACATGTGTGTGGTTGCATCGCGACATTCATATCTACACCAAGGAGATCAAATTGTGAAGTCCATCTATCCACGAAAAGATAACGTGTTCCGAACACGTAGAGCAATAAAATAGTTTTATTGTTGATTTTGTTTTTATTTTCAAATATGCATGCATATATAATACATTAGATCCTATAGCATGTAGAGTTTTCATATTAGATCTATAGCTCTTGTTATTAATATGATTAATAATAGTTTTTGCTGCGTATGTTTTTTGAAAAAATTTTCGAAAGTAAACCTAGCAACCCTGCATACTTTCCTTCATCAAACCTATGGGGTCACACATAATAGGAGTTCCTTACTGATTTAATGACTGATCTAGAGTTTCAATGGTCTGGGACTTTATGATCAAGAGTCTAACCGGACTGAAACTCTATGACCAGGAGTCCCACTGGACTGAGACTCTACCTTTGTGGGTCCAACTAGACTGAAACTCTAAGTTCTACTTGTCTAGAACTCTCTGATCAAAAGTCTCACTAATTTGGGACTCTAAGATCATGAGTTTTATTCATTTGGGACATTGGATTCAAGAGTCCAACTGGTTTGGAACTCTTCGATCAAGAATTTCATACTGATAGGACTCTATTGCCCAGACACCCACCCGATTGAGACTCTTGTATTATTGGAGGATCACTTAGCAATTAGATTGCTGATTAGCTTAATTTGATTGAGCGATGAGCATTCCATCAAATTTGATTGAATTTGATTTGATTGAATTTGACCCGATCAGGTCATGAGATGACCAAATCGCTATGAAAGATTTGATCCTAATTTGATCAGGACTTGGACCTAATTAATTTCAAATTTGATTAGAAATATATTGGATTGGGTCAAGTCTAATTTGATTAGGTTTGATCTAGTCTAATTGGATCTAGAAAATTGGTGTGGTTGAAACCAATTTGGACCATTTCAAAGTAAGTTTGAACTTTGAATTCAAATTCTCCCTGCACCACACTTTAACCCATGCCTACCTCTCTCATGCAAATTCTGCAAGTTTGAACTTTGAATCCAAATTCTCCCTGCACCACACTTTGCCCCATGCTTGCCTCTTGCATGCAAATTTAGAATTTGCATGAGAGTTTCCCATGCCTAGATGGGTTTCTGTGCCCCTCTTCTATTCTCTCTTTGACCTGGTCCAAGTGTTGGACCGATTCAAACGAAATTAAATTTCAAATTCAATTGATGGTTTGTTTGGTTGAAACCTCCTAACCCTCTCATCCATATCGACTTCTCCATGCACCCTTATGGTATTATTGCACATTTTTGTGCATTTCAAAGTGTGGATGCATAGAAGAAGAGTCCTTCTGCACATTAAACATCCTAGTGTGGGCATTGGAATTGGATAAGAAGGCTCTTTGAATTTTTGAATTCATGAGATTGGTTGAAACAAGTTCAACCATCTCACCTTATCTCTTCCATGCTGATTTTCCATCCTTTTGGTCACCCATTTTAAGATGGGAATTTTTGTGCGTGCATGGGACTGAGAAGAGTTCTTCATGAGAAAGAAATCTAGAAAGGGGCACTTCTTATCTAGGCATGAAAAAAGTCAGAAAGGAGAGAAACCTGCTTGTGCCATCTTACTCCTCTTATGCCACCTTCTTTTTTTTTTTCTCTTTGGTCACTTATTCAAAAAAGAAAAGGTTTTTTAAAGTGAGTGTATGATAGATAGGAGAGTGCATCTACTGTGAAAATTTATTTCATGAGAAAATTCAAAATGGAGTGGGCATGAGAGAATTTTCGGGCGTTAAGGGTTTTTTTTGGATGTGCAAAATCCTAGAGTTGGATGGAGAGATCGAGCGCTGTGAGTGCCCGATTACCATCAAATTTGAAACACCACCTCGTCATCCTCCGAAGACCATCTTCTAATTTTTTGAAATATTTGAGAGATCAAAAAGAAGGCAGTCAATCAGATCGACTAAAATCAGCCATCAAAGGCTCTGGCATGGAGCTACCACTCTGGTGAAGCTGGTTGGGACCAGGAACTCCGTGTGGACCATCCATAGAGATCGAACAAGTGCGAGGCTATAGCACAACATCATGGGCTTCTTTCTATGGATTTGGATTATGAAGATCATCTACTCGCACATAGGTATTGTATTCTAAACATAAGTCTATCAATGAATATGATTTGCTAATAGATCATATTTAAATTTTTTATAACATATTAACATGTCTAGATCTTGAGCAGGATTTTATAATTTGATCATAGCATGCATAGAATTTATAGTAGATTAATTTTAACTTTCACTATAAATTTTATTTGAAAAAGTTTTGAAAATGCATGCTTTAATCCTACTCAATTTTCAACAATAATCTCTATCACAATATCAGTGAAACTCATTTTGATGGACCAGAATAATTCTGGCTCAACCCAACAAAGATCGTTGATCCAAAAACAACCCAAAAGAATAGAAAATTTTGAACCCCTAGATGTAGTTATTATGTGATTCGATCCTTCTATCATAAATCCTAACTTGATGGAGATCATAGAGAACACATCATACCCCATCGTTAGTGATAAGTATCATAAAAACATCAATAAAAGTATTTATTTATTTATTAATTTATTATTTTTTAAGAATTAAATACTTTTATTCATTATTTTTAGGAAATATATTCACTAGTGGATAGAGCTTATTTTTTTGGTCATAACAAAATAAGTTTAGAATAAAACAGAGTTAAAATGGATCCGATATGAATTTTTTTAAAAAAATAAAAAAATTAGAAATGGCTCAGCGGGATCACCCAGCCAAGCTGCCAAAAGCAGCTCAGTTGGTGCATCCCAGCTTAACCGGCTTGCCGTCTAAGCCATCTCAGCCACAGAAGCTAGCCCACCGATCCACAAAACCAGGCATGGACCGCCAGCTCAACAGAAGGTAGTGAATCATAGGCTCCCACGTGGTGGACTAAGATCCTTAAAGGGTTTATAGAAAATCTCATGTAGCTCGTGGAGGAAAAATGGTAATTTCACTTGGAAAGGTGTGTGGTGATTGGTTGCGGTCGGTGGTACACTCGGTCTACTCGATCCATATGCAAAATAAAGGCATGACCATATGGCTATGGTTGTTTGCGGTGAAGATCGGACGGCTGTGACATTTTCCTATTTTGATTCGGTTTCCCAGCTCCATCCAGCGCGCCATCAAATGGCTATGAATGCTTCAAAGCTCAATCCGATGGCCAGATTTTTGCCCAAATCAAGATCCAATGGCTATGGTTATTTCTAGGTTTAATTCAAATTCTATCAACTCCATTTGTGCAATCCGATGACAACATGCACTCCAAATGTCATCCGACGGTTGACAAAACTCTCAGCGATTATTAAGGCACCCAAGCATTGATCTAACGATCTAGATACACCTGATCAACTCCATCCGATGGCCAGGACTTAATTCGACTTGATCTAGGCTATTATACATCAATTTTTGATATTTTTTGGATCGTTTGATATCCATTTGATGGCCAGAACTCATAGAATTCATCCAAGGACTCTTTTAATCTGATTTTTCATGGGATTTCTTCATATCTGCCGATCAAAACTCCTCCTTAGTCCCATATTTCCTACAAACAAAGACTATAGCCTTCCAACATTCTATAAATAAGTCACCAGGCAATCAAATCAAGTCATCTTCGATCATGAAAAGATGATGGTACAGGTTAGAACCATGCTTGAGATTCAAAGTTGCTTCGAGGCAGATGGTGCCAAGAGGAACAGCTAGACTTCTACACCATCTCAACACCAACGTCGATCCAAGATCAAGATCAACTGCTTTTAATTTTTATTTTTTTTAATTCAATATATTTAAATTATAAACTTTTGATTAATGCAAATTGAATTTTTTATCTATTTAAATTTCATGCTTTTTATTTTTATTACAAATTTAATTTCAACGTTTTATTTTATTACAAGTAGATGCTACGATCTAAATAGTAGATCTTAGTACCAAGTTTAATTTTCTACATCATTTAATTTTTACTTTTTATTTATAATTTTATTTTTCAACTTTAACTATATTTTTTTAAATTTTTTTTCTTTTTTTATAAAAATTAAAAATTTTAAAACTAAAATACTGCCTTTTCTGTGGATTCGATCCAACTCACTGCTTTCTATCCATTTTAAATTGATTTAAGAAGTTGAAATTAAACTAATAAACACGATGTCTTAATGACAACATCATGTTCTTATCAAATTCTTGGTGCTGTTATCAGGGATGGTATGAGTATTAATTTCTTTTGATTTCTTTGATTTTCTTATAAATTAAGAATAATTTCAATAAATGCACCAAATTTTTAGTGCCATTACTGAAGAAAGCACAAACATTAATGTTTTTTATCTCTTTGATTTTCTTGTAAAATAAATTATAAATAAATTTTTAATTTCTTTTATTTTTTTACTAATTTTTTTATTTATTTTGTAGAAAAAAAGAAAAAGAATAAAAGGATTAGGATAAGGAGGAAGCTTCCAAGTTTTCTTGGTAAGATCAATCCTAACCCTAGACTTTTTTTATTTTATTTTTAAATTAATTTAAAAAATATCCACTTAAACCTAATTAAAAGCTTCATGTCAAGATTAGAAATCCTAACTACTTAAAGCATTCATTATATTAGTTTTACTTTTATTTTTTTTTGGTGATCGCTAGAGATATGGTAAGCATCTCAAGTTTAATTAAGTTTCATGCATCTAATTTAGTTACATAAAACCTCTTATCTGAAAGTGATTGTGTATATTCATCTTTAAATCAATTTAAGAATATAATCCATTAATCAATATAAGATGGAGATTTGATCATCCTTTCTTGGCCCACAAACAACCAACCAGCATCCTGCATCGATCTAAGCATTTAATTTAAAATCAATTAGACATAGACCCTAGGAACTCGAGCTCATTAGAACAAAAAATTCTAAGAGTTAGATCGAGTTAGGGTTAGTTAATTTGACTGGTATCTAAGGCAAGTGGTTTAGGAACTACATCCCAAAGAAAGATAGTCATTTAATTGATTCTGTTAGCTTACCTGGCCAAGACAATTGGTGTCTAAGGCAAGCAATGGAGGGACTCCCACCGACATTACACTTACCTAGCTAATTGATTGGCTGATCTTATACTTGGAGGGCTTAAAGATGATCTTGGCAATTAGGAGCTATCTAGATCTAGGACAATCCTTAGTTAGGATTGTTTGCCTAACTTGATTGCTAACTAAAACATCAAACCTAATTAAATCCTAATTCTTCTCTCTTTTTAGCTCTAGGACTTCTTAGGACCTCTTCTTTAGAACTCTTTTTTCTTTCTTCTCCTTCCCCTCCAAAAAAAATAAAATAAAATAAAATAATAAATTAAATTTAATTAAATTAAAAATAATAATAAAATAAAATAAAATAAATTTAAAAATTTAAAAAAATTTTAAAAATTTAAAAAAATAATAAAAAATTAAAAAAATTAAAAAAATTTTGAACCATACATTAAGATTGCACTAGTACATGTACGGTAGGAGATCATTTTTTTTGACCTAGTTGAATCCAATCATAAAATTGAATTATTGTATCATATTAAACCTAATAATTAAATGGCTGGAAATAATAGAGAAATACCTAGATAGATGAAGAAATATTTTATTTTTTTCACCTATAATCCATCGACTTGTATCCAATTATCTGATATCCATGCTATCCACTATGAGATCAAGCCGACTACAATCCAAATGCTTCCATCTTTCTATTAGAACACCAATAAAGATCCTTATAAGTATCTAGATGAATTTTTAGAAATCTACTCTACGGTGAAAATTCAAAATTTAACTAATGATGCCCTTAAATTAATTTTATTGTTCTTTTCATTAAAAGATAAAGCCAAGTACTAGCTTGGCATAATAGAAAACCAATCAAAACTTGGGCTAAATTGCAAAGTGAATTACTTAAGAAATTTTATCCCATAGATCGAACCAACACCATGAGATGAGCAATCACTGAATTTGCTCAGCTTACAAGAGAATTAATTCATGAGTCATAGGAAAGACTTAAGAAACTTGTTAGAAAATATCCACATCATGATCTATCTAAGTGATAAATAGTTCAAGCTTTCTATGAGGATTTAGGAGATCAATATAAGAAGATGGTAGATGCATCCTATGGAGATGCATTCATGAGCAAAAGTGAGGTCGAAGCCTATATCTTATTTGAAACCTTGAGTGAAAACAAAATTTACAATGCTTCATCATTTTTCTACCTAAAGTGGGTAGGGATCCATGAATTTAAACATTCAAAATCTAATTCTAAGATTGATTTAAATCTAATAAATAAAGTCAACTTTCTCGCACAAAAATTAGATCAATTCCTAAACTTAGGTCAACAATCTCTTGTACAACACACACCACCTTCTAATTACTAGAAGAATTGTTCAATCTATACTAGTCCAATCCATCATGTAAGTGAATGTCCTACGATTGCACAATTTTTATCTTTTATCCAGGAATAAGTCTAAGCTGCACAAGACTACTCTAAATTGATTAATGATCCTTTTTCAAATTTATATAATCCAGATTGGAGGAACCATCCTAATTTTTCTTGGATACCCAAACAAACTCAAGCTCAGACTCAAATTTCATCTATTTATCAAAATAAGCCTCAATATCAAAATTATACCTATAATAGGGGTCAGCCTAATCAATTTATCCAGCCATCATATTATAATCAGCCATTATACCCACCTTCTCAATAGACTAATCTAGTCGATGATAGATTTAATTAGTTGCAATAATTAATCCTATCTCAACAATAATCTATCGCTAGGCTAGAGGCTCAATAAGATAATTAGCTGAGTTTAACATGAGGAGAGAACTAGGTCAACTGTCAAACCAATAGATTCTTATAAACAATCTACCTATTATCTACCAACCACCTAGACCTAATCATCAATCCAATGTCCCACCTAAGAATCCCTAATTAGAGAATGTCAAAATAATTTTTAAACTTAAAAATTATGGAATTCTTATGGATCCATATTAAGATCAGGTAAGAAAAGCTAGTACTGATACTAGCCAAAATAAAAATATAGAAGGAAAGGTTAGTATTGAGACTAACCATATAGAAGAACCTGAGCCTAAAATTGGTACTGATTTTGGTTTCAATTTAAGTGAGACTGACAATGGGAAGAAGAGAGTGGATGATTTAACTAAGACCTTTACACCTAAAATCTCATTTTCTTCACCCCTAGAAGTCGGTTCTTCTTATAAAAACCAAGAGACATACAATGAAAAGCTAATGGAGTTATTTAAATAAGATTATATTAATTTACCTCCAAAACTAAAGCCACCTTTAGTCACTCTTCCAATACCACTTGTATCAAATTTATCTCCTAACCCACAAACTCAATATATGAGCATTTTAGAAGAATAAATAAAAAAAATTCTTGACAAACAAGGGTCTGAGAATAGGATTACAAACTATATTCTCATAATTAAAAATAAATCTATTAATAAAGAGATTCCAAACTATCTTTCTGAGATTGGCAATCCAAAACTATTAAAATTTATCAATCCAATATTTGATATAGAATAGGTAAGCTACCTTGTATTCGGCTGAAGATGGTAAACTTAGTGCTTATTGAAAGGCAACCCAATATTTAGTTTTCTTGCATCTAATTTATCTTTTTAGTTTATTTTTTTAGGATATTTTGAATAAGTTGGATAGAGAGAGATAAATTTTTAAAGACCAATGCTGGACCACAAACATATTGAGTCTAGTGTATCCTTTTCTATTTTTTATTATATTCTTTATTTTCTCTTTTCCATTAAGGATAATATCAATTAAGTTAGAGGAAAGAATAATATTTTTTAAAAAAAAAAATTAAGTTCTCAAAGAAGTTAGTATTTAGCATTTAGACATCTGATTATGCTTAAGAATTGAATTGAACTAAACATTTTTAAAATAAAATTAATGCATAGACCAGAGAATTTATGAGATATTGAGGGATAAAATATTAAGAAAATTCAATAAAGAGTTAAGTCTAGAATATAAATAATTTTTTTTTAAGCAATTCTAATTTTTTCTACCAGTATCAAAGAAGAGTCTACTTTTTATGAGCTTATATAGGATAACTATACATTTTTTTATAAAAGAATTAAATCTTAAAATAAAATAGTTTCTAAGTACTTCTCACTGAGTAACTAGGCCTCTTTGTCTAAGCAAGCATTAAGTTTTGCATCAAAAGATGGAAAGGATAAGAAAGCTCGATGTAAAGCTGGTCTTATCTTGTAACCTATTTGATTTAAGCTAGTAAGCTTGAGGGGTATTTTATATCTAGTGCTTTAAAGCCAACTAGATTGAAAGTCATTGGCCCAAGATTCGCTACATGGATCAAATAGAAAGCTTAAGGAGTTATAGCACTCAATAGTGGCATAACATTAATATATATATATATATATATATATATTATATATATATATTAGTTTTTTACTAAGTAATCGGATCCTATTGCCTAAGTAAGCAATGATATTTGCATCAAAAAGAGAGCAATATAAATAAAATTTTAATAAATGAAAGGCAGAAAGAGAAATATACTTGCCCATATGAAAGTTTGGATAATTTAGAGATAAAGATAGGATAATTTTAGAAAAAATTTAAAAAAATTTGATGTTCTTTACTTAATTTTTATATTGATAAGTATTAATACCCCAACAACATATCTCACTTATGCTCTACTGCATATCAATGGTCATTTTGAAAACTTTTTGGTAAAATTTGAAATGCTAAAGTTAAAAAGTATTTAAAATTAAATTCTTTCATTACTCGAGGACAAGCAAAGCTTAAGTTGGAGGATGTGATAAGTATCAAAAAAATATCAATAAAAATATTTATTTATTAATTAATTTATTATTTTTAATAATTAATTATTTTTATTTATTATTTTTAGTAAATATATTCATCAATAGATAGAGCTTATTTTTTTAGTCATAACGAAATAAGTTTGGAGCAAAATAGAGTTAAAATGGACTCGATATGAATTTTCAAAGAAAAAAATAAAAATAAAAAAATTGAAAATGACTCAGTCGGTTCGCCCAGCCAAATCGGTGCGCTCAGCCAAGCTATCAAAAGCAGCTCAATTGGCACATCCCAGCTCAGCTGGCACGCTATCCAAGTTGACTCAGCCATAGAAGCCAGCCCACCGGTCCATGAAATCAGGTGTGGATCGCTAGCTTAGCAGAAGATAGCAAATCATAGGCTACCACATGGACCAAGACCCTTAAAGGGTTTACAAAAAATCTCACATTGCTCATGGAGGCAAAATGGTAATTTTACATGCAAATATGCATGGTGATTAGTTGCGGTATGTGATACACTCAGTCTATGCGGTCCACATACACAGTAAAGACACGATCATGTGGCTGTGGTTGTTTGTGGTGAAAATCAGATGGCCGTGATGTTTTCCTATTTTGATTTGGTTTCCTAGCTCTATCCAGCACGCCATCGAATGGCTGCAAATGCTTCGAAGCTCGATCCAACAGCCAGATTTCACCCAAATCAAGAACCAATGGCTATTTTTATTTTTGGGTTTAATTCGAATTCTATCAGCTCCATCTGTGTGATCCAACGGCAACATGTGCTCTAGATGAAATCTGACGGTCGACGAAGCTCTCAACAATGATCATGGCACCCAAGAGTTGATCCAATAATCCAGATTCACCTGATCAACTCCATCTGATGGCCAAGACTTAATCTAACCTGATCTGGGTTATTATACATCAATTTTTAGTATTTTTTAGACCGTTTGATCCCCATCTGACGACCAGAACTCATGGAATTTCATAGAATTCATCTAGGGACTTTTAATCTAATTTTTCATGGGATTTCTTCATATTTGCCAATCAAAACACCTCCTTAGTCCTATATTGCCTAGAAATAAAGACTCCAGCCTTCCAACACTTTATAAATAAGTTATCAAGCAATCAAATAAAGTCATCTTCGATCATGAAAATGTGATGGTACAGGTTAGAGCCATGCTTGAGATACAAGGTTGCTTCGAGGTAGATGATGCTGAAAGAAAGAGCTGGACTTCTACACTATCTCAATGCCAACATCGATCTAAGATCAAGATTAGCTATTTTTATTTTTATTTTTTAAAAAATTTTATATATTTAAATTTTAAACTTTTAATTAATGTAAATTTTATTTTCCAGCTATTTAAATTTCATGGTCTTTATTTTTATTGTAAATTTAATTTTTACTTTTTATTTTATTTGCAAGTAGATGCTAAGATCTAAATAGTAGATCTTAGTACCAAGTTTAATTTTCTACACATTTAATTTTTACTTTTTATTTATAATTTTAATTTTTGACTTTAACTTTATTTTTTTAAAAATCTATTTTTTATAAAAATTAAAAATTTTAAAACTAAAATACTACCTTCTCTATGGATTCGATCCAACTCACTGCTTTCTATCTATTTTTAATCAATTTAAAAAATCAAAATTAAATTGATAAACATGGTGTCTTAACGACAACATCATGCTCTTATCAATCAATCATATGCCAGATTGGCTCGACTCGAGTTCATTTATGAATTTCATGAAAATCTTTTTTAGTATTTATACTTGCTTCGATCAAAAACTTTCTAAACTCAGTCTTACTAATCACGTAGGTTTATTTCTTTTCTACCAAGATCGATAGATTCCTTCTAGATGCATTCTACTCCAAATAGTGAACCTAAACCTACTATAGCCAATATACCCATCAAGGACCCAAATGAAAAGAATATGCCCTCAAGCCAATTTTATTTTTGAGATGTTCTTTATCTTCCAGACTCATGTAATGACATTTTTAATAAATAAAGGTATTTTATTTCATCATATGCAGTGTCTTACTATTTTAAGATTATGATGAACTCTATAAAATAGGGCTATAATTTTAAGATTATGATGAGATCATACTAGTGAGACCTAAAATCTTAAAACCCTAATTTAAATATTTCTAGTCGATGGGACATTGAGTTAAGGATCAACGTTTTTCGGTAAGACTAGCACATTCTCTATATGCTCGATTAAGAGGATGATTGATCTCACAATAACTTATGTATGACACTAATACAAGAATGTGAGTGCTCATTAGAGAATGAATTCACTGAATTGATCTAAATTGAGAATATCTAATGGAGTCTTATCTACATGTCAATAGATAGTTCTCATAGTGGAATTTGTGCATATAATCCTTAGACCTGAAACTACCACAGAATCTTATATATATAAATCCATATTTTGGTTCATACTCATTCATGACTTAGTTATGTACAGGATGATCTAGATATGGTAGATTATATATATGAAGATTGTGAGTAGGTTAACAAGAAATCGATCTCTCCTGGTAAGAGGAAATAGCATCCTACCTGCTTCAAACAAATAATGATTCAGGAAGACTTTGATCAAAGCATGATGAAAATTAGAAAAGATTTTTAATATTTTATTAAATGAATCATTATCATAAGATTGAAAGAGAAATAAATATGATATTGGGATTGACATATTTTCATATCCAGAGTCATATTCTGGATGCAGAAAGATCGAAGGATCTAGTTGCATGGTAATTTATACTGAAGGATATTTTTGGTATTTTCATCAAAATTTCATATCTTTCAGGTAGTGATGATACATTGCTAGACATCAATCATGTCTTGTGGGTTTGATCAAATTAAAATTTTAATTTGATCATTAAATTAGAAAATATTCTAAATTAAGTCAAATTGGGTTGGCTTGTTTTTGACCTAAATTGGTTTGGTTGGGTTCTAACCAGATTAGGTCAAATCACACCCTGACTCACTGCTGGTTAGATGTGAAAACCAATGGGTCACACACAAAGAGAATTGATTAAGGGTCTAATTAGATTAGACCATGTTTGCAAGATGAATATGCTAGCACATATAGCAAACCCTAGCATCTAGATTCGAATTGGATTCGAATCGGCTTCCAATTTGGGCTAATTAAGATCCGATTTGAGCCAAATAAGATTTGGTCTTGAGTTGGATTAACCTAGATTGATTGGGCTTTAGATTGGATGCCACATACCTACATCCCATGCACCAGAGAGTCTCTCTCTTGCATGTGGGAAGTCTTTCATGCGCAAAGGACTCTTTGGCGCATGGAATAAGATGGCGCCTACCTTCTTTGACTTTTTCCATATGTTATGTCATGTAAATATTTTTAATTAGCATGGACATCTGATATGGGGAGCAGAAGAGTCCTTCTACAGATGAAATACTTCTTTTTCCTTTTAAATTTTTTGCCCAAGATGTTTTGTCGCCCAAGCCCCCTTGCCGCCCAAGACTCCATGCTGCCTACTCCTCCTTAACGTCTCTTGGACTAAGTCAAAGTCTTTTGGAACTTTGACTATTTAAAGTTTATCTCCACACCTTCTTGCTAAATGGGCATCCCTTTTTAGAGCCATTGGATGGCTTTGTTTCATGATCTAATGGATGAAAAGGGTGGCGCCAAAGATGAAGCATTGCAACTCTTCATAAAAACTTACGTAGAATTAATCCAAGAGTCCTTCTACTTTAAGGTACCTCTTGGACTAAGTCTATATCTCATTTTTTACTGATGAGGTGTGAGATTGGCTGATGAGGCATAAGATTTTGATGAGGAAAGGGCATGAGTTTTTTAGTTGGCACCCTTACGTATATTATAAATAGGGGTGCACACCTTAAGTCTGGGGTGTGTGAACATTATCTTTTCTTTCTTACAAGAGTTTCTTTTTGTCTAATTTTCTTTCTTTCTTTCTCTTGTCTAGATCTTGTCAATATAAGGATAAGAAGTCATCTTAAGACTAAGAGATTAGGAAGGAAAATTAAGAAGACAAAAGAAAAAAAAAAGATAGATAAGGAGAGGCAAGAAAGGTGACATAAAGGCTAAAGATGGTCTAGCCCTTTTAATTAAAGTTTTTATTATTAGAACTTTAATTATATAAATCAAAGGTGCTGGTGTCTTAATCAAGTCTCTGTGTGGATCAACATTGGAGGGTGAACACGTGGGCACCTAATGGAAACCCTGACGGACTGCTACCGACGATCAGGGTCAATTTAGGGTTTAGCAATAAGAGGTATGTTCTAATACTTTCTTTTATATTACAAATGCATGTTATATGATTTAATAGCTAATAAGGTGGTCCTAGGGTTTGGGTTTGGTTTATTTGATTTCATGTTTTTGCTTTGAAATCTATGCTTCCGTCCTGTACACCAAATCCTACAATGGTATCAGAGCAAGCCTTATTAGGTTAAATCATATAATGCTTTGCTTATAATACTTTTAGCATGCTTTATTTTATATGATGAGATCATATTCTTTTTCTTATCATAATGAGATTTTGTTGTATATATTATTCTATAAAGGTTGCCCTGATATAGTGGAAAGTATTTCACTATATAATGATGGTTGTCCTAAAATAATTATACATGTTAATTGACATATATAATTTTTATCATAATTAATGCTATTATACATTTAGTTTATTTTGAATCAATATGTGCATTGAGACCATTTAAATTCTTCTATAAAAATTATATTAAGTTGTAGTGTAATTAATCTTTAGCTCAATCAGTCAGGATGTCTAATTGATCAATCGGTGTCTAGAAAAAATGGTTCTTGATTGGTAAAGAGAATATGATTTTTTAATTGGTTTCGTTGTCTGACCTGGCCAATTTATTGGTGTCTAAGGAAAGCAATGGGGGGACTTCCATTTCTCTCCCATTTACTTGGTCGATTTAATTAATTTAATTTTAGATTGAAATGCTTAATATTATATTCACTACATTAAGGCCTTTCTTCATACTAGTTTCTTATTATGTCCAAAACCATATTAGTTCTATTGTGTAACTATAAGATCTATCATGGGGAAAGATGTAATATTAATCTAGTGCATTGAGATGCTTACAGTATTTTGAATATACTACTTTGTTGTGTAACCACAAAAGTAGTTATATTTCATTTTTGACTGTATAAAATGAAGGGTTCTACTTAAACTAAAACATTAAAGTTTGTTGTGTTAACACAAGGCTATTAATATTTTAGAGGCAAAAATTTTTTGAGAGTTGCATAAAATGCAATTGGAAAGAGTTTCCTACCATTGAACTTATAACAAGTTTGTTGTGCAACCACAAGACTTTTTATAAGGAATTAAGATCTTATTCTCACTAAGAAAATCAATAAAAGGTTTATGATTTTTAGTGAGAGATATAATTAAATTAAAGTCCTAATTTAATTATGTTTGTCATCATGAATTGTTTGCTTATGTATTGTTCTTTATTATGTAGATTAAATGGCTTCTTCACTTTCATTACGTTCAATTTTGGATTCAAATAAATTGACTGGTCAAAATTATGTTGACTGGTTGAGAAATCTTAAAATTGTACTCAATCAAGAAAAACTCTCCTATATTCTTGACACCCATGATCCTAAGCCATTAGAAAATGATGCCACAAATGAAGATAAGTCCACATACAAGATGTGGCAAAATGATTTTCTTACTGTCAAATGCATCATACTTGCCTCTATGAATAATGAATTATAGAGGCAGCATGATAGCATGGATACTCAATCCATATTGCTCAATCTAAAAGAGCTTTATGGAGAGCATAGTAGGACTGCTAGATATAAGATATCTAAGCAATTATTTCATGCAAGAATGATAGAAGGAACATCCATACAAAATCATGTTTTTGATGGTAATTAACCTAATCACTCGATTAAGTCAATTAGGTTTTGTAATGGATGGAGAGTTAAGTCAGGATTTGATCCTACAATCACTTCCTAAATCATTTTCTCAGTTTATCATGAACTATTACATGAACAAATAGAATTCTTCATTGCCTGAGCTATTAAATATGCTCAAGATAGTAGAAAGCCATATCAAGAAAGATAAGACTCCTCTTCTTCTTATGGAAGGGATCTCCAAGAAGAAGACAGGCAAAAAGGGTTCAAAAAGAAGGTTGAATCCTAAAAGTGGTATAAATAAGAAGAAAAATTGGAAGAAGGTCTCTAGATAAATGACCTAGTTTCACTGCGACAAAGCAGATCATTGGAAGAGGAATTGCAAGGCTTACCTTGCAACCATGAAGTCTGGTGCAAATAATGCCCCAAAAGGTATGTATGAGATACATACTATATTATCATTAAATTCTTTCATTTCAAATTCTTGGGTATTAGATATTGGCTGTGGTTTTCATATCTGCAAATCTTTGCAGGGGCTACAAAAAATTAAGAGTTTGAAGAAAGGTGACTTCAAGCTTTATGGCGCTGGAGGAGAATCTATCTAAGCAGAAGATGTAGGGACAAATATATTGAAGTTACCTTATAGAAAGATCTTAAAGCTTACAAATTATTATTATATGTCTAAGATCATTAAAAATATTATATCTATACCCTTATTATTAAAATAAGGTTATAGTCTTAATGTAATGAGCGAAGGTTGCTCGATCAAATATTCTAATGAAATTAATTATTTTGACATATTTAGCAATGATTTGTTGACTCTATGTTTGGATTATAATATATTTCATATTGATGAAAATGAAAAACGTAAGAGAGATGATATAAATAATACTTTACTCTGGCATTGTCGATTAGGTTATATTAGTAAGACTAGGATTAACAAGTTATACAAAGAAAAGTTCTTTGATCCTTTTGATTATGAATCATTAGAAACTTGTGAATCATGCCTCATGGGTAAAATGACCAAAATTTCATTTAGTGGACATAGAAAAAGGACAAATGAGTTATTAGAACTTGTACATACGGATGTATGTGGTCCTATGACAACTCAAGCTAGAGGAGGATACTCTTATTTTATTACATTCACTGATGATTTATCTAGGTTTGGATATGTGTATCTTATGAAACATAAATCAGAAGCCTTTGATAAATTTAAAGAGTATCAAAGTATGGTCGAAAAACAAACTAGACAATGTATAAAAATCCTTCGATCTGATCGAAAAGGAGGATACTTATCTAGTGAGTTTCTTGACTATCTTAAATTTAAAGAGATTCTCTCTGAATGAACACCTCCTTATACACCGCAATTAAATGGTGTAGCCGAAAGAAAAAAATCATACCTTATTAGATATGGTATAGTCCATGATGTGCTTCACTGATTTACCTATTTTCTTCTGGGGTCATGCTCTAGAGACTGCAATTTACATCTTGAATAGAGTACCTTCTAAATCTTTATCTAGTACTCCATATGACATATGGAGAAGTAAGAAATCTAATCTTAAGTATCTTAAGATATGGGGTTGTCCGACTTATGTCAAAAAAAATTTTGGACATAAACTTGATGCTAGATCAGACAGATGTCTATTTATAGGATATCCTAAAAATAGTATAGGATATTTATTCTACCATCCTACTGAACAAAAGGTATTTGTAAGTAGGCATGCCATTTTCATGGAAAAAAAATTTATCCTAAAAAAGGGCAGTGGCAGAAATATTGAACTTAGTGAAGTTCAAAAAAATCAAATAAAAATTTCTCAACCATATAATCACATAAAAGAACCAGAACACATTACTCCTATCTGTAGGTCTAAAAAAGTACGAAATACACTTGTGAGGTATGATTTCATTATTGAGAATAATGAAGCCCAAGTAATTGAAAATGATGAACCTCTAACCTATGCGGAAGCAGTCAAAAGTAAGGACTCTTACAAATGGCTGGCTACAATGCAATCCGAAATAGAATCCATGCACACCAACAAAGTATGGACTTTGACGGATGCACCAAAGGATTAAATTCTATTGGATGCAAATGAATTCTTAAGAAAAAGATTGGAGCTGATGGTCAAATTGAAACCTATGGGCCAGATTGGTGGCTAAAGATTTTAGGCAAAAATAGGGGATTGATTATGATGAAACATTTTTACCTATTGCCATGCTCAAATCTATTCAGATTATGCTTGCTATAGCAGCATACCACGACTATGAAATATGAAAAATAGATGTAAAAACTACCTTCCTTAATGGTTTCCTTGAGGAGAAAGTCTATATGTCACAGCCAGAAGGATTTAAGTCAAATGAGAGACCAAATTAGGTATGCAAACTTAAGAGATCCATTTATGGATTAAAGCAAGCATCAAGGAGTTGGAACATCCATTTTGATGAAACAGTAAAAGAGTTTGGTTTTATCAAGAATGTTGATGAACCATGTGTGTACAAGAAAACTAGTGGGAGAACCATAGTCTTCTTGGTTCTATATGTAGATGACATACTCCGCGTTGGGAATGATATCCCAATATTACAATCAGTCAAATTATGGCTATCAAATAAGTTTTTCATGAAAGATTTGGGAGAAGCATCCTATATACTAGGAGTAAAGATCTATAGAGATAGATCTAAGAGGATGCTAGGCTTGTCCCAATCAAGGTACATTGACTTAATACTGAAAAGATTCAGTATGGATGGGAGTAAAAGAGGTTATTTACCCATGAGTCAAGGCATACATCTCTCTAAAAAGAGGTCTCCTAAGACATCTGAAGAAAGAAATAGAATGAGTTCTATTCCTTATGCTTCGACTGTTGGATCAATAATATAAGCCATGTTATGTACAAGGCCTGATGTTGCTTATGCTTTAGGCATTGCAAGTAGATTTCAAGCTGATTTAGGAGAGGATCATTGGAAAGCTGTGAAAAATATTCTTAAGTACTTGAGAAGGACTAAAGATATTTTTTTTAGTATATGGAGATTCTGATCTTAAATTAGAAGCATATTCTGATTCTAGTTTTCAATCTGACCCAGATGATAGCAAATTCATTTTAGGGTATGTCTTTACTCTGAATGTTGGAGCAGTGAGTTGGAAGAGTACTAAGCAGCCAACTATTGCTGACTCAACTACTGAAGCGGAATACATAGCTGTAAGTAAAGCCACCAAGAAAGCTGTTTGGATGAAGAAGTTCATCACTGAATTAGGTGTAATTCCAGAAATTGAGAATCCAGTACCACTTTACTGTGATAATACTGGAGCTATAGCTCAAGCAAAGGAATCAAGGTCTCATCATAAATCCAAACACATTATGAGATGCTTCCATCTCATTCGAAAAATTATTGAAAGACATGATGTGGTCATAGAAAGAGTGGATACAAAGAACAACATAGCAAACCCATTCACTAAAGCTTTACCACTGTAACTGTTTGATCACCACCTTGATTGTATGGAATTTAAATATAAGGCTGATTGGCTTTAGTGCAAGTGGGAGATTGAAAGGAATATGCCCTCAAGCCAATTTTATTTTTGGGATGTTCTTTGTCTTCCAGACTCCTGTAATGACATTTTTAATAAATAAAGGAATTTTATTTCATCATATGCAGTGTCTTATTATTTTAAAATTATGATGAACTCTATAAATTAGGGCTATGATTTTAGAATTATGATGAGACCATACTAGTGAGACCTAAAATCTTAAAACCATAATTTAAATATTCCTAGTCGATGGGACATTGAGTTAAGGATCAATGTTTTCTGATAAGACTAGCACATTCTCTGTATGCTAGATTAAGAGGGTGATTGATCTCACAATAACTTATGTATGACACTAATACAAGAATATGGGTGCTAATTAGAGAATGAGTTCACTGAATTGATCCAAATTGAGAATATCTAATTGAGTCTTATCTACATGTCAATAGATGGTTCTCATAGTGGAATTTGTGCATGTAATCCTTTGACCTGAAACTACCATAAAATCTTATATATATAAATCCATATTTTGGTTCATACTCATTCATGACTTAGTTATGTACGGGATGATCTGGATATGGTAGATTATATATATCAAGATTGTGAGTAGGTTAACAAAGAATCGATCTCTCCTGGTAAGAGAAAATAGCATGCTTCAAACAAATAATGATTCAGGAAGACTTTGATCAAAGCATGAAGAAAATTAGAAATGGTTTTCAATGTTTCATTAAATGAATCATTATCATAAGATTGAAAGAGAAATGAATTTGATATTGGGATTGACATATTTTTATACCCAGAGTCATATTCAGGATGCAGGAAGATCGAAGGATCTAGTTGCATGGTAATTTTCACTGAAGGATATTTTCGATATTTTCATCAAAATTTTATATCTTTTGGATAGTCATGATACGTTGCTAGATGTCAATCATGTTTTGTGGATTTGATCAAATTAAAATTTTAATTTGATCATTAAATTAGAAAGTATTCTAAATTAAGTTAAATTGGGTTGGCTTATTTTTGACCTAAATCGGTTTGGTTGAGTTCTAACCAGATTAGGTCAAATCACATCCTGACTCACTGCTAGTTAGATGTGGAACCCAATGGGTCATACACAAAGAGAATTGATTAAGGGTCTAATTAGATTGGACCATGTTTGCGAGATGAATATGCTAGCACATATAGCAAACCCTAGCATCTGGATTCAAATTGGATTCGAATCGGCTTCCGATTTGGACTAATTAAGATCCAATTTGAGCCAAATAAGATTTGGTTTTAAGTTGGATTAACCTCAATTGATTGGACTTCAAATTGGGCACCACATACCTGCATCCCATATGCTAGAGAGTCTCTCTCTTGCCTGTGGGAAGTCTTTCATGTGCAAAGGACTCTTTGGCGCATGGAATAAGATGGTGCCTACCTTCTTTGACTTTTCCCATATGTTATGTTGCGTAAATATTTTTAATTGGTGTGGACATCTGATATGGGGCATAAAAGAGTCCTTCTATAGATGAAATACTTCTTTTTCCTTTTAAATTTTTTGCCTAGGAAGTTTTGTCGCCCAAGCCCCCTTGCCGCCCAAGACTCCATGCCACCTACTCCTCCTTGACGTCTCTTGGACTAAGTCAAAGTCTCTTGGGACTTTCACTATTCAAAGTTTATCTCCACACCTTCTTGCTGAATGGGCATCCCTTTTTAGAGCCATTGGATGGCTTTGTTTCATGATCTAATGGATGAAAAGGGTGGCACCAAAGATGAAGCATTGCAACTCTTCGTAAAAACTTATGTAGAATTAATCCAAGAGACCTTCTGCTTTAAGGCACCTCTTGGACTAAGTCTATATCTCATTTTTTTATTGATGAGGTGTGAGATTGGCTAATGGGGCATGAGATTTTGATGAGGAAAGGGCGTGAGTTTTTTAGTTGGCACCCTTACGTACATTATAAATAAGAGTGCACACCTGGAGTCCAGGGTGTGTGAACATTATCTTTTCTTTCTTACAAGAGTTTTTTTTTGTCCAATTTTTTTTCTTTCTTTTTCTTATCTAGATCTTGTCATTGTAAGGACAAGAAGTCATCTTAAGACTAAGAGATTAGAAAGAAAAATTAAGAAGATAAAAGAAAAAAGAAAGATAGATTAGGAGAGGCAAGGAAGGTGACATAAAGGCTAAAGAAGGTATAGCCCTTTTAATTAAAGTTCTTATTATTAGAACTTTAATTATATAAATCAAAGGTGCTGGTGTCTTGATCAAGTCTCTGTGTGGATCAACATTGGAGGGTGAACACGTGGGCACTTGGTGGAAACCCTGACGGACTGCTACCGACGATCAGGGTCAATTTAGGATTTAGCGATAAGAGGTATGTTCTAATACTTTCTTTTATATTATAAGTGCATGTTATATGATTTAATTGCTAATAAGGTGGTCCTAGGGTTTGGATTTGGTTTATTTGATTTCATATTTTTGCTTTGAAATCCATGCTTTCATCCTATACACCAAATCCTACACCAAATGGCTAGGGATCAAGAAAATGTGCAGTTAAACTAAATAGCCTAGCTGCAAATAACCAATGCACCATAGGTCAAAGGACCATTCATACCACTGCAGCATCGAGAAGAACCACTAATAAGCGAGTAGATATCCAAGAGGTTTCTCAAGATGGTCATACTTAATACAAGTTGTTTTCTAACAACCACCTACACTCTTATCCCGGTATCTCCACACTACAGACTCAAGACTTATCTATCCAAAAGGAAGGTGATCCATGCACCGATCTTGATGCAATCAATCACTATTCTCCATGATGATCCTATAATCAAGAGTATTTAGAAACTAACCACTAATAATATATATATATATATATATCTAATTCTCAACATCTTAAGAATATACAAAATTATCTTTCTTAATTTATAGGATAAATCATGGATATAAACATGATTGAAAATAAAAATGCCTTCATTGATGATAAAAGATTTACAAGTATCAAGACAAGTCCTAAAAATATAGATGTGTTAGCCAACAATTGGCTTCTAGGGCACACTTCTAACAAACTTTCACTTGATCTAAACCCAGTTGACTGTATACCTAAGATCCATCTTCTCAGGGAGAGCTTGGGTATTCTGCTAGCTAAGGGGCTTCACTAGTAGGTCCGCCATGTTCTACGTGGTGTCAATTCTCTACACCTCAATGAACTACTTCTTGAGATATTCGCATATGATGTGCAAGCACCGCTCTATATGCTTGGACTTTTGGTGAGACCTGGGCTCCTTAGCAAGTGCTATGGTGCCCTTGTTGTCTCAGTGAAATACAATGGCATCACACTCATCTCCGTAAAGAACTTTTTGAACCAATAAGCTTCCTTAGCAACTTCAGAGGCAGCGCTGTACTCAACTTTCATAGTCAAATCTACAATGACCGGCTATTTGAAACTTTTCCAACTAAAAGATCCACCATTACATAGAAAAATATACCCCGATGTTGACCTTCTATCATCAACGTCAAATATGCAGTCTGAATTAATGTATCCTTCTACTTTTAGCTCCGAACCTCCACCAAAGACTAGGAACAAATTCTTAGTTGTTTTTAAGTACTTAATGATGTTTTTCATAGCTATCTAGTACTCTTTGCTTGGATTTGAATGATATCTGCTCATGACACTCATAGCAAGGACTATATCAGGTTGAGTACACAGCATGGCATACATAAGGCTTTCTATAGCCAAAGCATAAGAAATCTTACTCATGCATTGGATCTTCTCAGATGTGTCAAGACACATCTTCTTGGAGAGATATACACCATGCCTAAGAGAGAAAGGATCCCTTTTGGAGTTTTCTATGCTAAACCTTTTCAACACCTCCTCTATGTATATTTTCTGAGAAAGTCCAATCGTTCTTTTAGATCTGTCCCTATAGATCTTAAAACCAAAAATGTAAGAAGCTTCTCCTAGATCTTTCATGGAGAATTTCTCTTGACAACCATACCTTGGCTAACATCAGCATGGAAATATCATTCTCAATCAGGAGTATGTCATCCATGTACAATACGAGAAACATGACAGTGCTCCCACTGATCTTTTTATATATGCATGGCTCCTTCTCGTTTATGATTAAATCAAATAATTTGATCATATCATTAAAGTGAGTGTTTTAGCTCTAAGATGCTTGCTTAAGTGTATAAATAAATCTTTATAGCTTGTAGACTTTCTAATCACTATCACTAGTGTGAAACCCACAGGCTGCTCTATGTAGATATCTTTCTCAAGATATCTATTTAGAAAGGTGGTTTTTACATCCATCTGCTAGATCTCATAATCATAATAAGCTGCAATTATAAGAAAAGTATGGATAGATTTCAACTTGGCTACTGGTGAAAATATTTCTTAATAGTCAATGCCTTCATATTTACTATAACCTTTCACCATCAGCCTTGCCTTACAGGTCTCTACCTGATCATCCAACCTAATTTTTCTTTTATAGATCTATTTACATCCAATAGATACAATACCTTCAAGTGGATCTACTAAGAATCAAACCTGGTTGGAATGCATAGAGTCAATCTCTGACTTCATTACTTCCTTCTATTTCTCAGAGTCTACACCTAGCACTACTTCATCATAGGTTTTGGGATCATTCCTAATGTCCCTATCTCCTACAAGGAATGCTTTCTCTAAATCCTCTCTAAAAATACCTAAGTACCTTTTAGGAAGATGGGAGACCCTACTTGATCTACAAGGTGGATGAGGTACCACATCAACTGGCTTACTAACGAATTTAGATTCTTGGACTCGATACTCTTTAGAAATTTTTTCTTTAAGCTTGATCTTCCTCCCACTGCCTCCATCTTGGATGAACTCTTTCTCTAAGAAGATAGCATAATGCCTCATAATCACATTGTGATCCTCTAAAAGATAGAAATGTACCCCATGGATTTCTTAGGATATCCTATAAAGAGAGTCCTAAGCGACCTAGCCTTTAACTTGTCCGTCTGCTATCACTTGACATGGACTAGATATCCTCAAATCTTGAGTTAATCCAGACTTGGTTTCTTACCATGCCATAACTCGTATGGTGTGGTAGGAATGGATTTAGAGATAATTTGATTTAAAAAATGAATAGTAAAAAGTAACACATGTCCATAGAGAAAAGTTGAAAGATTTGTAAAACTCATCATGGATCGAACCATATCTAATAGGATCTGATTATTACTTTTAGATACCCCATTGAGCTGAGGCATCCTTGGAGGTGTCCAGTATAAGACTATACTATTGTCTTTAAGATAGGTCCAAAATTCTCCACTAAGATATTCACCTCCTCGATCAAATCGAAGAATCTTTATGAATTTTTTGATTTATTTTTCTACTTCATGTCTGAAGTCTTTGAACTTTTCAAAAGCATCAGATTTGTGATGCATTAGATACATGAATCCATACTATGAATAATCATTGGTAAAGATTATGAAGTAGATATAGCCTCTCCTAGCTTGTACATTGAATGGACCACACACATCAGTGTGCACCAGGGCTAATATATCAGTGGCCCTTTCTCCTTATCCTACAAAGGATAGCTTAGCCATCTTTCCTTGAAGACAAGTTTACAAACTAGATAAGATTTGAAAGTCAATGGTCCAAGAAGACTATCTTTCTCCCATTTGTTAAGTCTGTCCTCTCCAATATGGCCTAGCCTAAGGTGCTATAGATACTTCTGACTAATCCTATCTTTAGGTCTTTTAGACCCTACGGTATTCATGACTTGCTTGTTAATGTTTACACTCGCATCTACATGCAAATGGTAAAGTTCATCAATCAAAAAGGCATGTGCCATAATTTTATTTCCAAAATAAATTAAATATATATCTTTATTGAAATGAAAATTATAATTATCCTGTGCCAGCATGGATATGAAAATTAGATTTCTACTAGCTATAGGTACATAATAACAATCCTTTAAAACTAAACTAATTTCTAACGACAGCTTTAGAGAATAGGTCTTGACGGTAGTAGTAGTAACTCTTACCCTATTGCCCACTCGAAGAGTGATTTTGCCTTCTCTTTGTCCTCTAACTTCTTCAAGACCCTGCATAGAAGTGCACAAATGAGTACTCAAACCAAAATCTAGAACCCAACTAGAAGAAGAGAAAATTATTAGATTAGTTTCAATTATGAGCAATTCAGACGTACCTTCAGAAGGCCCATCCTTCTTCCTATTCTTCACTGTTGCTAGGTATGCAGAACAATTTCTCCTCTAATGGCCCTCAACATTGCAGTGGAAATATTTTTCTTTATCACTGACCTTATTCGAAGCTTTCTTCTTCTTCTTGCTCTCTATCTTCTACTTCTTTGCAGGCTTTTTATTCTTCTTCTTTCAAATAGACTTTCTCTTGGAAGAAGCCTGCTCCATAATAAGAATGGTACCCCTTGAACCTTTCAAGATGCCCTCTACTGTCACCAGCATATTCAACAACTTGGGCAAGGTGCTATCAATTTTATTCATTTGGTAGTTCATAATGAACTATCCACATGAATCAGAAAGAGACTATAGGATCAAATCACTTACAGTTTCTTATCCATGTTCACATTGAGCTTCTAAAGCTCATCTATATCCTTGATCATTATCAGATAATGATCATAGATGGACTACCTATCATGTATCTTCATTTTGAAAAGTCTTCGATATAAAAGTTGGTGTGGTGCCCCCAAGCCTTAGGAGGCAACGGAAGCAATCAAGGTGTTGGCTTTAGAAGACTAGGACAGGTGTGGTCCTAAGGTGGAGGTAGTGTGTAGCCATCCATAGACTTGAGGTCCAAGTGTTGAGAACCTTAAGGGATTTGGTTGGTGCTCTGAAGATCTGAGGACACAAGGTAGAGCAAGGAATCAGCCAAGAGAAGAAGATTGTAGAGAAGATGTAGTTTCAGCAAGTTAGTTGGCTCAGATGGAGATGGGTCGACTAAGTTCTAAGGTAGATCGAACCAATCTCAAGGTGCCAGATAGAAAGTAAGTTTTTGGGCATGTTGGACTAGCACATAGGTGAGTTGACTCAGTACTTTTATGAGTCAACTCAGTCCTAGATGAGCCGACTCAATCTAAGATTGGGTCAACTCAGTGTTAAGGAAGAGCTGACGAGTTTTCTATTTGGGGATAGGGTTTAATTTGATCCTAGGGATCTTAAGGCCTAATTTGATAGGTCTTAAAGAGGCTAACCAAAAGTTTGGACTAGGAGTAAGTCCAAGGGATGAGAGCATGTGAGACATGGATATACATGGACTTGGTAAGTGCTTTCATGTATTGGATTAGCCCAGTAGAGCTTTGGTCGGACCAATTGGCTATGTATTTAGACATAGATTGTACTAGAATTTTAGAAACAAGTGGAATACAGATCTTTTCTTTTTTAATCTCTCTTCTCTCTAGTGTCGCCACCCCAGGGTTCTTAAAGAAACCCTAGAGAGAGAGGGTCCCTTCCTCAAGCCTTAGGAGGGAGGCACCCCATCACAGATTTAGGTAGTGGATGGATGGTTTGCAGCCCTTAGTGAACGTTGCTGGTCTCCTCAGATCCACGTAGAAAATTAGGGTTCTGCAACATGATATCAAAGCGGTACCATGGTACAATATTTGGTATCAGAGCTTGGTGGAGCATAAAAGCATCAAAGAAATCATATAGAAAGAAATCTGCACATCTATTCCATGATATGTTTTGGATCTACCTTTGTTATTACTATGGTTTGGCCAACCAAGTATAGTGGGTTGAAGGTGGAGGTTCAGAGGATTGACAAGAAGGATTTTTTATGAGATGGAAGATTTGGGTGCATAATTTGCTGATCAGTCATAGTGGAAAAGTCAGGGTGTATGACAGTTAGGCAAATGAGTTCTCTAGAAAGATGGGCAGCATGGGGCAATTTGGTGGATGTAGAGAGATTTTTCAAGAGATAATGATCGAGGGGAGGCTGAAGAAGTGACTATACATCCTTTAATTGCAGGAAGATGGAAAATAGTTGGGGTACATTTAGCGGTTCAACCAGAGCAAGAATTTGCAAAGCCTTGGAGGTGATGGAGATAGTTGATCTATAAAGATTCATAGCAAGTTCAGAGGAAGTGTAAGTCCTCGATGGTTTTGGAGGTGCCCATAGGGTGCAGAGTATCTGAGATGGGAGTAGCGACAGTAGAGGTCCAATAGTCAGGGTTGGATGATTGATCTTGGATTAGGTTTTCTTCTATAGGAGCACCAAAGAGAGTCATGATTTAGATGGAGGATGGGCTATGTGCAGCAAGAGAGGATCCGGATACCTATAAGGAGATGGTGTTGAGCCTTGGTATGAGATAGGTGGGTCTGAGCCCAAGATAGGGTTTGAGCTATAGGTCTTTCAGATGAAACTGAAGTGAAGGTTGTGCAGGAGCAGAAGATGCTAAAGTGCTAGGATGAAATTTTTTAGGATTCAATCACTAAAAGAGAAGTATCAGATGAGCTCTTGGCTATTTCAAAGGAGTCTGTTGGGTGCAGTGTATCCAAGATAGCTTCCATATGTTGGGAAATGTATCTCAAAGCCAATCGTCAGCCTATTGACGGTTGAGCTACATTGTATCTGTAATTGATTCATTAATAAATAAAATATATTTTTTATATTTTTCATCATAAGTATTCATCTTCTAACAAACTTCATTGTTGTGATGAAGTCCTTAGGACTATTTAGCTTCGATGGCATCTATCGAGCATAGGTCGCTATATGTCATATAGGTTGGTTATTTTCTTAACCAAAAAGTATGAAGACACTGGTATGGCATATAGGTAAGATGTATAGGTACATCATCATTGAACGTGACTAACTTCAGAGCATTCTACTGTCGAGAATATCTCTGATGGGATATAGGTATAAGTATCCCTTTGACCTAAGATCATCTCAGTGACCTACAAGCAACTCACTATGCTTTGATACTGGACTAACTGACTTTCTAATTTAGTAATGAAAGGCTTTTGGGTATATTTAAGTACTTGCGAAGTCAGAGTGTGATCAAGATGGGATTGACCACTTTCAGAGTTGGAGAAGAATGTATCACTATATTTCAATATAGCAAAATCTTGGCCAGGATAATCCATCAGATGGATTTGATATTTTGAAATACAATGTGGATAATCTGATCAGAGTTAACAGTTAAACTTTGAGATGTTCTATGAGAATTTTGATCAAGGGGATGAATTATATAGAAACTATATCCACACGGACTAAGGATGTTGTTCTACACATTCAACCTATCCAACCATCGGATACCATTGCTAGATAGTCACTTCGATTGATACAAAAATCTATTTCTATGCTACTGACTTAGATTTGGATCTATGAGGTCACATACATTAGAGCTCATGATCTGATCGAATGGTTGATCAACGATTAAGAATCATTCTAGGGTTAAACAATCAATACGATTGGTATTTAACCTAATGCAAGTGTTGCAGGAGGATCGATTAGGAATTAGATTGCTAATTAGTTTAATTTGATTAAGCCAGAGGGTTGAGATTAAGTCTATTAAATATAATTTAATTATATTTAGTTTGAGCTTAATTGGATCAGGTCCAATTGACTTATTGGATAAGCCAAGTGCAAGAAAGAACTAGTCCTAGTCTAACTAGGACTCAGGTCAATCCAATTTTTTAATTTGATTAGAAAATTAAATCTAATTTAATTAAGTCTTTAAATGGATTAGGGTTTTATTTAATTGAGTTGGTTTACTCTTGATTTTATTTGGTTAAAAGACCTTGTTTGACCAAGTCAAAATAGGAGTCCTAGTATGACTAGGACTCCCTAACCTTGCACCACCTTAGCCCATGCCTCTCATGCCCACTTTTCTTTATTTTGTGCATGAGATCTCCTCTCCCTGATCATCACACACACCCCTCTCTCCCTCCTTTTCCCATAAGATAATTTGTTGGAAGACCAAGTCAAAAGGGGAGTTAGTTTTGCTTTAGGATTCTATGAGATAGAATCCTTGTTGACCTAATCTTCTCTCCTTGAGTGCCACCCCCTCTCCTATTTTTTCTCCACTATTTCCATGGTGAGAAAGGAGAAACTTATGCATTCTCCCTTGCTGGATTCATAAAAAAAATCAGAGGAGGGGCGTCTTAGAGTTGGATGCCCCAACCACTTGCCAAATCTAGTCCTGCCTTATCTAGTTTTTGACCTAGACAAGGACTCTTCTTTTTCTATAAATTTTGGATGAATTTTGGTCTAATTTTTTTATGAAATATAGAGCTTTGGGAGATATTTGGGGTGTGCAAAAATTAGAGAAAGAAAATCCTTGGGCATGGGGGTTCCATAGGCACCAAACTAGGTATCTAGGTGAGAGAAAAGAGAAGAAGAAGAGGGTCTTCTTCTAGGGCTGTTTTATTCCTCATCTCTCCTCCTTCTTTTGAGTTTTTTCTAAAAGAGTCTCAGATCAAAAAACTCTCCTCTTCCTTCTCATATTTTGGAGAGTTCAAATTTTGAAGAAGGGAGCATCAGATCGACCATCAAAGAATGATCAGCATGGTACTAGCATGCTATACTGATTTCCTACATCGAACTTCATATTAGAGTTTGTAGGCTCGTGTGGATGACTCCTAGAGGCCAGACATGTGTGCGGCTCATGACTTCATCCTCAAGCCCAGATCATCAAGTTAGAACATCTAACTTGCATAGGTAATAGATCTGATCTATTAATTTCATACCTGCATTAGATGTAGTGTAGATCTAGGTTGATGTGATTAACCTTTCCCTTTTCTTTATGTTTTTAATTTTTGATTTAATATCATGCCTTGATCATGTAATAGATCTGAGATCTAGGTGTTTACATATTTATTTAAATAAATATTTAATTTATTTAAGTCTTTCGCTGTCTGATTCTAAAAAGGTTTCAAGATCTATCCGTTAAACCCAAGATCTGGTTCCTACACCATAAAGTATAGAGGATTTGAAGGGACAGTGATAGTATTCGTGTTAGATATATGTTCCCTAGAAGCCAGAATTGACTGACATTTGTAATACACTTCTAGGGGCAAAATTATAATTTTGACTATAATCAATAAAATGGGTTATTTTCTATCGCATATGTGTATTTAGTGTCTGTGATACATCCTTTGAGTTAATGGTAATGATAATTCATATTTTCAAAAGTTGAAAATTTAAGACATGAATAATCATTATTAACTCATAAAATGCTCTCGACCATAGAATCATCACGAGGATGGTGATTGATCTGAAAGGTTGGCGTATAATCGCTTCTCTTTAGTAGATGAGTCTTGAGTCTACGGTGTGGAGACACCGGAGCGAGAGTACAGGATACTCGTTAGAGAATGAGGGCACTGAGCGTGACCACCTCGAGTAGTCATTAGGAAGTCTACCTTCTCGTCAATGACTGACTCGATGCTGCAGTAGTGTGTCTGGTTCTTTGACCTGAGGTGCATCGGATAGTTCACCTTGAGGGTGTTATAGTTTGACTACACCATTACTCGGTCTCCTAGCCATATGGAATCCTGAGGTGTATGTTGGCTATAGCATGTTCATTGTAGGAACTGGATTGCATCAAGATGGAATCTATCTACCTCGGTGGTAGAGGAGCAGCCCTATGATGATCATGAGAATCAAGTCCAGAAGCCCATGGCCATGGCAGAGTGAAATAATAGAAAGAGTTTCTATTTAGGTTTTCACATCGGACTCGAATCGAATGATTACATCATATGACAGAAACTAGGGTTTGACGAGTTCACCTTAACCCTAATCTGATCGGGGCTCAAGATAGAAGAACTTAATCACACAGGTAGCTGCACCAAGAGGTTCGCATTCAGCTCTGATGGGTTGCCACCATATACTGCTAGGTGTCACTGGTGGATTTTGGGAGCAATTAGAATGATTTAGATGATCGATCATTCTAGCTGTTCGAATCAGAAGAGTTCTGATCCATCGAAAGGAGTTTCGATGATGTCGATGATAGAGATCATGACATATCCCATTACCATACAGAACTGAACCTAACTGGGTCACACAAACAAGGGTTTGAATCTGGTGATCATCAATTGAACTGATCCAGTTCAATTGATCTGAATGAGATTCAATTAGGTTCAAGGAAAATCGTGCTAGCACTCGATTGAACCTAACGTTCTTCTTTTACTATCATAAATAAGTTGTCCTGACTGAGCCAAAGGAGTTTGTGCTCAATCAGAGGCCTTCACTATGGTCTGACTGGAGGCTTGTCCAAGTCAGAAAAGGGTTGTCTTATTTTGTAAGACATAATACCTGCCATTTTTGGTCACCTGCCATTTCTTCGTTCCTTTGACTTTGGTCAAAAGTTGACCTTTGACTGGTCAAATGTTGACCATTGACACTTTGACTTTCTGACCACATGTCATGCACCTATTGGAGAGCTGGTGGGGGCCTTGTCCCCCTGCCAGAACCTGGCAAGGAGGAGGGCGCACGCCACCCTTGGCGTGTGCCCAAGTTGGAGGCGCCTAGGAGTCCCTGTTGGACAAGGGACTCCATCTCCTTTTTGGATTCCAATTAGAGTTCTCCTAAGAACCAACTTTGACTGGTCTTAGGCACCCTCTAAGGAGGAATCCAGGGGACTCTATTCCCACCAATCAGATTTAGATCTGATTTCACAAAGGGTTGTGATTTGGTTGGGAAGAAGAGGAGTTGGATCACGCATAGTCTATAAATAAGACCCTGCGCCCAACTCAAAGAGAAATTGATCTTAGAATTCCCATGCCCCAAGGCTGCCTCTCTCCTCTCCCATGCCAAACCACCTTCTCCCTCTCCTCTCCATGCCCAAAGGAGTTTTGGACCTTTAGTTGGTGCAATCCAGATCAAGAGAAAGGCGATCAAAAGCTAGAAGGCTGCGCTGCTGCAAAGGACGACTGCTGATCTTCAAAAGGTAGTTTTGAAGATCCTCCAGATCAGATCCAGATCTAATTTTTGGAGGATGTGATAGAGAAGAAGAGGATCTCCAGATCCAAGCCCGAGTGGATACCGGTAGAGGCCAGGCGCTTGCGTGGCTAGATCCAGAACCTTCCGCTGCTTACAGGATCATCAACAGGGTAATAGGATTACCCACATCAAGGTAAATTAAATTTGATTTAATTTATCTATATTTTATTTTTTAATTATTAAAATAATAAGAATTAGATCTAAAATATTTCAAGATCTGATTAGATTAAAGAGAAAAAAATTTTTGAAATATATCTCTTGATCTGATCAGATCTGAACGAACCTGGATCCGGGAAATCAGGATTTTCCTTCAACTGGTATCAGAGCCAAGGTTCTAAAGTATTTAGATCTGATTTTAAATTTATTTTAATTAAAAAATAAGTGATTTTAGATGTCACATGAGATGTGATCAGATCTGAAATCAGAAAAAATTAAAATTAAATAATTTGGATCTAAGATTAGAAAATATGCATGACTAGTTCTAAAATAGAATAGTTCTATAGAATAGTCTTGCATGTTTTTAATTTAATTTGATTAAATCATATTTTAGATCTATTTATTTATTATTTTTTGATATTATAATTATTATAATAATATCTAAAAAATAGCAAATAAAAATTATTTAATTTTAAACATCATATGAGATATGATTGATGCATGTCTAGACTAGTTGTAGAATAGTTCTACATAGTTGTCTAGATTAGAATTTATTTTGATTAAGATCAATTTAAATCTAATTTTTTAGATTATTATGAGATAATTTAGATCTGAAAAATATGCATGATTCGATACATGAGATGTATGCAAAATATGCCATGATTAGATCTAATTTGTATATGAGATATATGATATAGATCTAAAACTGTTTTGTAGTATTGCATGTTCCTGATTAAGGCATTCCTCTTGGCCGTCCGGTCATAAGAATGAAGAAGGGATTTAAAGGCCCTCTCCTTCCCATTCGATGGGGTGTTCTTATGATGTGTAGGGGTGCTGCGCGTTCGTCCTTAATCAGAAATCCAAAACTTACTTTCTGCAAAACCCTAGATCCTGAAACCCTAGGATTTATTGTGCATATTTTGTTTATGAACCCTACTTAATTAAAAATTAAGATTATGAAATATTAATTAGGTCTAAAATTGAGAATTTTAGATCTAAGACATATTCATAATACTGGGTTCGGGCTTGGGTAGCTCAATTAGGTCTAAGCGGTTGATCAAACCGAATCAAGAGTTGGTTAGATGGGATCAACAATGCTTAAATTGACCAGCCTAATAGGATTAAGTCTGGGTCAAGATCGAGTCACGATCAAGCAAGACCTAATTAGGCTCAGAGGTTAGAGTCTGGATTGTAGGCTAACCCAATTGGTTCTGGCTCAATAATTTGGTGTCTAAGGTAAGTTTGGCACATACGACCGACTGGATTTTTAATTGGAAGCTACTCGACCTGAATGCATTCTTGTACGAGTTAATGGCATATTCCTTCCACCGGTCTCACTTACCTGGCCATATCTGTTGACACAGTTCTGATCTGAGGTGGTCAATAATCCGAGCTAACCCATGCCACTAGGTTAGTCATAATTGTTATGACTAAGACAAGTCTAGTTTAATGAGACCTGAATCAATTCTCCCTAAGAAAAGATTAAGTCTGAGGTCTTCCACCATTGTAGATGTGCGGGCCCTTCCTCGGGGTTGATTGTTCTCGGCTGGATACAGTGGCTCAGTTGCACCGGAAGATGCAACCATGTCTATTAGGCATTGGATGCTATGGGCTGGAGGATGAGTTGGGCTCAATATTTCGGATACGGTGAGAGACTCAATTAGGAAATCCAGTCTATGCAAATGGTGGGTCTGACTTAACTAAGGAGTGGATCAATATTCTGGATACGGTGAGATTCATGAATTAGAGACCAAGTTTGGGTGCACCATGATTAGAGAATCATTGAACAAGAGTTGTTCACTCATTGGCTAACCCATCACCAATAACTGTTAGGTGAGGTGATGAGTCAGTTGGTGAGACCGCACCACCCACTAGAAATCATTAATCATGGAGATTTTTCGCATCTCTACAGAGGGAGTGTAGGGATCCGAGAAAATAGTGGGAGCTAATTTATTTAAAAATAAAATTTTCCCTAAATAAATTGGTCAAGTCAAAATTACAGTATCTAACTAGAATCTTTGACTCTCTACAGGAAAAATGTCTGCGTCCAACCCATTGGCACGTATCCTGGACACACATAGACTGACCGGACCCAATTATAAAGATTGGCTCAGGAACTACAAAATTAGTTTTGGGTTCAGAGAAGTTAACCCATGTTTTGGACCAGGACCCTCCCACCTTACCAGCCCGTCCATCCACTGAACAGAGAGCATCTCTGGAAAAAATGGATAGACGAAGATAATAAGGCCAGATATTACATGTTGGGCTCGATGTCTGATGAGCTCCAGCGCCAACATGAAGATATCGGGACTGCTCGCCAAATGTTGGCTCACCTGCAGGAGATGTTTGGTGAACAGAGTCGCGCAGCCAAAGTATCAAGTCACGAAATGACTTTTTAAGGCTAAGATGCGTGATGGGCAGTCAGTCCAAGATCACTGTCTGATGATGATCAAGGACATGGAAGAGCTTGAGAAGCTCGGTGTGAAGTTAGACTTGGATCTGCAGAACGATATTATTCTGCAATCCTTGACTGATGCATATGGGCAATTCATCATGAATTACCACATGCATAAACTTCAAAATTTCTTGGCCGAATTAATGAATATGCTGGTTCACCGCTGAGCTTTCTATGAAAGGTTCTAAAGGCTCAGTTCTTGCTATGGAACGGACTTCTTCCAAAAGAAAGTCTTATGGAAAGAAAAAGAAGTCTGTGAAAAAGCAGAAGGTGGAAGGATCAAAGAAGAAGAAGGCAGAGAGCCGAAGAAGAAGGCCGATGTCAAAGGAAAGTATGTTTCCATTGCAACAGCGACGGCCATTGGAAGCGGAACTGCCCTACTTACCTGGCCACCCTGAAGAACAAGAAGGAAGGTCCTTCTGGAGGTATGCTCGTTATTGAGTCTAACCTTACGGTTTCTTCTGCATCCAGTTGGGTGCTTGACTCTGGTTCTAGTGCTCATCTGTGCACTTCTCATGCAGGGTCTTGAGGATAGCAGGAGGCTGAGGGATGGAGACATGATCCTACGCATCGGTAATGGAGCAAGAGTTGCTGCAGTAGCCGTGGGAACATACCCTCTTCGATTACCATCTGGTTTAGACTTAGTTTTGAAAGACTGTTATTATGTGCCTGCAGCTAGCAGGAATTTGATTTCTGTTTCATGCTTAGCACAAGAAGGCTATGTGATTACCTTCTTTAAGGACCATTGTAACATTCTTTATGAAAGAAATAAAATTGCAAATGGTTTCCTTATTAATGGTCTTTATCAGCTACATATTGATGTACCTATTTCTAACTATCGAGCAAAACGTGAATGCCAAACGACCTAGGGATAGTCCAAACGACAGATATCTATGGCACCTGAGATTAGGTCATATAGCAGAAGATAGGATCAACAAATTGGAGAAAAATGGGCTATTGAGTCCATTGACTTTCGAGTCATATCCAACTTGTGAATCTTGTCTTCAAGGCAAAATGACTAAACTCCCTTTTGTTAGGACATGGGGAAGAGGGCCACAGATCTCCTTGCCCTAGTACATACTGATGTGTGCGGCCCATTTGATGTGCCGGCTAGAGGCAATTTTTGTCTACTTCATTACCTTTACCGATGATCTGTCTAGGTATGGGTATGTGTATCTTATGAGACACAAGTCTGAAGCTTTTGAAAAGTTCAAAGAATTCAGACATGAAGTAGAAAAACAAACTGGAAAAACCCATTAAGGTTCTTCGATCAGATCGAGGAGGTGAATACCTTAGCCGGAATTCCTAGACTATCTCAAGGAAAATGGCATAGTCTCTCAATGGACTCCACCAGGAACACCTCAACTCAACGGGGTTTCAGAATGGAGAAATCGGACTCTATTGGATATGGTTCGATCCATGATGAGCTTCACAGACCTTCCTGATTTTCTTTGGGGACATTCATTGTTAACTTCAATTTATCTACTGAATAGGGTTCCCTCTAAAACCGTTCCTACCACACCGTATGAGATATGGCACGGTAAGAAACCAAGTCTGAGTCATCTCAGAATTTGGGGTTGTCCGGCTCATGTCAAAAGACAACAAGCGGACAAGTTAGAGTTTAGGTCCTTTAGAGCTCGATTCATAGGATATCCTAAAGAGTCATTAGGATACTATTTCTACATTCCAGAAGACCACAATGTGATTGTGAGTCGACATGCCATCTTTCTTGAAAAATAGTTTATTCAAGATAGCGGCATTGGAAAGCAGATTAAGCTTGATGAGAAAGTCTCACAAGTACAATGAGCTAAGGACCAATTGGAACCAAATCAGGTTGAGCCAATAAGAACACTACCTCCTCCACCTCGTAGATCGGAAAGAGTTTTCCATCCCCCTGAAAGATACTTAGGTATTATTTCAGAGGAAGTAGAGGAAATGTTCCTCATAGGTAATGGTGCTCATGGTGATGATCCCAAAACCTACAACGAGGCGATATCAGATATCGACTCCGAGAAATGGCTAGAGGCAATGCAAGTCAGAAATTGACTCGATGCACTCAAACCAAGTCTGGACCTTGGTAGATCCACCAGAAGGTATAGTACCTATTGGGTGTAAATGGATCTTCAAGAGAAAGATTGGTGCAGATGGGAATGTGGAGACATTCAAGGCTAGACTAGTGGCAAAAGGTTATAGTCAACGCGAAGGCATTGACTATCAGGATACCTTTTCCCCAGTGGCTATGCTAAAATCCATCCGCACATTGCTTGCCGTTGCAGCCTATTTCGATTATGAAATATGGCAAATGGACGTGAAAACGGCATTCCTTAAATGGATATCTTGAGGAAGATATCTATATGGAACAGCCGCTAGGTTTCACATCCAGTGATACTGATCACAAGGTTTGCAAGCTGCAAAGGTCCATATATGGACTTAAGCAAGCATCTCGGAGCTGGAACACTCGTTTCAATGATGTGATCAAAAAGTTTGGTTTCATCAAAAATGAAGAGGAACCATGTGTTTTCAAAAAGGGTCAGTGGGAGCGCTGTTGTCTTCCTCGTATTGTACGTGGATGACATCCTCCTTATTGGGAATGATATTCCCATGTTGACGATCAGTCAAAATATGGTTGTCCAAGGAATTCTCCATGAACAGACCTAGGTGAAGCATCCTTTATTCTAGGAATTAAGGTCTATAGGGATAGACCGAATAGGATGCTAGGACTTTCACAGAAGATGTACATAGAGAAAGTACTAAAGAGGTTTAGTATGGAAAACTCTAAGAGGGGATTAATACCCTTCAGACATGGTATTCATCTTTCCAAGAAGATGTGCCCTAGCACACCTGAGGAAATAGAACGCATGAGCAAGATCCCTTATGCTTCTGCAATAGGGAGCCTCATGTATGCCATGCTATGTACACGACCTGATATAGCCCATGCTGTGAGTGTCACAAGCAGATATCAGTCAAATCCAGGTGAAGAACACTGGACTTCTGTGAAATGTATCCTTAAGTACTTGAGAAGAACTAAGGATATGATGTTGGTCTTTGGTAATGGAGAACTCCAAGTCCAGGGATACACAGACTCGGATTTCATGTCCGATATAGATGATCGAAAGTCGACATCTGGGAGTCTGTTTGTGTGCAATGGTGGTGCTGTCAGCTGGAAGAGTTCCAAGCAAACTGTGATAGCAGATTCCACCATGGAAGCAGAATATATCGCTGCATCAGAGGCTGCAAAGGAAGCATTCTGGTACAAGAAGTTTGCTGCAGAAATTGGAGTAATGCCATCAGATGCCATTCCTCTATACTGCGACAACAATGGCGCCATAGCCCTTGCTAAGGAGCCGAGGTCTCACCAAAAATCCAAGCACATTGAGCGGCGATACCACCTCATCCGCGATTACCTCGAGAAGGGTTACGTCGAGGTCAAGAGAGTCAACTCCGCAGATAATGTGGCAGACCCACTTACAAAGCCGTTGGGCCAGCAGAAGATCGAAGCCCACCTTGAGAAGATGGGACTTAGACTTGTAGCCAATTGGCTTTAGGACAAGTGGGAGATTGTTAGATATATGTGCCCTAGAAGCCAGAATTGGCTGACACTTGTAATACACTTCTAGGGGCAAAATTATAATTTTGACTATAATCAATAAAATGGGTTATTTTCTATCACATATGTGTATTTAGTGTCTGTGATACATCCTTTGAGTTAATGGTAATGATAATTCATATTTTCAAGAGTTGAAAATTTAAGACATGAATAATCATTATTAACTCATAAAATGCTCCCGACCATAGGATCATCACGAGGATGGTGATTGATCCGGAAGGTTGGTGTACAATCGCTTCTCTTTAGTAGATGAGTCTTGAGTCTACGGTGTGGAGACACCGGAGCGAGAGTACAGGTACTCGTTAGAGAACGAGGGCACTGAGCGTGACCACCTCGAGTAGTCATTAGGAAGTCTACCTTCTCGTCAATGACTGACTCGATGCTGCAGTAGTGTGTCTGGTTCTTTGACCTGAGATGCATCGGCAGTTCACCTTGAGGGTGTTATAGTTTGACTACACCATTACTCGGTCTCCTAGCCATATGGAACCCTGAGGTGTATGTTGGCTATAGCATGTTCATTGTAGGAACTGGATTGCATCAAGATGGAATCTATCTACCTCGGTGGTAGAGGAGCAGCCCTATGATGATCATGAGAATCAAGTCCAGAAGCCCATGGCCATGGCAGAGTGAAATAATAGAAAGAGTTTCTATTTAGGATTTTCACATTGGACTTCGAATCGAATGATTACATCATATGACAGAGACTAGGGTTTGACGAGTTCACCTTAACCCTAATCTGATCGGGGCTCAAGATAGAAGAACTTAATCACACAGGTAGCTGCACCAAGAGGTTCGCATTCAGCTCTGATGGGTTGCCACCATATACTGCTAGGTGTCACTGGTGGATTTTGGGAGCAATTAGAATGATTTAGATGATCGATCATTCTAGCTGTTCGAATCAGAAGAGTTCTGATCCATCGAAAGGAGTTTCGATGATGTCGATGATAGAGATCATGACATATCCCATTACCATACAGAACTGAACCTAACTGGGTCACACAAACAAGGGTTTGAATCTGGTGATCATCAATTGAACTGATCTAGTTCAATTGATCTGAATGAGATTCAATTAGGTTCAAGAAAATCGTGCTAGCACTCGATTGAACCTAACGTTCTTCTTTTACTATCATAAATTAGTTGTCCTGACTGAGCCAAAGGAGTTTGTGCTCGATCAGAGGCCTTCACTTTGTCTGACTGGAGCTTGTCCAGGTCAGAAAAGGGTTGTCTTATTTTGTAAGACAATACCTGCCATTTTTGGTCACCTACCATTTCTCGTCCTTTGACTTTGGTTAAAAGTTGACCTTTGACTGATCAAATATGGACCATTGATACTTTGACTTCTGCCCACGTGTCATGCACCTATTGGTGGGCTAGTGGGGCTTGTCCCTCAGCCAGAACCTAGCAAGGAGGAGGACGCACGCCACCCTTGGCGTGTGCCCAAGCTGGAGGCGCCCAGGAGTCCCTGTTGGACAGAGACTCCATCTCCTTTTTGGATTCCAATTAGACTCCTCCTAAGAATCAACTTTGACTAATCTTAGGCACCATCTAAGAAGAAATCCAAGGGACTCTATTTCCACCAATCAGATTTAGATGTGAATTCATAAAGGGTTATGATTGGTTGGGAAGAAGAGGAGTTGGATCATGCATAGTCTATAAATAAGACCCTGCGCCCAACCTAAAGAGAAATTGATCTAAGAATTCCCCATGCCTAAGGCTGGTTCTCTCCTCCTCCTCCATGCCAAACCACCTTCTCCCTCTCCTCTCCACGCCCAAAGTGGTTTGGGACCTTAGTTGGTGCAATCCAGATGAGAGAAAAGCGATATAAAGCTAGAAGGTTGCGCTGCTGCCAAGGACAACTGCTGATCTTCGAAAGGTGTTTTAAAGATCCTTCAGATCAAATCCAGATCTAATTTTTTTAGATATGATAGAGAAGAAGAGAATCTCCAGATCTAGTTCGAGTGGATACTGGTAGAGGCCAGGCACTTGCGTGGCTCGATCCAGAACCTTCCACTGCTTATAGGATCATCAACGGGTAATATGATTATCCACATCAAGGTAAATTAAATTTGATTTAATTTATCTATATTTTATTTTTATTATTATAATAATAAGAATTAGATCTGAAATATTTCAGATCTGATCTGCGTCAAAGAGAAAAAAATTTAAAATATATCTCTTGATCCGATTAGATCTAAACGAACCTGGTCCAAAAAATTAGGATTTCTCTTCAATTCGAGGTACAGTAGTAGGCCCAGTAGTGAAGTGTCGGATGGTTGGCCTTGAATAACTCGAGTATAAAGTCAACTTCTGCAACATCAGGAGGAATTCAGTTTCAAGTGGAGCACTAGGCAGAGATAACTTCATAGGTAGAGGGAGATGTGGCACGAGTTCAGAGCATAGGGGTGCAAGGAGAAGACCTATATTCTAGTACTAGCATCGAAGATGCATAGTTTCAAATAGAGCAGCGTGTGCAAGTGGATATGTATTATTCAGAGGAGACCATGTTAGGGTATACAGCAAGTGCCGGTACAAGAATGCTATAGTTTTCTTTAGGAAAGTCAAGAGAAAGTGATGCAGCTGTCAAGCAAAAGAGAGTCTATAATTTTCAGGATGGTGTTGAGAAGCAAGCTAAGATCTTTAGCTATGGAGGTAGTCATCACAAAGATCTCCAAGAGTACACGGCAACTAAAGAGGATTGGTGAAGATGATGTTTGCACAAGGGGCTGTTTGGTGCGCAACGAGAGCGGGATCATGAAAGAAGACATTGCCAGGTATGCCAAAGTTTGGGCACACTAAGATAGAGATTGTAGGAGTTGGTATTATGCTCCCAAGCCTTGGAAGGCTACGAGAAGAGTCAGGATATTACCTCCAAAAGACTAGGATAGGTATGATCTTAGGTCTAGGATAGGAGTGGTTCAAGGGAGGAGGTAGTGTGTAGCCCTCCACGAGCTTGAGATACAGGTGTTGAGGACCTTGAGGGGCTTGATTGATGCTCCAGGGACCTAAAGATATAAGGTTGAGCAAGGAATCAACTAATGGAAGAAGATAGTAGAGAAGAAGCAATTTTAATAGGTTAGTTGGCTCAACTGACACTAGGTCGACTAAGCTCCAAGGCGGGTCAACCCAGTCTCAAAGTAGGTTGACTATGTCTTAGGGCAAAGCTTGATAGAAAGTAAGTTTTCAGGCATGCCAGACTGGCACATAGGTGAGTCAACTCAATGCTTTATGAGTCAACTCAATCTCAGAAAGCACTGAGCCAACTGAATCCCAGGTGAGCCGACTCAGTCTAAAACTAAGTCAACTCAATGTCAGGGCAAAGCTGATGGGTTTTCTATTTGGGGCTAGGGTCTGATTTGATCCTAGGAATCTTAAGGCCTGTTTGATAGCTCTTAAGAGGGCTAACCAAGGGTTTGGACTTAGAGTAAGTCCAAGGGATGAGAGCATGTGAGACATGGGTGTACATGGGGTTGGTGAGTGCTTTCATGTATTGGGTTAGTCTAGGGGAGTTTTTTGTAAGGTCTATTAGCTATGTATTTATACATAGATTGGATAAGATTTTAGAAATAAGTGGAATAAAGATCTTTTCTCCCTTAATCTCTCTTCTCTCTTCTCTCTGGTGTCACCACCCTAAGGTTCTTGAAGAAACCCTAGAGAGGGAGGGTGCCTCCCTCAAGCCCTAGGAGTGAGGCACCCCATCATAGATCCAAGTAGTGGATAAGTGGTTTGCTACCCTTAGTGAATGTCGCAAGTCTCCTCAGATCTAGGCAAAAGATCAGGGGTTCCATAACATGATATCGAAGTGGTATCATGGCACAACATCTAAGAGACCTCAAAGTAAGCCGTGCGACTCTATTCATCATACAACTCTTGTAGGTGAGTCAGAATCTTCCTAGCAGTCCGATATCTTTATGCCAATGCTAAAGATCGTTGGACATGGACACAAGAAGGTAGCACCTAACCCTATTATCATCATCTGTCCACTTATCAAGTGCAGGTCGTTGATTAGGGGATGGAAGAGTTGGTAACACAGGCATCTCTTGGTCTAGGACATGGGTCAATTTCTCAGAACTAAGAATTATTCTCAAGTTATGGAGCCAATCTTTATAATTTGGGCTAGTCAACCTGTTGGCGTCAAGGATTCAGACTGGGGATTTGAACTTGACATGGTTAACTATAGAGAGAAATAATTTCTAATTAGAAAATTATACTTGTATTAATATTTGTTATAAGGACTTTAATAAACAAACAAGGCTCCCACTATTTCTACGAATCTCCCATACTTCTTGGATGGAAAAATAGAAACCTATTTGCAATAAGTTTCTAGTGAATATTGCACTCCCATTGATCTATGCACACCTTACCTAACAGTTATTGGTGAACATAGATCAATGAGTGGACAATACTTTGTCCATTGCTTCACTAAGCAAGATGCAACAGATTCGATCTTTAAGTCCTGTGGCCTTATCTAACAGTTATTGGCATATTTCTTAGTTAAGTCAGGCACACCGTACACCAGCGGGAGCAAAGCCGTCATTGGGTCCCTCACCTAAAAATTATTGGGCCCAACCCCATCTCTATCCCAAAGCATCTAATGCCATAGAGTGGTTGTATCTACCTAATGCAATCGAACCACTATGACTAGCCGAGAATGATCAATGCCAGGTAGGTGTCCACATCTCTACAATAGTGGAAGACCGCTAGACCTAATATTTAATGAAGAAGATTTAGGTTCAGATCTTTTTCTTAATTAGTCATAATAGTTATAACTAACCTAGTGGCATGGACTAGTGTTGCCCAAGGATGGCTACCCAAGAGGGGGGGTGAATTTGGTATTTTAAAAATTTTAACTTCAGACTTGTGCAGATTATGATATTTAAGTGCTTAGTCAAACAAACTATGTGATGTGTAGTGGATGAGAATTATAAAGTAAAGAACAAACAATCACAAACACAATAATTTTATAGTGGTTCGATGCTAAACTCAGCACCTATTTTCACTACCTAAGTAAACTACTTAAGAATTCAACTATAATCACTTAACTTGATTATAGTCCGATTGTTTTACTTGGGCTTACAATCCAATTTAGTTGGTTTTATCCTTGGCTCACCAACTACAACCATAAAATGATTATTTTCTCAGGCTAACAATCAATCCTGATTAGTTCTAACTTTAGCTTACCAATCAAACCATATAGCATCCAAATCTAGGTTTAGACTAACCCAGGTTTCTCACCCCAAGAAACTTGAAACAAAAATGAAAAATACAACTAACACAAACTAAAACAAACTCTTTGAAGCTTAAGAGAAGAAATTCTGGGCAGCTTTGCTTATAAGTTTGATTTCTTTTCTTTGAATGCTTGAAGGAAGTAGAAAATGATCTTTAATGTCAATAGGCTAACTTCTCTTAGATTGAAGATGATGGAAGAACAAAAGTATATCTAGAAATTACTCATTCCTTTCACTATTTAGCTCACACACTTGAAAGTTCTGAAAATAGTTGTTTGAAAGCTCTTGTATGCTCAAAAGAATGTCTTTTATGTCCAAAAATATTTTTTTTATATATTCCTAAGGTTTTCCACCACTACAAGTCATCTAAGAGGACTTCAGAAAGTGATATAGCCATTGGAGATCCGAAAATAGCCATTGGAAAGCCTATGGAATGAAAAGTTATGAAATCAGAAACTAGCCATTATAGTCACTAGGTCGGCTCAATTTTTGACTAGGTCGACTCTGTCTTCACTAGGTCGGCTCAGTTTTCAGCTTAGACGGCTTAGTATTAGTGGACCAAAAAAGTCTATTTCTATCTTCTACCATCTTCTGAGACTAGATCGGCTACCTTTTTGACTAGGTCAGCTAAGTTGTCACTAGGTTAGCTTAATTGAAAACTTGATCGGCTCAATCTCCTGGATCTTGAAAATTTATCTTTCTATGCTTTCTGTCTTCTACTTTCACTAAGACTAGGTCAGCTCAGTTTTGGACTAGGTCGGCTTAGTGTGCGTGCCAAGTGTGCCAAGGATTGTTTGTCAACCTATCTTCTCTAATTTGATTTGTAAGCTAGACTTGCCTTATTGATTTGATTTTATCTTTATTAAAGCCTCTTGAAGAATGTGTCCAATCTTGAATTTCTTCTCTCAAATCTTGAGTGATGATTCTTTATTTAGATGTTGAAAAATATTTAAAATTTATGAGTATTTAAATTTTACAACTACACAACCTCATAAACAACATTAGTAACTTAATAATTTATACTCAAATATTTTTGTTATCATCAAAACCAATCCAAGATCAACAATCTCCTCCTTTTTGATAATGACAAAATCCTTTGAATATAACCTTTTCTTGAAATTTTAAAATGATATATTCATTAACTTTCACATCATATTCATTTAGAATTTATCAATTTACATATGCTTCCCTTGAATATGATAATTATATTCAATTTAATTCAACTTTTGTATTTCTCCCCCTTACTATATGCTAAGAGTTTCAAATTTACAATTTTAAGTTATAATCTGTTCCAAATGTGTAATTCCAATTGTTACTTTTTTTGTTACTTAATTGATACCCATTTTTCTCCTACTTAATATCTACTCATTTATTTCAATTGATACTCATTTTTATACTCATTCTTCTCCCCCTTTTTGTCATTATCAAAAATTAAACATGCAATAAAAAGGGAAATTGATCAACGACGTTGCAACATAGAAAGATATTAAATTCATAAAGGAAATGTCATACAATGCAAAATAAAATCAAACTTCATTTATTCATTCATAGATACAAAAGTTCCAAAATCTCAAAATGTAAAGATTGATCAATACATAATATAAACATTCACAACCAAAATGCTCCAAATGATATGACATGTATCCTATATGCATTCTAATCTAAACTAGGCTCTAGAGGGTCGGAGGAAGTTGGATCTATGGGTGCTAAACAATGCTGTTCGATGAACACTTCCCCACAGCATTTTCCATCAGAGAGGAGAGACCACCAGAGATTCTATCATAGACTCTTTCAGATATGTGCTGCACAATCTCCTCAATCTAATCTTCATCAAGTCTAATAGTGGATGAAGATGGAGCAGGCGCAGGATGCTGTGGCATAGGCTTTAGCACATTGCTTTCTTCCCCTTCCTCATCTAACTTCAGCCAATTACTATTTATCTTTTAGAATTTCATCCTCTGCATTGACTTCAAATTATATGTATCATAATGTTGTAGCTTCTTATTAGGTTCTCCCTCCAGGTTAACTCCAAAATCTTGAAATACTAGGATCAAAAACATTCCATAAGGTAAAGCAAGCTTTCCCCTTTGAGGTGCTTCTTGTATCACTTGCAAAATTAGAGCTGGAAGATTAAACTTTTCTCTCATTAGTATGTGATGCATAACTACTATATCATATTTGTTTAGAAAATCAAATTTTCCTACTCTAGTAATAAGAAATTTGGCAGTAATGTGATGTAAATGCCTATGCTCCACAAATAGGTCTCTAGCATAAATCTCCTCGAAATGCATAGCATCATACCTTCCAAATAACAAACACAACCCACTTGCTCGATCATCAAATCTTTCAGCTCCAACAGTGGATGCCCTAAGCAAACTACCTAGCTTTTCCATAATCAAATTTATCTTCACCTTCTTCACTTCCATTTCAAACAAATTTGGTCTAATAGTAGCATTTTCATAAAATTCCTGAACAAGGTTTGGATATGTTGGAAGATTAATACCAAAGCATAAGTATTCCCAACCTTAATACTTCAGACACTCCAATTTCAAATCCTTCTTTTTCCAAAAAGTCAAAATCCACTCTCCTTCCCATTATGACTGCTCTAGAAGAGAGAGGAATAGGCATGGATGAAGGAGACGGTGGAGATTTTGGAGAGGGAGGCTGAATAGATTGATCAGAGACATCTAGAGGAGGTGAAGATGGCTAAGATGATCCAGAAGAATGATCTTCATAGAATTTTATTCATCGTTCTTCACCATGAATCCCTCTTCTTGGTGGCAGACATGACATTTGTACATAATCTGAGATGTCATCCCTCATTTCTTAGGTGCCATAAACCTAAAATCACCCTCAAAATTCCATGGAAATGGGTTTCTAAGGATATGTTTTGGGGTTCCTAGGGTTTTCTTGATAGATGGCTAAGAGCTGAACCTAAAACCCCATCAATCTTTCCATTTTAAAACTCCCGACGACTTAGCCGGCATAGTTTTTTTGTGAAGAAAAATTGAGTCAGCCCAATACTAGGTCGATTATGTTTTTTAGAAGAAAAAAAATGGGATGGCTCAATTTGGCACAGAGCTAAATTTTCTATATTTTAAGGGTAGAAAAATATTCAATGTATCATGCCCTTTTAATTAAGATAGAATATAAAAAAAATTCATCATATGAAAGCCAATCATTTCAACAATAAATGCTCATTTAGATAATTTTAATAAAATAGATTATATTAGAAATTATTTTCCAAAACCAACCGTCAGCCTATTGATGGTTGAGATATTATAATTAATTTATTAATTAATAAAAAATACTTTGACATCTTTTTTCATCATAAGTATACATCTTCTAATGAACTCCATTATTGTGATTAAGTTCTTGGGACTATTTAGTTTTGATAAAGAGAGGATTTATCGATTAGTCCTTAAATTTGTTCACGATCAAATGATAGGCTGTTAATTAGGACAACAGCATCTATCGAGCATAGATCGCTGTATGCCATATAGGTTGGTTGTCTTCTTAATCAAGAAGCATGGAGACACTGGTATGGCATACAGATGAGATGTATGGATACATCATCATTGAATGTGACCAATTTGAGAGCATTCTGCTATTGAGAATATCTCTGATGGGATATAGGTATAAGTACCCCTTAGACTTAAGATCACCTCAGTGACTTGCAAGCAACTCACTATGCTTTGGTACCAGACTAAATAAATTTTTAATTTAGCAATAGAAGGCTTTTGGGCATAGTCAAGTACTTGCAAAGTTGGAGTGTGATCAAGATAGAATTGACCACTCCAAGAGTTGGAAAAGAATGTATCACTATATTTCAATATAACAAAACCTTGGCCAGGATAATCCATCAGATGGATTTGATATTTTGAAATATAATTTGAATAATTTGATCAAAGTTGATAGTTGAACTCTTATGTGTCCTATGAGCATTGGGGTCAAGAGGATGAATTATATGAAAACTATATCCGCATGGGTTCTAAGGATGGTGTTCTACACCTTCGACCTATCCAACCATCGGGTATTATTGCTAAATGGTCACTTCGATTGGTACAAAAATTTATTTCTATACTACCAACTTAGACTTGATCCTATGAGGTCATACACATTAGAGATTATGATCTAATCGGATGGTTGATCAATGATTAAGAATCATTCTAGGATTAAACAATCAATACGATTGGTGTTTAACCTAGTGCAAGTATTGTAGGAGGATCGATTAGCAATTGGATTACTAATTAACTTAATTTGATTAATCCAATAAACTGAGATTAAGTCTAATTAAATATAATTTAATTAGATTTGGTTTGGACTTGATTGGATCAAGTTCAATTGGTTTATTGGATAAGCCAAGTGCAAAGAAGAACTAGTCCTAGTCTAACTAGGACTCGAATTAACCTAATTTTTTAATTTAATTTAAAAAAATTAAAATTAAATCTAATTTAATCTAATTTAATTAAGTTCTTAAATAAGTTAGAATCTTATTTAATTAGGTTGGTTTAATCAGTTAAATATATGTGCCCTAGAAGCTAGAATTAGCTGACACTTGTAATACACTTCTAGGAGCAAAATTGTAATTTTAACTATAATATATAAAATGTATTATTCTCTATCACTTATGTGTATTTAGTGTCTATGATACATCCTTTGAGTTAATGATAATGATAATTCATATTTTCAAGAGTTGAAAATTTAAGACATGAATAATTATTATTAACTCATAAAATGCTTCCGACCATAGGATCATCACAAGAATGGTGATTGATCCAGAAGGTTGGTACATAATCACTTCTCTTTAGTAGATGAGTCTGGAGTCTACGGTGTAGAAACACCGAAGCGAGAGTATAGGGACTCGTTAGAGAATGAGGACACTGAGCGTGACCACCTCGAGTAGTCATTAGGAAGTCTACATTCTCATCAATGACTGACTCAATAGGTAATGGTGCTCATGGTGATGATCCCAAAATCTACAACGAGGTGATATCAGATATCGACTCTGAGAAATGGCTAGAGGCAATGCAGTTAGAAATTGACTCAATGCACTTAAACCAAGTCTGAACCTTGGTAGATCTACCAAAAGGTATAGTACCAATTGGGTGTAAATGGATCTTCAAGAGAAAGATTAGTGTAGATGGGAATGTGGAGACATTCAAGGCTAGACTAGTGACAAAAGATTATAGTCAGTGCGAAGGTATTGACTATTAGGATACCTTTACCCCATTAGCTATGCTAAAATCCATCCGCACATTGCTTGCCGTTACAGCCTATTATGATTATGAAATATGGTAAATGGACGTAAAAATGGCATTCTTAAATGGATATCTTGAGGAAAATATCTATATGGAACAGCCGCTAGGTTTCACATCCAGTGATACTGATCATAAGGTTTGCAAGCTATAAAGGTCCATATATGGACTTAAGCAAGCCTTTTAGAGCTGGAACACTCGTTTCAATGATGTGATCAAAATGTTTGGTTTCATCAAAAATGAAGAGGAACCGTGTGTCTTCAAAAAGATCAGTGGGAGCACTGTTGTCTTCCTCGTATTGTACGTGGATGACATCCTCCTTATTGGGAATGATATTCTCATGTTGACGACAGTCAAAATATGGTTATCCAAGAAATTCTCTATGAAAGACCTAGGTGAAGCATCCTTTATTCTAATGATTAAGGTCTATAGGGAAAGATCGAATAGGATGCTAGGACTTTCACAGAAGATGTACATAGAGGAAGTACTAAAGAGGATTAGTATGGAAAACTCTAAGAGGGGATTAATACCCTTCAGACATGGTATTCATCTTTCCAAGAAGACGTGCCCTAGCATACTTGAGGAAATAGAATGCATGAGAAAGATCCCTTATGCTTCTGCAATAGGGAGCCTCATGTATGCCATGCTATGTACACGACCTGATATAGTCCATGTTGTGAGTGTCACAAGCAGATATCAGTCAAATCCAGATGAAGAACACTGGAATTCTGTGAAATGTATCCTTAAGTACTTAAGAAAAACTAAGGATATGATGTTGGTCTTTGGTAACGGAGAACTCCAAGTCCAAGGATACACAGACTCGGATTTCATGTCCGATACAGATGATCGAAAGTCGACATCTGGGAGTCTATTTGTGTGCAACGATGATGCTGTCAGCTGGAAGAGTTCTAAGCAAATCATGATAGCAGATTCCACCATGGAAGCAGAATATATCGCTGCATCAGAGGCTGCAAAGATAGCATTCTGGTACAAGAAGTTTGCTGCAAAAATCAAAGTAATGCCATTAGATGCCATTCCTCTATACTGCGATAATAATAGCGCCATAGCCCTTACTAAGGAGCCGAGGTCTCACCAGAAATTCAAGCACATTGACCGGCGATACCACCTCATTCATGATTACCTCGAGAAAGATTACAACGAGATCAAGAGAATCAACTCTGCAGATAATATGGCAGATCCACTTACAAAGCCGTTGGGCCAGCAGAAGATTGAAGCCCACCTTAAGAAGATGGGACTTAGACTTGTAGCCAATTGGCTTTAGGATGAGTGGAAGATTGTTAGATATATATGCCCTAGAAGTCGGAATTGGCTGACACTTGTAATACACTTCTAGGGGCAAAATTATAATTTTGACTATAATCAATAAAATAGGTTATTCTCTATCACATATGTGTATTTAGTGTCTGTGATACATCCTTTGAGTTAATGGTAATGATAATTCATATTTTCAAGAGTTGAAAATTTAAGACATGAATAATCATTATTAACTCATAAAATGCTTCCGACCATAGGATCATCACAAGGATGGTGATTGATCCGGAAGGTTGGTGTACAATCGCTTCTCTTTAGTAGATGAGTCTTAAGTCTATGGTGTGGAGACACCGAAGCGAGAGTATAGATACTCGTTAGAGAACGAGGGCACTGAGCGTGACCACCTCGAGTAGTCATTAGGAAGTCTACCTTCTCGTCAATGACTGACTCGATGCTGCAGTAGTGTGTCTGGTTCTTTGACCTGAGGTGCATCGATAGTTCACCTTGAGGGTGTTATAGTTTGACTACACCATTACTTAGTCTCCTAGCCATTCAAAACCCTGAGGTGTATGTTGGCTATAGCATGTTCATTGTAGGAATTGGATTGCATCAAGATGGAATCTATCTACCTCGGTGGTAGAGGAGCAGCCCTATGATGATCATGAGAATCAAGTCCAGAAGTCCATGGCCATGGCAGAGTAAAATAATAGAAAGAGTTTCTATTTAGCTTTTCACATCGGACTTGAATCGAATGATTACATCATATGACAGAAACTAGGGTTTGACGAGTTCACCTTAACCCTAATCTGATCGGGGCTCAAGATAGAAGAACTTAATCACATAGGTAGCTGCACCAAGAGGTTCGCATTCAGCTCTGATGGGTTGCCACCATATACTGCTAGGTGTCACTGATGGATTTTGGGAGCAATTAGAATGATTTAGATGATCGATCATTCTAGCTATTCGAATCAGAAGAGTTCTGATCCATCGAAAGGAGTTTCGATGATGTCGATGATAGAGATCATGACATATCCCATTACCATACAGAACTGAACCTAACTGGGTTCACACAAATAAGGGTTTGAATCTGGTGATCATCAATTGAACTGATCCAGTTCAATTGATCTGAATGAGATTCAATTAGGTTCAAGAAAATCATGCTAGCACTCGATTGAACCTAACGTTCTTCTTTTACTATCATAAATAGTTGTTCTGACTGAGCCAAAGAAGTTTGTGCTAGATTAGAGGCCTTCACTTGGTCTGACTGGAGCTTGTCCAGGTTAGAAAAGGGTTGTCTTATTTTGTAAGACAATACCAACCATTTTTGGTCACCTGCCATTTCTCGTCCTTTGACTTTGGTCAAAAGTTGACCTTTGACTGATCAAATGTTGACCATTGACACTTTGACTTCTATCCATGTGTCATGCACCTATTGGAGAGCTGTTGGGGGCTTGTCCCCCTGCCAGAACCTAGCAAGGAGGAGGGCGCACGCCATCCTTAGCGTTTGCCCAAGCTGGAGGCGCCTAAGAGTCCCTATTGGACAGAAACTCTATCTCCTTTTTGGATTCCAAATAGATTCCTCCTAAGAATCAAGTTTGACTGGTCTTAGGCATCATCTAAGGAGAAATCTAAGGGACTCTATTCCAACCAATCAGATTTAGATCAGATTTCACAAAGGATTGCGATTGGTTGGGAAGAAGAAGAGGTGGATCATGCATTGTCTATAAATAAGACCCTGTGCCCAACTCAAAGATAGAACATAATTCCCACATCCCAAGGCTGGCTCTCTCCTCCTCCATGCCAAGCCCATCTTCTCCCTCTCCTCTCCATGCCCAAAGTACTTTAGGATTTCAGTTGGTGCGATCTAGGCGAGAAAAAGATGATAGAAAGCTAGAAGGCTGCAGTGCTGCAAAGGACAACTGCTGATCTTCGAAAGGTATTTTGAAGATCCTCCAAATCAAATTTAGATCTGATTTTTGGAGACGTGGTAGAGAAAAAGAGGATCTCCAGATCCAGCCCGAGTGGATATCAGTAGAGGCCAGGCACTTGCATGGCTAGATCCAGAACCTTCCGCTGCTTATAGGATCATCAACGGGTAATAGGATTATCCTACTTCAAGGTAAATTAAATTTGATTTAATTTATCAAGATTCTATGTTAATTATTAGAATAATAAAGATCAGATCTGAAACATTCCAGATCTGATTCGGATCAAAGAGAAAAAATTTTGAAATATATCTCTTAATCCGATCAGATCTGAACGAACCTGATCCAAAAAATCAAGATTTTTCTTCATAATCTTGATTTTATTTGGTTAAAAGATCTAGTTTGATCAAGTCAAAATAGGAGTCCTAGTATGACTAAGACTCCCTATCTCCTTGCGCCACCTTGGTCCCAACGCCCTTCATACCTACTTTTAGGTATTTTTTATAGAAAATCCCTTTCTTCTTGATTTTCATGCCTCCTCTCTCCCTCCAAGTCATATTTGGATGTTAGGTGGAAGACCAAGTCAAAGGAGGAATTGGTTTTGCTTAGGATTCTATGAGATAAAATCCTTGTTGACCAAAACATCTTCCCTTGAGTATCGTCCCTTCTTTTAATTAATTCTTCTCTTGTTTCATGAAAATAATCTCTTTTCTTGTGCGCTCCCCCTTACTGGTCCATGCCAAAAATTATGGAGGAGGCGCCTAAGAGTTGGGCACCCCAACAACTTTCCATGTTTGGATATTCCTAGTCTAGGAATTTGACCTAATTTGGACTCTTCTTTTTTCCTATTTATTGGATGAATTTTATTTTAATTTTATTGTAGAATATAGATCTTTGAGAGAGATTTAGGGTGTGCAAAAATCATACGAAGAGGGTCCTTGGGCATGGGGGTTCCGTAGGCACCAAACTAGGTGTCTAGGTGAGAGAAAAGAGAAGAAAAAGAGGGTCTTTTTTTATGAGTGTTTTATTTTCAATCTCTCCTCCTTTTTTTTGAGTTTTTTTTAGAGAATCTCATATCAGCAAACTCTCATCTTCATTCTTATATTTTGAAGAGTCCAAATTTTGAAGAAGGGAGCATCGGATCTATCGTCGAAGAAGGATTAGCACAGTACTAGCATGCTGTGCTGATTTTCTACATCAGACTTCAGATCAGAGATCGTAGGCTCATGTGGACAACTCCTAGAGGCTGGATGCATGTGTAGCTCATGACTTCATCCTCAAGCTTAGATCAGCAAGTTAGAATGTCTAAACTTGCTCAAGTAATAGATCTGATCTATAAACTTCATACCTACATTTCATGTAGTGTAGATCTAGGTTGATTTGATCAACCTTTTTCTTTCTTATTTGATTTTAATTTTTAATTTAATATCATACCTTAATCATGTAATAGATTTAAGATCTAGGTATTTATATAATTATTTAAATAAATTTTAAATTTATTTAAATCTTTCACTGTAAGATCTTGAAAAAGTTTCAAGATCTACCTATGAAACCCTAGATCCGGTACCTTCAATTGGTATCAGAGCAAGATTCTTATTACATAATTTTTGTGCATGTCCAAATTATTTCTTAGATTAGATCTAATTTATAATCTAATTATTAAGTAAAAAAATAAAATAAAATATTTTAGATTGTATAGACTGCCATAAGGTTGTCCTAATGTAAGGTTTATCCCCTACAATAAATAGATTATCCTAGTACGTGCTAATCTAAAATATTGATCATAAAATTTTAGATTAGATCTAAAAAATTTTATTATCTGATTAAAAATATTTTAATCTGATTTCAATCATCATAAATATGTTAGATTTGATCTAGGAAGATTTATGATTGATTATTATTGAAACTGTTTCAATTATATGAACCTGTTTAGATTAGATCTAAAGTAGTTTTATATTTATTTTACTTGCATATTGATTATAAATCAAATATGCAACTTGGTTGATAGAACCATGTTGTAAAAATATTTTATAAATATAAAAATTAATTTTGAAAAGTCGAACCCCAACCCTCAGCCCAAAACTTAATTGAGAATTAAGAAGTTGATCGATTAGGATCTAGGATTGTGAATTGAAGATCCTAAGACAAATCATAACACATTGGGTTAAATAGATTAGTGGGGATTAGATCCATTAATTGGGTTAGATCTAGGGTTAGATTAAAGAATGGACTTAATTAGAGAATTGACTAAATCTAATCAATTATTGTCTTAGATTAGGTCAAGGATTCTCTAGATCAATTACAATAGTTGTAGTTGGTCAAGTCCATGTCTTTAACAAGACCCAAGATGGACTTGATTCTTGGCTATGCAGTCTAGCATGAACTATTAGGTTGATCTAATTGAAACTAATTAAACTAGTTGGTGTCTATGGTAAACCAGACTAGTGATTTTTAATTGGCAGCCTACTTACCTGACCATTTCTGATGGTGTCTAAGGCAAGCCTGGCAAACCCTTCCACTGATCGAACTTATCTGACCTCTTGATGAGATTATGTTTTGATCGGATCGCTTGACTATTTGAGCTAACCCATGTCAGCTAGGTAAATCAGTTTGACTGATTTAGGTGCTCCTAGATCAGCCTATTAATGGTATTCCTTAAGCTGACTTGGTGAAGTTAGTGGAAGGATCATGACAAGCTGGTTAATCTGACCTACTCACTTCTATAAATAAATTTTTTAAAATTATTAGGTCCCTAAAATGAAATAGTTATATGATAACTGGATCATAGCCTCCCATTAAAATGGATGATAATAGGTCTATCAGTTGGATAATCATTGGAGGCCTAAAGGCCTAGTGCTTATCAGTTGATGGAAGTATCATTCATTATATGATCTCATGGATACATCTTTCTAAATGATGGTTAGGTGGGCCAACCAAAGTTAGGCCTGATCATTCATTGATTGAATGGGCCAAGTATGGTCATGTTAATAGTTGGACCTAATAGGATCCTTTTCTAAGAAGGTCAAAGCCAACTGATCAGGGCCTAGGGCAAAATTTAATTACTGAAAATTATTTAGAGAAATAATTAATTATGAACCTATCCTTAGATGTACATGGGTGGGCCAACCAAAGTTGGGCTTGTGTACAGTCTATGTAGATTCTAGTACCTAGTAAAAGATTAGGATAATTTCTTGAATTAGAGGTAAAGGCTACCAATTCGAATAAAATAGTAAGAGAAACCTTTTGATTAAAGTCTAAATCTTTAGGTTTAATGAATCAATTACTAATTAGATTTTAGTTTTTTTTTGTGCAGACATAGATACTTTTCTATCGCTCCGATCATTGTTGGACAATGATAAGTTGGTGGGATCCAACTTTGGTAGCTGGTATCGAAAGTTGAAGATTATCCTAGAGCATGAACGGATCCTAAATGTGCTGACGGATCCTGTACCTAAGGAGCCAATTGCCAATGTACGTGGAATAGTCAGAGATACTTATCAAAAGTGGCTTAGTGATCAAACCATAGTGCACTGCATTATACTGGCTGTGATGAGCGACGAGTTCAGTCATAAGTTTGAGACAGCTCAGCCAAACGAAATGCTCCAAGTGTTGGAGGATTCTTTTGGCACACCCGATGACGTTGAGAGGCACAAGACTAGTTGTGCCATCTTTAATGCTAGAATGCGGGATGGTGCCTCTATCACTGATCATGTATTGTACATGATCGAGCTGATAGAGCGCTTGAGCAAGCTCAGCTTTTTCTTACATAATTAACTTGGAAAAGATGCAATACTGAACTCGCTGCCCAAGTCTTATCTCCCATTTCTTACACATTATAGAATGTCAAAGCCTAAAGTGGACTACGACAGATTATTGGGGTTACTTCAGAACTTTGAGAAGGATCACCAACTCCATAAGGAGTCGATGAACTTAGTGGGAGGTTCGTCTTCTCATTTTCGATCCTTTGGAAAAGAAAAGAAGAACTAGAAGAAGAAAGCCAAGAAGGTGCATGTTCATGCTAGGACACCTGTGCAAGCTCAGACCCCAAAGACCAAGCCCGATAAGAGTCAAGCCGAATGCTTCTTTTGCAAGAAGTGGGGGCACTGGAAAAGAAATTATCCTCAGTACATTGCCTCCCTAGACCCGAACAGGCAGAGAAAGAAGCAAACTATTGCTAGACAAGGTATTTATATGATAACTTCTTACAATTTCTTTATTTATGATATTACTGACTGGGTATTGGATACCGATAGCCCTTACCATATTTGTAATTCGTTGCAGGGATTGTAGGTCAGTAAAAGATTCGAGCAAAGTGAGAGATTCCTAAATGTTGGAGATGAAATATCAGTTCCAGTTCTAGCTTTAAAATTTTGAAACTTGTATTTGAATCTCATACCGTTGTTCTTAGTGATTGTCATTTCTATCCTAATTTTTTTTTAAATATCATTTTTGTAGGCCTTTTGGCCATGAACAATTATGAAATTTCAATAAAAAAGTGAGTTTGTAATGTCATTATGAATGGTGTTACTGCTTTCTATGGACAAATGAATAATGGTGTATATATGTTATCACAACCTGTTAATATAGTCTATTCTACTGGCAAGCACCCTAGATTAGATAGTCTATCAGATATCTACTTATGGCACTGTAGGCTAGGTCATATAAACAAGAATAGGATAAACAGATTGACTCAGAAGGAAATTCTCGAAGTTAATGATTGTAAATCACTTACAACCTGAGAGTCCTATCTTCTTGGTAAAATGACCAAGTCACCTTTTACTAGAAAAGGTAAGAGAGCCAATGAGCTCTTAGGTTTAGTACATACTGATGTATGTGGACCAATGAGCATAAGTGCTAGAGATGGATATGTCTACTTCATCACTTTTATAAATGATCTATCCAGATATGGATATGTCTATCTGATAAAATATAAGTCAAATTCTTTTGAAATGTTCAAATGATTCCGAAGTGAAGTAGAAAAATAAAATAAAATGAGTATTAAAATTCTTCGATCTGATCAAGAAGGAGAATACCTTTCTGGTGAGTTTCTCACATATCTAGGAGAGAATAAAATTCTCTCTCAATAGACTCCTCTTAAAATACCATAGCATAATGGTGTGTCTAAAAGGAAAAATCAGACTCTGTTAGACATGGTCCGATCCATGATGGGATTTGTCAGCTTGCCGATATTCCTCTACGGATATGAACTCGAATCAGCTTGTTATCTATTAAATAGGGTTCCAAGTAAGTCTATAGTTAAAACCCCATATGAGATATGGACAGGGCGTAAGCCAGCACTTTCACACCTTAGGGTTTAGGGGTGCCTGGCTTATGTCAAATGATTAGTTATAGATAAACTTGAACCTAGGTCTGATAAGTGTACATTCATAGGGTACCCAAAAGAGACCAAAAGATACTATTTCTACCAAGCTGATGAACAAAAGGTGTTCATCAACCTTAGGGCAACCTTTTTGGAAAAGAAGTTTCTTAATGAAGGAACAGTTGCCTCTAAGGTTGAACTTGATGAAGTTCAATAGGTAGAAAGTCCAACACAGAATGTTGAACATAAGTCAGATTTGATCAGATCAGATCTGAAGCCTAGTGAACCTACATCATTAAGGCGATTCGACAGAGTATCCCGCCATCCAGACAGATACTATGGATTCTTAGTCCAGGATGGTGATCCCATCAAACTCGATGAGAACGATGAGGATTCGATCACTTATATGGATGCGATGCAGAGATCCAACTCTAAAAAATGGCTAGAAGCCATGAGATCCAAAATGGATTCCATGAAGGTCAATGATGTATGGATATTAATTGACCCACCTGAAGGGGTTAAATTCATTGGGTGTAAATGGATCTTCAAAAGGAAGAGGGATGCAGACGAAAAGGTGAAGACCTATAAAATTCGTCTGATTCCCAAGGGGTATCGTCAATATTATAGTATTGACTATGACGAGACATTCTCTCCTGTGGCAATGCTCAAGTCCATTCGGATCATGCTTGCCATTATTGTCCATCTGAACTATGAGATCTAGTAGATGAATGTGAAGATAGCTTTTCTAAATAGAAAGCTGATCGAAGAGGTGTATATGATACAACCTAAAGGGTTCACATCCACAGATGAGTCCAAGGTGTACAAGCTTCAGAGATTCATTTATGGATTGAAGCAGGCATCTCAGAGTTGGAACATGCATTTTGATAAAGTGATCAAAATGTATGGCTTCATTAAAAATGGAGAAGAACCCTATATTTACAAATGAACAAATGGTCCAGCAGTGGTATTCCTTATCTTGTACGTGGACGATATTCTCTTAATCAAGAATGACATCCCCACACTATAAGGAATAAAAGTCTGATTGTCATCACAGTTCTCCAAGAAGGACTTGGTTGAAGCATCCTACATCCTAAGGATGAAGATCTATAGGGATAGATCTAAAATGATGCTTGGTATATTCCAATCCACGTACATAGAAACTGTACTAAAGAGGTTCAGCATGGAGAATTCTAAAAAGGGCTATCTTTCGATAGGTCAAGAAATTTCTCTCTCTAAAAAAGATTGTCCGACAACTTCTGAAGAGAGAGAGCGTATGAGTAAAATTTCATATGCTTTGGTAGTGGGGTCTATGATGTATGCAATGATATGTACGAGATAAGATGTGGCATACTAACTAGGAGTAGTGAGTAGATACTAGTCTAACCCTAGAGAAAATCACTGGAAGGTGGTTAAAACCATCCTTAAATATTTGACAAATATTAAGGACCAATGGTTAGTTTGTGGTGAGTCAGATTTGAAGCTTGTGGGGTTTACAGACTCTAGCTTTCAATCTGATCATGATGATAGCAAAAGTGTGTCGGGGTATATCTTAATTCTAAATGGTGGAGCCATCTGCTGGAAAAACTTCAAGCAGCATACAGTGGCAGACTCTGTTTATGAAGCAGAGAACATGACAGCATCAGATGCAGCAAAAAAAATTATGTGGCTGAGGAAGTTCATCACCGAGCTTGGAATAGCACCTTTCATTGATGGTCCAGTTCTGCTCTTAAAGAAAAATCCTAATTTTTCGGACCAGGTTCGTTCAGATCTGATCGGATCAGGAGATATATTTAAAAAAAATTTCTTTACTTTAGATTAGATCTAGGATATTTTAGATCTAATTCTTATTTTTTTAATAATTAAAATAAATTTAGATAAATTAAATCAAATTTAATTTACCTTGAAGTGGGTAATCCTATTATCCATTGATGATCTTGTAAGCAGCGGAAGGTTCTGGATCTAGCCACGCAAGTGCCTGACCTCTATCGGTATCCACTCAGGCTAGATTTGGAGATCCTCTTCTTCTCTATCACATCTCCAAAAATTAAATCTAGATCTAATCCGGAGGATCTTCAAAACACCTTTCGAAGATCAGCAATTATCCTTTGTAGCAGTGCAGCCTTCTAGCTTTCTGTCGCCTTTCTCTCATCTGGATTGCACCAACTAAGGTCCCAAACTCCTTTGGGCGTGGAGAGGAGAGGGAGAAGGTGGGCTTGGCATGGAGGAGGAGAGAGGCAGCCTTGGGTGTGGGGAATTTTCTTATTCTCCTTGAGTTGGGCGCAGGGTCTTATTTATAGACTATCTGTGATCCAACTCCTCTTCTTCCCAACCAATCACAACCCTTTGTGAAATCAGATTTAAATCAGATTGGTGGGAATAGAGTTCCTTGGATTCCTCCTTAGATGGCACCTAAGACCAGTCAAACTTGATTCTTAGGAGGAGTCTAATTGAATCTCATTCAGATCAATTGAACTGGATCAGTTCAATTAATGATCACCAGATTCAAACCCTTATTTGTGTGACCTAGTTAGGTTCTGTATGGTAATGGGATATGTCATGATCTCTATCATCGACATCATCGAAACTTCTTTCGATGGTTCAAAACTCTTCTGATTCGAACAGTTAGAATGATCGATCATCTAAATCATTCTAATTGCTTCCAAAATCTACCAGTGACACCTAGCAGTATATGATGGCAACCCATCAGAGCTGAATGTGAACCTCTTGGTACAGCTACCTGTGTGATTAAGTTCTTCTATCTTGAGCCCCGATCAGATTAGGGTTAAGGTGAAATCGTCAAATCCTAGTTTCTATCATATGATGTAATCAATCAATTCAGGTCCGGCAAAAAGCTAAATAGAAATTCTTTCTATTATTTCACTCTTCCATGGTCAAGAGCTTCTGGACTTGATTCTCATGATCATCATAGGGCTGCTCCTCTACCACCAAGGTAGATAGATTCCATCTTGATGCTATCCAGTTCCTACAATGAACATGCTATAGCCAACATACACCTCAGGATTCCATATGGCTAGGAGACCGAGTAATGGTGTAGTCAAACTATAACACCCTCAAGGTGAACTGTCGATGCACCTCAGATCAAAGAACCAGACACACTACTACAGCATCGAGTCAGTCATTGACGAGAAGGTAGACTTTCTAATGACTACTCGAGGTGGTCACGCTCAGTGCCCTAATTCTCTAACGAGTATCTATACTCTCGCTGCGGTGTCTCCATACCATAGACTCAAGACTCATCTACTAAAGAGAAGCGATTGTATACCAACATTCTGAATCAATCACCATCCTCGTGATGGTCCTATGGTCGGGAGCATTTTATGAGTTAACAATAATTATTCATGTCTTAAATTTTCAACTCTTAAAAATATGAATTATCATTACCATTAACTCAAAAGATGTATCACAGATACTAAATACACATATATGATAGAAAAAAATCCATTTTATTGATTATAGTTAAAATTACAATTTTGCCCCTAAAAGTGTATTACAAGCGTTAGCCAATTCTGGCTTCTAGGGCACATATATCTAACAATCTTCCACTCATCCTAAAGTCAATTGGCTACAAGTCTAAGTTCCATCTTCTCAAGGTGGGCTTCGATCTTCTACTGGCCCAACGGCTTTGTAAGTGGGTCATCACATTATCTGCGGAGTCAACTCTCTTGACCTCAACGTAATCCTTCTCGAGGTAATCGTGGATGAGGTGGTATCGTCGCTCAATGTGCTTGGTTTTTTGGTGAGACCTCGACTCCTTAGCAAGGGCTATGGCGTCATTGTTGTCGCAGTATAGAGGAATGGCATCTGATGGCATTACTCTGATTTCTGTAGCAAACTTTTTGTACCAGAATGCTTCCTTTGCAACCTCTGATGCAGCGATATACCTACTTCCATGGTGGAATCTACTATCATGATTTGCTTGAAACTCTTTCAGCTGACAGCACCACCATTGCACACAACTAGACTCTCAAATGTCGACTTTCGATCATCTATATTGGACATGAAATCCAAGTCTATGTATCCCTGGACTTGGAGTTTTCCGTTACCAAAGACCAACATCATATCCTTAGTTCTTCTTAAGTACTTAAGGATATATTTCATAGAAGTCCAATGTTCTTCACCTGGATTTGACTGATATCTGCTTGTGACACTCACAGCATGGGCTATATCAGGTCGTGTACACAGCATGGCATACATGAGGCTCCCTATTGTAGAAGCATAAGGGATCTTGCTTATGCATTCTATTTCCTCAAGTGTGCTAGGGCACATCTTCTTGGAAAGATGAATACCATGTCTGAAGGGTATTAATCTCCTTTTAGAGTTTTTCATACTAAACCTCTTTAGTACTTTCTTTATGTACATCTTCTGTGAAAGTCCTAGCATCCTATTCGGTCTATCCTATAGACCTTAATTCCTAGAATAAAGGATGCTTCACCTAGGTCTGTCATGGAGAATTCCTTGGACAACCATATTTTGACTGTCGTTAACATGAAAATATCATTTCCAATAAGGAGGATGTCATCCACATATAATACGAGGAAGACAACAGCGCTCCTACTGATTCTTTTGAAGGCACACATTTTCTCTTCATTTTTGATAAAACCAAACATTTTGATCACATCATTGAAATGAGTGTTCCAGCTCCGAGATGCTTGCTTAAGTTCATATATAGATCTTTGTAGCTTGCAAACCTTGTGATCAGTATCACTAGATGTGAAACCTAGCGGCTGTTCCATATAGATATCTTCCGTAAGATATCCATTTAAGAATGCCGTTTTCACGTCTATCTGTCATATTTCATAATCGAAATAGGCTGCAACGGCAAGCAATATGCGGATGGATTTTAGCATAGCCACTGGAAAAAAGGTATCCTAATAGTCAATACCTTTGCGATGATTATAACCTTTTGCCACTAGTCTAGCCTTGAATGTCTCCACATTTCTATCTGCACCAATCATTTTCTTGAAGATCCATTTACACCCAATAGGTACTATACCTTCTAGTGGATCTACCAAGGTTCAGACTTGGTTTGCGTGCATCGAGTCAAATTCTGACTGCATTGCCTCTTGCCATTTTTCAAAATCGATATCTGGTATCGCCTCATTGTAGGTTTTGGGGTCATCACCATGAGCACCATTACTTACGAGGAACATTTTCTCTACTTCCTCTGAAATAATACCTAAGTATCTTTCAGGGGGATGGAAAACTCTTTCCGATCTATGAGGTGGAGGTAGTGTTCTTATTGGCTCAACCCGATTTGGTTCTAATTGGTCCTTAGCTCATTGTACTTGTGAGACTTTCTCATCAAGCTTAATCTTCTTTCCAATGCCGCTATCTTGAATAAACTATTTTTCAAGAAAGATGGCATGTCGACTCATAATCATATTGTGGTCTTCTGGAATGTAGAAATAGTATCCTAATGACTCTTTAGGATATCCTATGAATCGAGCTCTGAAGGACCCAAACTCTAACTTGTCCACTTGTTGTCTTTTGACATGAGCCGGACAACCCCAAATTCTGAGATGGCTTAGACTTGGTTTCTTACCATGACATATCTCATACGGTGTGGTAGGAACGATTTTAGAGGAAACCCTATTCAGTAGATAAATTAAAGTTAACAATGAGTGTCCTCAAAGAAAATCAGAAAGATCTGTGAAGCTCATCATGGATCGAACCATATCTAATAAAGTTTGATTTCTCCATTCTGAAACCCCATTGAGTTGAGGTGTTCCTGGTGGAGTCCATTGAGAGACTATACCATTTTTTTTGAGATAGTCTAGGAATTCCCGGCTAAGGTATTCACCTCCTCGATCTGATCGAAGAACCTTAATGGGTTTTTCAGTTTATTTTTCTACTTCATATCTGAATCTTTGATTCAACACGCTTCACTCTGTGTATCATGATATACCATAACCCATCCAAGATAGACTCATACAGATAAGAGTATAGTAAAGGAATGAAGTAGACAAAATGCCTCTAGCCGATAACTCAAATGGGTCCGCACCCATAGTATGTACTAAAGGCACAGAGATACTGCTGCGCCCTTTCCCCATGTCTAATAAAAGAGAAAGTTTAGTCTTTTGCCTTGAAGAAACGATTCATACAATTGGATTATCGACCTCGAAAGTCAAATAGGGACTCAATGCCCTTCTTCTACACCAATTTGTTGATCCTATCTTCTGCTATATGATCTAATCTTAGTTCCATAGATACCTATCACTTGGACTATCCCTAGGCCTGTTTGGCAATCACATTTTGCTCGAATTTAGAACAGGTACTCATCAGAGCTGATAAGATCCGTTAATAAGAAAACTAATTTGCAATTTTCTTTCTTTCATAAAGAATGTTACAATGGTCTTAAAGAAGGTAATCACATAGTCTTCTAGTGCAAGCCATAGAACAGAAATCAAATTCTGCTCAGTTGCGGGCACATAATAACAGTTTTCAAAACTAAGTTCAAACCAGATGGTATTCGAAGAGGGTATGTTCCCCAAGGCTAACTCGCATTCGCAACTCTTGCTCCCATTACCCCAATGCGTAGGATCATGTCTCACCCCAGCCTCCTGCCTATCCTCTCAAGACCTGCATCGGAAGTGCACAGATGAGCACCTAGAACCAGAGTCAAGCATCTAACTGGATGCAGAAGAATTCATAAGGTTAAACCTCAATAACGAGCATACTTAGCAAGGAGACCTTTCCTTCTTGTTCTCAGAATGGCTAGATAAGTAAGGAAGTTCCGCTTCCAATGGGCCGTCCGCTGTTGTACATGGATAACACTTTTCTTTGACATCGGCCTTACTTCTTCGGCTCTGCCTTCTTCTTCTTTGCTCCTTCCATCTTCTGCTTTTTCGCAAGACCTTATCTTTTTCTTTTCATAAGACTTTTCTTTTGGACGAGTCCGTTCCATAGCAAGAACTGAGCCTTTTAGAACCTTTCATAGAAAGCTCCAGCAGTGACCAGCAATGTTCATTTAATTTTGGCTAAGAAATTTTGAAGTTTATGCATGTGAATATTCATGATTGAATTGCCTATACGCATCAATCAAGGAATGCAGAATAACATAAATTCCCATATAGATCCAAGTCTAACTTCACATCGAGCATCTTAAGCTCTTCCAAGTCCTTGATCATCATCAGATAGTGATCTTGGACTGACTATCCATCACGCATCTTAGCCTTAAATAGTCATTTCGTGACTTGATACTTGGCTGCGTGACTCTGTTCACCAAACATCTCCTACAGGTGAGCCAACATTTGGTGAGCAGTTCCGATATCTTCATATTGGTGCTGGAGCTCATCAGACATTAGAGGCCCAATATGTATATCTGGCTTTTATCTTCGTCTATCCATTTTTTTAGAGATGCTCTCTGTTCAGTGGATGGATGGGCTGGTAAGGTGGGAGGGTCCTGGTCCAATATATGGGTTAACTTCTCGAAACCAAAACTATTCTGTAGTTCTTGAGCCAATCTTTATAATTGAGATCGGTCAGTCTGTGTGTCCAGGATACGTGCCAATGGATTGAAGGCAGATATTTTTTTGTAGAGAGTCAAAGATTCTAGTCAGATACTGTAATTATGGATTGACCAATTTATTTAGAAAATTTTATTTTTAAATAAATTAGCTTCCACTATTTTCTTGATTCCCTACCTTCCCTCTGTGAGAATGCAAAATCTTCATAGAATTAATGATTCTAGTGGGCTGGTGCAGTCTCACAACTGACTCATCACCATCACCTAACAGTTATTGGTGATGGATAGCCAAATGAGTGAACAACTCTTGTTCAATAATTCTCTAATCATGTTGCACCCAAACTTGATCTCTAATTCATGAATCTCACCATATTCGAAATATTGATCCACTCCTTAGTTAAGTCAGACCCACCATTTGCACAGACTGGATTTCTAATTGAGTCTCTCACCCATACCAAAAAATTGAGCCCAACCTCATCCTCCAGCCATAGCATCCAATGCCTAATAGACATGGTTGCATCTTCTCGGTGCAATTGAGCCACTGTATCCAGCCAAAAATAATCAACCCTGGAGAAGGGCCCGCACATCTACAATGGTGAAAGCCTCAAGACTTAATCTTTTTCTTAGGAAAAAATTTATTCAGGTCTCCATTAAACTAGACTTGTCATAGTCATAACAATTATGCTAACAACCTAGTGGTATGGGTTCGCTCAGATTTTGACACAACCACCTCAGATAGAACTGTGTCAACAGATATGGCTAGGTAAGTGAGATCAGGTGGAAGGGATATGCATTAACTTATACAGAATGCATTCAAGTTGTGTAGCTCCTAATTAATAACCATCAATCAGTCGTATGTGCCAAACTTACCTTAGACACCAAATTATTGAGCCAGAACCAATTGAGTTAGCCTACAAAATCTAGACTCTACCTCTCTGTGCCTAATTAGGTCTGCTTTGATCGTGACTCCATCTTGACCCAGACTTAATCCTATTAGGCTGGTCAATTTAAGCATGTGTGATCCCATCTAATCAACTCTTGATTCAGATTTGATCACTTCTTTAGACCTAAATTGAGCTAACCCAAGCCCGAACCCATATTAATGAATATAATCTTAGATCTGAAATTCCTCATTTTAGATACACCTAATTAATATTTCAAAATCTAATTTCTAATTAAGTAGGATTCATAAACAAAATATGCATAATAAACCTTCCTAGAATTTTAGGATCTAGGATTTTACAGAAAGTAAAGTTTTGGATTTCTGATTAAGGACGAACATGCAGCACCCCTACACGTCATAAGAACATCCCCATCAGATGGAAGGAGAGAAGCCTTATAAATCCTTCCTTCATTCTCTATGACCAGCACGGCCAAGAGGAATGCCTTAATCAGGACCATGAAATACTCAATAACAATAGTTTTAAATCTATATCATATATCTCATATACACATAAGATTAATCATACGGCATATTTTGCATATATCTCATGTATCGAATCATGCATTTTTTAGATCATTATCTATAATAATTTAAAAAATTAAATTTAAATTGATCTATTCAAAATAATTTTAATCTAGTACAACTAATGTAGAACTATTCTACAACTAGTCTAGACATGCATCAAATCATATCTCATATGATATTTAAAATTAAATAATTTTTATTTACTATTTTTTAGATTATTATATCAATAATTTATATATATCAAAAAATAATAAATAAATAGATTAAATATATTTAATAAATTAAATTAAATTAAAACTACAAGACTATTCCTATTTAAGAAACTAGTCATTGCCATATTTTCTAATCTTAGATTCAAATCATTTAATTTTTTTTTTGATTTCAAATCCTGATCATCAATCTTATGTGCATATAAAATATTTTATTTCCTAAATTAAAAAATAATTTAAAATTAGAATCTAAATACTTTAGAACCTTGACTCTGATAACCCAGTTGAAGGAAATCCTGATTCCCGGACAGGTTTGTTCAGATCTGATCGGATCAAGAGATATATTTAAAAAAATTTTCTTTAATCTAGATTAGATCTAGAATATTTTAGATCTAATATTTTTATTATTTAATAAATTAAATAAATTTAAGATAAATTAAATCAAATTTAATTTATCTTGAAGTGGGTATCCTATTATCCCGTTGATGATCCTGTATAGCAGCGGAAGTTTGGATCTAGCCATGCAAGTGCCTGGCCTCTATCGATTACACTCCAGCTTAGATCTAGAGATCCTCTTCTTCTCTATCACATCTCTAAAAATTAGATTTGGATCTAATCTCGAAGATCTTCAAAATACCTTTTCAAAAGTCAGCAGTGCAGCTTCTAGCTTTTGTCGCCTTTTCTCTCATCTGATTGCACCAACTACAGGCTCCAAATCCTTTGGGCGTGGAGAGGAGAGGGAGAAGGTGGGTTGGCAATGGAGGAGGAGGAGAGAGGCCAGCCTTGGGCATGGGAATTTTCTTATATCCTTGAGTTGGGCGTACGGGTCTTATTTATATGACTATCTGTGATCCAACTCTCTTTCTTCCCAACCCAATCACAATCCTTTGTGAAATCAGATTTAAGCTGATTGGTGGAATAGAGTCCCTTGGATTCCTCCTTAGAGGTGCCTAAAGACATCAGCAAACTGATTCTTAGGAAGAGTCTAATTGGAATCTAAAAAGTGAGATGGATCCTAATCCAACACGACCCTAGGCGCGTCCTCTCTGGGCACACGCCAGGGTGTGTGCACCTCCCCTTGCTTAGGTTCTAGTGGGGGAACAGACTCCCACCAGCTCTCCAATAGGTGCGTGAGTCGAATAGAAGTCAAAAGTATTAATGGTCAACATTTGACCAGATTAAAGGTTAACTTTTGACCAAGTCAAGGAAGAAGAAATGGCAGGTGACCAAAATGGCAGGTAATGTCTTACAAAATGAGACAACCTTTCCTAACTTAGACAAGCTCCAGTCAGACCAAGTGAAGAACCTCTGATTGAGCACAAACTCCTTTGGCTCGACTCAGGACAACTTATTATGAAATAGTAAAAGAAGAACGTTAGGTTCAATCAAGTGCTAGCACGATTTCCTTGAACCTAATTGAATCTCATTCAGATCAATTGAACTGGATCAGTTCAATTGATGATACCAAATTCAAACTCTTGTTTGTGTGATCCAGTTAGCTGCAGTTCTGTATGGTAATGGGATTATGTCATGATCTCTATCATCGACATCAATCGAAACCTCCTTTCGATGGTATTCAAAACTCTTTCTGATTCGAATAAGTTAGAATGATCGATCATCTAAATCATTCTAATGCTTCAAACCATCCAGTGACACCTAGCAGTATATGGTGGCAACCATCAAGAGCTGAATGTGAACCTCTTGGATGAGTATCCTTGTGATTAAAGTTCTTCTATCTTGAGCCCGATCAGATTAGGTTAAGGTGAACTGATCAAACCCTAGTTTCTGTCATTGATGTATCAATTGATTCAGATCGGCGAAAGCTAAAATAAAACTCTTTCTATTATTTCACTCTGCCATGCCATGGAGCTTCTGGACTTGATTCTCATGATCATCATAGGGCTGCGCTTCCTCTGCACCCGAGATAGATAATTCCATCTTGATGCTATCCGTTCCTACAATGAACAGCTATAGCAACATACACCCACTCAGGATTCCTATGGCTAGGAGAACCGAGTAATGGTGTAGTCAACACTATAAACCCTCAAGGTGAACTACTCGATGCACCTCAGAGTCAATAGAACCAGACACAACCTACTGCACAGCATCGAGTCAGTCATTGACGAGAAAGGTAGACTTCCTAATGAGTACTCGAGGTGGTCAGCTCAGTGTTCTGTTCTCGTAACGAGTACTATACTCTCTCGCTGGGTGTCTCCACACCATAGACTCAAGACTCATCTACTAAAGAGAAGCGATTGTACACCAACCTTTCTGATCAATTACCATTCCTCGTGATGATTCCTATGGTCGAGAGCATTTTATGATTAAATAATGATTTATTCATTGTCTTAAATTTTCAACTCTTGAAAAATATGAATTATCATTACCATTAACTCAAAAGAATGTACACAGATAACTAAATAGCATATGTGATAGAAAATAAATCAATTTTATTGATTATAAGTCAAAATATAATTTTGCCCCTAGAAGTGTATTACAAGTGTCAGCCAATTCTGGCTTCTAGGGCACATATATCTAACAATCTCCCACTTGTCCTAAAGCCAATTGGCTACAAGTCTAAGTCCCATCTTCTCAAGGTGGGCTTCGATCTTCTGCTGGCCCAACGGCTTTGTAAGTGGGTCTGCCACATTATCTGCGGAGTTGACTCTCTTGACCTCGACGTAACCTTTCTCGAAGGTAATCGCGGATGAGGTGGTATCGCCGCTCAATGTGCTTGGATTTCTGGTGAGACCTCGGCTCCTTAGCAAGGGCTATGGCGCCATTGTTGTCGCAGTATAGAGGAATGGCATCTGATGGCATTACTCCAATTTCTGCAGCAAACTTCTTGTACCAGAATGCTTCCTTCGCAGCCTCTGATGCAGCGATATATTCTGCTTCCATGGTGGAATCTGCTATCACAGTTTGCTTGGAACTCTTCCAGCTGACAGCACCACCATTGCACACAAACAGACTCCCAGATGTCGACTTTCGATCATCTATATCGGACATGAAATCCGAGTCTGTGTATCCCTGGACTTGGAGTTCTCCATTACCAAAGACCAACATCATATCCTTAGTTCTTCTCAAGTACTTAAGGATACATTTCACAGAAGTCCAGTGTTCTTCACCTGGATTTGACTGATATCTGCTTGTGACACTCACAGCATGGGCTATATCAGGTCGTGTACATAGCATGGCATACATGAGGCTCCCTATTGCAGAAGCATAAGGGATCTTGCTCATGCGTTCTATTTCCTCAGGTGTGCTGGCACATCTTCTTGGAAAGATGAATACCATGTCTGAAGGGTATTAATCCCCTCTTAGAGTTTTCCATACTAAACCTCTTTAGTACTTTCCTCTATGTACATCTTCTGTGAAAGTCCTAGCATCCTATTCGGTCTATCCCTATAGACCTTAATTCCTAGAATAAAGGATGCTTCACCTAGGTCTTTCATGGAGAATTCCTTGGACAACCACATTTTGACTGATGTCAACATGGGAATATCATTCCCAATAAGGAGGATGTCATCCACGTACAATACGAGGAAGACAACAGCGCTCCCACTGACCCTTTTTGAAAACACATGGTTCCTCTTCATTTTTGATGAAACCAAACTTTTTGATCACATCATTGAAACGAGTGTTCCAGCTCCGAGATGCTTGCTTAAGTCCATATATGGACCTTTGCAGCTTGCAAACCTTGTGATCAGTATCACTGGATGTGAAACCTAGCGGCTGTTCCATATAGATATCTTCCTCAAGATATCCATTTAAGGAATGCCGTTTTCACGTCCATTTGCCATATTTCATAATCGAAATAGGCTGCAACGGCAAGCAATGTGCGGATGGATTTTAGCATAGCCACTGGGGAAAAGGTATCCTGATAGTCAATGCCTTCGCGTTGACTATAACCTTTTGCCACTAGTCTAGCCTTGAATGTCTCCACATTCCCATCTGCACCAATCTTTCTCTTGAAGATCCATTTACACCCAATAGGTACTATACCTTCTGGTGGATCTACCAAGGTCCAGACTTGGTTTGAGTGCATCGAGTCAATTTCTGACTGCATTGCCTCTAGCCATTTCTCGGAGTCGATATCTGATATCGCCTCGTTGTAGGTTTTGGGATCATCACCATGAGCACCATTACCTACGAGGAACATTTTCCTCTACTTCCTCTGAAATAATACCTAAGTATCTTTCAGGGGGATGGAAAACTCTTTCCGATCTACGAGGTGGAGGAGGTAGTGTTCTTATTGGCTCAACCTGATTTGGTTCCAATTGGTCCTTAGCTCGTTGTACTTGTGAGACTTTCTCATCAAGCTTAATCTGCTTTCCAATGCCGCTATCTTGAATAAACTATTTTTCAAGAAAGATGGCATGTCGACTCACAATCACATTGTGGTCTTCTGGAATGTAGAAATAGTATCCTAATGACTCTTTAGGATATCCTATGAATCGAGCTCTAAAGGACCTAAACTCTAACTTGTCCGCTTGTTGTCTTTTGACATGAGCCGGACAACCCCAAATTCTGAGATGACTCAGACTTGGTTTCTTACCGTGCCATATCTCATACGGTGTGGTAGGAACGGTTTTAGAGGGAACCCTATTCAGTAGATAGAATTGAAGTTAACAATGAGTGTCCCCAAAGAAAATCAGGGAGGTCTGTGAAGCTCATCATGGATCGAACCATATCCAATAGAGTCCGATTTCTCCATTCTGAAACCCCGTTGAGTTGAGGTGTTCCTGGTGGAGTCCATTGAGAGACTATGCCATTTTCCTTAAGATAGTCTAGGAATTCCCGGCTAAGGTATTCACCTCCTCGATCTGATCGAAGAACCTTAATGGGTTTTTCCAGTTTGTTTTTCTACTTCATGTCTGAATTCTTTGAACTTTTCAAAAGCTTCAGACTTGTGTCTCATAAGATACACATACCCATACCTAGACAGATCATCGGTAAAGGTAATGAAGTAGACAAAATTGCCTCTAGCCGGCACATCAAATGGGCCGCACACATCAGTATGTACTAGGGCAAGGAGATCTGTGGCCCTCTCCCCATGTCCAACAAAAGGGAGTTTAGTCATTTTGCCTTGAAGACAAGATTCACAAGTTGGATATGACTCGAAAGTCAATGGACTCAATAGCCCATTTTTCTCCAATTTGTTGATCCTATCTTCTGCTATATGACCTAATCTCAGGTGCCATAGATATCTATCGTTTGGACTATCCCTAGGTCGTTTGGCATTCACGTTTTGCTCGATAGTTAGAACAGGTACATCAATATGTAGCTGATAAAGACCATTAATAAGGAAACCATTTGCAATTTTATTTCTTTCATAAAGAATGTTACAATGGTCCTTAAAGAAGGTGAATCACATAACCTTCTTGTGCTAAGCATGAAACAGAAATCAAATTCCTGCTAGCTGCAGGCACATAATAACAGTCTTTCAAAACTAAGTCTAAACCAGATGGTAATCGAAGAGGGTATGTTCCCACGGCTACTGCAGCAACTCTTGCTCCATTACCGATGCGTAGGATCATGTCTCCATCCCTCAGCCTCCTGCTATCCTCAAGACCCTGCATGGAAGTGCACAGATGAGCACTAGAACCAGAGTCAAGCACCCAACTGGATGCAGAAGAAACCGTAAGGTTAGACTCAATAACGAGCATACCTCCAGAAGGACCTTCCTTCTTGTTCTTCAGGGTGGCCAGGTAAGTAGGGCAGTTCCGCTTCCAATGGCCGTCGCTGTTGCAATGGAAACACTTTCCTTTGACATCGGCCTTCTTCTTCGGCTTCTGCCTTCTTCTTCTTTGATCCTTCCACCTTTTGCTTTTTCACAGACTTCTTTTTCTTTCCATAAGACTTTCTTTTGGAAGAAGTCCGTTCCATAGCAAGAACTGAGCCTTTAGAACCTTTCATAGAAAGCTCAGCGGTAACCAGCATATTCATTAATTCGGCCAAGGAATTTTGAAGTTTATGCATGTGGTAATTCATGATGAATTGCCCATATGCATCAGTCAAGGATTGCAGAATAATATCGTTCTGCAGATCCAAGTCCAACTTCACACCGAGCTTCTCAAGCTCTTCCATGTCCTTGATCATTGTCAGACAGTGATCTTGGACTGACTGCCCATCACGCATCTTAGCCTTAAAAAGTCATTTCGTGACTTGATATTTGGCTGCGCGACTCTGTTCACCAAACATCTCCTGCAGGTGAGCCAACATTTGGCGAGCAGTCCCGATATCTTCATGTTGGCGCTGGAGCTCATCAGACATCGAGCCCAACATGTAATATCTGGCCTTATTATCTTCGTCTAATCCATTTTTCCAGAGACGCTCTCTGTTCAGTGGATGGACGGGCTGGTAAGGTGGGAGGGTCCTGGTCCAAAACATGGGTTAACTTCTCGAAACCCAAAATAATTTTGTAGTTCCTGAGCCAATCTTTATAATTGGGTCCAGTCAGTCTATGTGTGTCCAGGATACGTGCCAATGGGTTGGACGCAGACATTTTCCTGTAGAGAGTCAAAGATTCTAGTTAGATACTGTAATTTTGACTTGACCAATTTATTTAGGGATTTTATTTTTAAACAAATTAGCTCCCACTATTTTCTCGGATCCCTACACTCCCTCTGTAGAGATGCAAAAATCTCCATGATTAATGATTTCTAGTGGGTGGTGCGGTCTCACCAACTGACTCATCACCTCACCTAACAGTTATTGGTGATGGGTTAGCCAATGAGTGAACAACTCTTGTTCAATGATTCTCTAATCATGGTGCACCCAAACTTGGTCTCTAATTCATGAATCTCACCGTATCCGAAATATTGATCCACTCCTTAGTTAAGTCAGACCCACCATTTGCATAGACTGGGTTCCTAATTGAGTCTCTCACCGTATCCAAAATATTGAGCCCAACTCATCCTCCAGCCCATAGCATCCAATGCCTAATAGACATGGTTGCATCTTCCCGGTGCAACTGAGCCACTGTATCCAGCCGAGAACAATCAACCCCGGGAAGGGCCCGCACATCTACAATGGTGGAAGACCTCAGACTTAATCTTTTCTTAGGGAGAATTGATTCAGGTCTCATTAAACTAGACTTGGCATTAGTCATAACAATTATGACTAACCTAGTGGCATGGGTTAGCTCGGATTATTGACCACCTCAGATCAGAACTGTGTCAACAGATATGGCCAGGTAAGTGAGACCGGTGGAAGGAATATGCCATTAACTCGTACAAGAATGCATTCAGGTCGAGTAGCTTCCAATTAAAAACCAGTCGGTCGTATGTGCCAAACTTACCTTAGACACCAAATTGTTGAGTCAGAACCAATTGGGTTAGCCTACAATCCAGACTCTAACCTCTGAGCCTAATTAGGTCTTGCTTGATCGTGACTCGATCTTGACCCAGACTTAATCCTATTAGGCTGGTCAATTTAAGCATTGTTGATCCCATCTAACCAACTCTTGATTCGGTTTGATCAACCGCTTAGACCTAATTGAGCTACCCAAGCCCGAACCCAGTATTATGAATATGTCTTAGATCTGAAAATTCTCAATTTTAGACCTAATTAATATTCCATAAACTTAATTCTTAATTAAGTAGGGTTCATAAACAAAATATGCACAATAAATCCTAGGGTTTCAGGATCTAGGGTTTTGCAGAAAGTAAGTTTTGGGTTTCTGATTAAGGACGAACACGCAGCACCCCTACACATCATAAGAACACCCCATCGAATGGGAAGAGAGGGCCTTTAAACCCTTCTTCGTTCTTATGACCGGACGGCCAAGAGGAACGCCTTAATCAGGAACATGCAATACTACAAAACAGTTTTAGATCTATATCATATATCTCATATACAAATTAGATCTAATCATGGCATATTTTGCATACATCTCATGTATCGAATCATGCATATTTTCAGATCTAAATTATCTCATAATAATCTAAAAAATTAGATTTAAATTGATCTAATCAAAATAAATTCTAATCTAGACAATTATGTAGAACTATTCTACAACTAGTCTAGACATGCATCAATCATATCTCATATGATATTTAAAATTAAATAATTTTTATTTGCTATTTTTTAGATGTTATTATAACACTTATAATATCAAAAAATAGTAAATAAATAGATCTAAAATATGATTTAATCAAATTAAATCAAAAACATGCAAGACTATTCTATAGAACTATTCTATTCTTAGAACTAGTCATGCATATTTTCTAATCTTAGATCCAAATCATTTAATTTTAATTTTTTCTGATTTCAGATCTGATCACATCTCATGTGACATCTAAAATCACTTTATTTTTTAATTAAAATAAATTTAAAATTAGATCTAAATACTTTTAGAACCATGGCTCTGATACCAGTTGAAGGAAAATCCTGATTTCCCGGTCCAGGTTCGTTCAGATCTGATCAGATCAAGAGATATATTTCAAAAATTTTTCTCTTGATCTAATCAGATCTTGAATATTTTAGATCTAATTCTTATTATTTTAATAAATAAAATAAAATAAGATAAATTAAATCAAATTTAATTTACCTGATTTGGGTAATCCTATTACCCTGTTGATGATCCTGTATGCAGCGGAAGGTTCTGGATCTAGCCACGCAAGCGCCTGGCCTCTACCGGTATCCACTCAGGCTTGGATCTGGAGATCCTCTTCTTCTCTATCACATCTCCAAAAATTAGATCTGGATCTGATCTGGAGGATCTTCAAAACTCCTTTTGAAGATCAGCAGTCGTCCTTTGCAGCAGCGCAGCCTTCTTGCTTTTGATCGCCTTTCTCTTGATCTGAATCGCACCAACCAAGGTCCAAAACTCCTTTTGGACGTGGAGAGGAGAGGGAGAAGGTGGGTTTGGCATGGAGGAAGGAGGGGAGAGGCAGCCTTGGGGCATGGGGAATTTTCTTAATTCTCATTCTCTTGAGTTGGGCGCAGGGTCTTATTTATAGACTAATTGTGATCCAACTCCTCTTCTTCCCAACCAATCACAACCCTTTGTGAAATCAGATCTAAATCTGATTGGTGGGAATAGAGTCCCCTGGATTCCTCCTTAGAGGGTGCCTAAGACCAGTCAAAGTTGGTTCTTAGGAAGAACTCTAATTGGAATCCAAAAAGGAGATGGAGTCCTTGTCCAACAAGGACTCCTAGGCGCCTCCAACTTGGGCACACGCCAAGGGTGGCGTGCGCCCTTCTCCTTGCCAGGTTCTGGCAGGGGGACAGGCCCCCACCAGCTCTCCAATAGGTGCATGACATGTGGTCAAAAGTCAAAGTGTCAATGGTCAACATTTGACCAGTCAAAGGTAGACTTTTGACCAAAGTCAAAGAACAAGAAATGGCAGGTGACCAAAAATGGCAGGTAATGTCTTACAAAATAAGACAACCTTTTCTGACTTGGACAACCTCCAGTCAGACCATATGAAGGCCTCTGATTGAGCACAAACTCCTTTGGCTCAGATCAGGACAACTTATTTATGATAGTAAAAGAAGAACGTTAGGTTCAATCGAGTGCTAGCACGATTTCCTTGAACCTAATTGAATCTCATTCAGATCAATTGAACTAGATCAGTTCAATTGATGATCACCAGATTCAAACCCTTGTTTGTGTGACCCAGTTAGGTTCAGTTCTGTATGGTAATGGGATATGTCATGATCTCTATCATCGACATCATCGAAACTCCTTTCGATGGATCAGAACTCTTCTGATTCGAACAGCTAGAATGATCGATCATCTAAATCATTCTAATTGCTCCCAAAATCCACCAGTGACACCTAGCAGTATATGGTGGCAACCCATCAGAGCTGAATGCGAACCTCTTGGTGCAGCTACCTGTGTGATTAAGTTCTTCTATCTTGAGCCCCGATCAGATTAGGGTTAAGGTGAACTCGTCAAACCCTAGTCTCTGTCATATGATGTAATCATTCGATTCGAGTCCAATGTGAAAATCTAAATAGAAACTCTTTCTATTATTTCACTCTGCCATGGCCATGGGCTTCTGGACTTGATTCTCATGATCATCATAGGGCTGCTCCTCTACCACCGAGGTAGATAGATTCCATCTTGATGCAATCCAGTTCCTACAATGAACATGCTATAGCCAACATACACCTCAGGGTTCCATATGGCTAGGAGACCGAGTAATGGTGTAGTCAAACTATAACACCCTCAAGGTGAACTGCCGATGCACCTCAGGTCAAAGAACCAGACACACTACTGCAGCATCGAGTCAGTCATTGACGAGAAGGTAGACTTCCCTAATGACTACTCGAGGTGGTCACGCTCAGTGCCCTCGTTCTCTAACGAGTACCTGTACTCTCGCTCCGGTGTCTCCACACCGTAGACTCAAGACTCATCTACTAAAGAGAAGCGATTGTACACCAACCTTCCGGATCAATCACCATCCTCGTGATGATCCTATGGTCGGAAGCATTTTATGAGTTAATAATGATTATTCATGTCTTAAATTTTCAACTCTTGAAAATATGAATTATCATTACCATTAACTCAAAGGATGTATCACAGACACTAAATACACATATGTGATAGAAAATAATCCCATTTTATTGATTATTAGTCAAAATTATAATTTTGCCCCTAGAAGTGTATTACAAGTGTCAGCCAATTCTGGCTTCTAGGGCACATATATCTAACAGCTTACTCATCAGACACAAGCAGAACTGAAGGCACACCAGTGAAAAAACAAATGTCCACTAGGTAATCGTGTCATGTGATGCGATTTTAGAAGACAGGAGATCTGGATCCCTTCACTAAGTCCTGACAATCGGAGTTCGACAACCATAAGTCAAAAATGGGTATTAGATACTGTGTCGAGTGACTTTAGGATAAGTGGGAGTTATTGAAAATTGTGTCCCAAAGCCAATCATCAGTCTGTTGATGGTTGAAATATTATAATTGATTTATTAATTAATAAAAAATATTTTGGCATCCTTTTTCATCATAAGTTTACATCTTCTAATGAACTCCATTGTTGTGATGAAGTCCTTAGGACTATTTAGTTTTGATAAAGAGAGGATTTATCGATTAGTCCTTAAATTTATTCACAACCAAATGATAGGCTGTTAATTAGGACGACAACATCTATCGAGCATAGGTCGCTATATGCCATACAGGTTGGTTGTCCTCTTAATCAGAGTATGAAGATACTGGTATGGCATATAAGTGAGATGTATGGGTACATTATCGTTGAACGTGATCAACTCCAAAGCATTCTGCTATCAAGAATGTCTCTGATGGGATATAGGTATAAGTATCCCTTAGACTTGAGATCACCTCGATGACTTGAAAGCAACTCACTGTGCTTTAGTATCGGACTAACTGAATTTTTAATTCAACAACGAAAGGCTTCTAGGCACAATCAAGTACTTACAAAGTCGGAGTGTGATCATGATGGAATTGACCACTCCAAGAGTTGGAGAAGAATGTATCACTATATTTCAATATAGCAAAACCTTGGCCAGGGTAATCCATCAGATGGATTTGGTATTTTGAAATACAATATGGACAACCTGATCAGAGTTGATAGTTGAACTTTGATGTGTCCTACGAGCATTATGGTCAAGCGGATGAATTATATGAAAACGATATCCGTATGGGTTCTAAGGATGGTGTTCTACACCTTCGACCTATCCGACCGTCGAGTATCATTGCTAGATGGTCACTTTGATTGGTATAAAAATTTATTCTTATGCTACTGACCTAAGCTCGAATCTATGAGGTCATACACATTAGAGCTTACGATCTGATTGGATGGTTGATCAATGATTAAGAATCATTCTAGGATTAAACAATCAGTACGATTGGTGTTTAACCTAGTGCAAGTATTGCAGGAGGATCGATTAGTAATTGAATTGCTAATTGGCTTAATTTGATTAAGCCAATAGGCTGAGATTAAGTCTAATTAAATATAATTTAATTAAATTTGATTTGGGCTTGATTGGATCAAGTTCAATTTGTTTATTGGATAAGCCAAGTGCAAGAAAGAACTAGTCCTAGTCTAACTAGGACTCGGATTAAACCAATTTTCTAATTTGATTAGAAAATAAATTAAAATTAAATCTAATTTAATCTAATTTAATTAAATTCTTAAATGAATTAGGGCCTTATTTAATTGGGTTGATTTAATTTTTATTTTATTTGGTTAAAAGATCTTGTTTGACCAAGTCAAAATAGGAGTCCCGGTGTGACTAGGACTCCCTATCTCCTTGCGCCACCTTGGTCCCAACGCCCTCCATACCTATTTTTTAGGTATTTTTCATGGAAAGTCTCTTTCTTCCTAATTTTCACACCCCTTTTTTCCCTCCAAGTCATATTTGAAAGTTAGGTGGAAGACCAAGTCAAAGGAGGAATTGATTTTGCTTAGGATTCTATGAGATAGAATCCTTATTGACCAAAACATCTTCCCTTGAGTGCTGCCTCCTATTTTAATTAATTCTTCTCTTATTCTATGAAAATAATCTCTTTTTTTATGTGCCCTCCCTTGCTGGTCCATACCAAAAATTGTGGAGGAGGCGCCCAACAACTTCCCATATTTGGATATTTCTAGTCTAGAAATTTGACCTAACTTGGACTCTTCTTTTTCTCCATTTATTGGATGAATTTTGTTTTAATTTTTTTATGAAATATAGAGCTTTGGGAGAGTTTTGGGTTGTGCAAAAATTAGAGGAAGAGGATCCTTGGGCATGGGGATCCATAGGCACCAAACTAGATGCCTAGGTGAGAGAAAAGAGAAGAAGAAGAGGGTCTTCTTCTAGGACCATTTTATTTTCAATCCCTCCTCCTTTCTTTTGAGTTTTTTTTTAAAGATCCTTAGATCAGCAAACTCTCATCTTCCTTCTCATATTTTGAAGAGTCAAAATTTTGAAGAAGGGTGCATCAGATCGACCATCGAAGAAGGATCAGCACAGTACTAGCATGCTGTGCTTATTTTCTGCATCGGACTTCAGATCAGAGATGTAGGCTCATGTGGACGACTCCTAGAGGCCGGATGCATGTGCAGCTCATGACTTCATCCTCAAGCCTGGATCAATAAGTTAGAACATCTAAACTTGCTCAGGTAATAGATCTGATCTATAAACTTCATACCTGCATTTGATATAGTATAGATCTAGGTTGATTTGATCAACCTTTTTTTTTCTTATTTGATTTTAATTCTTAATTTAATATCATGCATTAATCATGTAATAGATCTGAGATCTAGGTATTTACATGGTTATTTAAATAAATTTTAGATTTATTTAAGTCTTCCGCTGTAAGATCTTAAAAAAATTTTTAGATCTACCTGTGAAATCCTAGATCTGGTTCCTTCAGATCAAACAAACCTAATTGCTTTCTTATGGTACACAATATTTTTTCATTCAAGAGTTTTGTAAAGATATCTATAACTTGATTTTCAGTAGGCACATATTCAAGGATTATATCATTATTTTTAACATGCTCTCTAATAAAGTGATGTCTAACTTCAATATATTTTGTTCTTGAATGTAATATAGGATTTTTTGTTAAATTTTATCATACTTATGTTGTCACATCGAACAAGAATATTATTCTAAGTAATACCATAATCTTCTAGTTATTGTTTGATCCATAATAGTTGAGTACAACAACTCCTAGCAGCAATGCATTTGGCTTCCATCATAGACAAGACTACTGAGCTTTGTTTCTTGCTAAACCATGAAACCAAGTTCACTCCTAAAAACTAACATGTACCATTTGTACTCTTCCTATCTAAGCAACAACCAGCAAAATTTGAGTCACTATATCCAATTAAGTCTAATGAAGATTGTTTAGAGTACCATAAACCAACATCTTGAGTATTTATTAGATACTTAAAAAAAAATTTAACTGCTACTACATGTAATTCCTTAGGATTTGATTGATAATAGGCACACATGCATACACTAAATATTATATCTAGCCTACTTGCTATTAAATATAGCAAAGATCTAATCATACCTCGATATAGCTTGAGATCTACTATTTTTTCTTTTGGATCTTGATCAAGCTTGCAACTTGTGCTCATGGGGTTGTCACTTTCTTTGACATTCTCCATCCCAAATTTTTTTTAACATTTCTTTGATGTATTTGCTTTGATTGATAAAGATCCCTCATTTGATTTCTTGATTTGGAGTTTGAGGAAAAAGTTGAGCTCTTCCATCATGTTCATCTTGAACTCGTCCTACATAAGACTAGCAAATTCTCTACACAAAATCTCATTAGTAGCACCAAATACAATGTCATCAAAATATAATTGTACAATCAATAAATCACTTAATTTCTTTTTTAATAAATAGTATTTTATCTATATTACCTCTTTTAAAATTATTGTTTAGTAAGAACATACTTAATCTATCATACCAAGCTCTAGGTACTTATTTTAATTCATATAAAACTTTCTTAAGTTTATATATATGATTAGGTAACTCTTGATATTCAAAGCTTGGAGGTTGTCCTACATAGACTTCTTCCTCAATTAACCCATTTAAGAATGCACTTTTTACATCTATTTGAAAAAGTTTAAAGTTCATGAAGCATACAAATACTAAGAACAATCTAATAGCTTCAAGTCTAGCTACAAGTGCAAAGGATTCATCAAAATCAATATTCTCTTCTTGATTGTATCCTTGTGTAACTAATCTAGCCTTATTTCTAATTACATTATCCTTCTCATCAAGTTTATTTTTAAACATCTATCAATTATTAAAAAGTCTTTAGGTCTTTCAACTAGTTTTTAAACATTGTTTCTTTCAAATTGGTTTAATTCTTTTTGCATTACTAATATCCAATTTGGATCTTTTTCTACTTCCATTATATTTTCAGATTTCAAATGTGATATAAAGACAAAGTGATTTATAGCTATCCTAAGTGATGCTCTTGTTCTAACTCCATGAGATGGATCACCTATTATTAATTTTTTAGGATGATTATGATCATACCTCCATTCCTTTGGTAAGTTGGATGTACCTTATTCATTTTGAGATTATAGCAACTCTTCTTTAACCTCTTACTCTTTGTCTCTTTTTTCTTGAGAGAGAGTATCTTCAAATGATGTATCTTTCAATTTCTTTTTAAAAATTTCTACATCCACATCAAGCTTTTCTTCTCTTATTTTAAGAGAGTTAGTTTCATCAAAAATAACATGCATGGATTCTTTCATAATTAATATTTTTTTATTAAATACTCTATATGTTCTACTATATGATGAATATCCTAGAAAAAATTTTTCACCAGATTTTGCATCAAACTTTCCTAGTTTATCTTTACCATTTATTAAAATGAAACATCTACATCCAAAAATTTTAAAATATAAAATATTGGGTTTCTTTTCTTTATAAAGTTCATATGAAGTTTTTTTTAGAATTGATCTAATTAATGCTCTATTTAGCACATAGCATACAGTGTTAATAGCTTCCATCCAAAAATATTTTAGTAGGTTGTTTTCATAAAGCATGATCCGTGCCATTTTAATTAATATTCTATTCTTTCTTTCTACTATCCTATTTTATTGGGTGTCCTAGGTGCTAAAAAATTATGAGTGATTCCATTTTTAAAATAAAAACTTTCAAACTTTTGATTTTCAAATTCCATCCCATGATTACTTCTTATATACAAAATATTGTATTCTTTTTTTTTTTGTTATTTTGTTAAATAGATCAACAAACAAATCAATAGCATTATCTTTATAAGATAAAAATAAAATTCATGTATATCTTAAAAAATCATCGATTATGATAAAGCCATATCTTTTTTCTCCAAGACTAATAGTTGAAATTTGTCCAAACAAATCAATATGAAGTAATTCTAGAGGTCAAGTAGTTGAAATAATATTTTTTGATTTGAAAGAGGATTTTATGTATTTACCAAGTTGACATGCTTTGCAAACTTTGTTCTTTTCAAAATTTATCTTAAGTAAACCTTTTACTAAGTCAAGTTTAATCAATCTAGCCAATGAATCTATGCTTGTATGATCTAATCTATTATACTAAATCCAACTTGATTCATTTATTTTAGCATTCATAGCAACAAGATACTTAATATTTTCATTTTTAAGTTCATCAAGATCAACAATATAAATATTCACATATCTTTTTCTCATGAATTTAATGCTATCATCTAAAGAACTAGTTACAATGCAATGAAATGATTTGAATAAAATATTAAAGCTTTTATCACAAAGTTGGCTTATACTAAGCAAGTTATGCATTAATCCTTCAACATATAAAATATTTTCTATTCTAGTAGAGGGTGTTATCAAGATATTATCGAGATCAATAATTTTTTTTTACCATTTTCTCCAAATATTATAATACCTCCATCTTTAGCTTCAAGAGAGATAAATTATGATTTATCTTCCGTCATATACCTTGAGCATCCACTATCATGATACCACATTCTTTTAGTTCTTTCGAATGCCAAGCACACCTACACAAGTAATCAAGTAAACTAAGGTACCTAAGCTAACTTGGATCCTTTGGGATTAACATAAATAGTTTCTTTTAGAATCCAAATTTATTTTATCTTTGATTTGTTTGAATTAAATATTTTGCATTCAATAAATTTATGTTCAATTTTATTATAATTATAACATGTAACACTTCTACCATAATTTTGAGATTTTGTATATAAATTCTTTAAGAATTTTTGCTTTCTTGATGGATTATATCCTATACCAATTTTATCAAAGGCCATCTTTTGATTTTCAATAATCTTTTGCAGATTTTTAGAGCTTAGCATATATCTATCCACTATAGATCTTAATCTTGTCACTTTATCTTGTAAGGATACATTCTTTTCATTTGATTCATCTAGATTACTTTGTAATTCCTTCATATCTTCTTCTATTTAAGCTTTATCTTTATTTAAAGATTGATTATCTTTCTTTAGTTCTTTGTTCTTATGAGATAGCATATTGAAATCACAAAGTAAATCATTAAAATTTTCATACAATTCCTCAAATATAAATTTAGAATTGAATCATCATTATTTACCTCATCCTCCAATGTCATAAGACAAAGATTTACTTTTTCTTCTCTTTGACATTCTTCTTTACTTGAAGAAGAATCCTCATCATTACTTCATGTGGCTTTATATGCTTTCTTCTTTGGTTTCTTCAAGCTCTTCTTCAATAATGGATAGTCTATTTAAAAGTGTCCGAGCTTCTTACACTCATAGCAAATAATTTGATCCTTCTCTTTTTTTTTCTTTTCTTTAATATCTTCTTCCTTGTTGTAGCTTCTTTTCTTTGGTTCAAACTTCTTCTTCCTTCTCATGAATTTCTTTAATTTTTTATTGATTGGTGCCATTTCTTCATCATCCTCCAAGTCTTCTATGGAGTTATTTTTTTTTTTATACATTGCAGCAGCTTTGAATGCAACACTCTTCTTTTTCTTTGCTTTCTCTTCTTTTTCTTGGTTCATCTTCAACTCATAGGTCATAAGTGAACCAATTAACTCTTCCAATGCAAGATTGTTTAGGTCTTTCACCTCTTAAATGGCAGTCACCTTAGGCTCCCAATTCTTTGACAAAGATCTAAGATTTTGCACACGACATCACTATTAATATAGTCTCTTCCAAGACTTTTTAAATCGTTCAAAATATCAGTGAATCTTATGAATATTTCAGTGATAGTTTCATGTGATTCCATTTTAAATAGCTTATATTTATGTACCAACATATTTATTTTTGTTTCTTTGACCTGACTAGTATCCTCATAGGTAACTTCAAGTCTATCACAAATCTCTTTGGTGGATAAACATGTTGATATCTTATTGAATTCATTAGCATCCAAAGCATAATATAGTACACTCATTGCTTTGGCGTTAAATTAAGCTATCTTTTTATTATCTTCATCCCAATTCTTTTCAGGTTTTGGGATGGACACTCCATCAACTATAATTATAGGTGTGTGAGGGCCTAACATTATGACATCCCACATGTTATAATCTTATGCTTAGATGAATATTCTCATTCTTGCCTTCCAATACGTATAGTTAGTTCCATTGAATAGCAAGGGTCTATTGATTGATTGTCCTTCAACCAATGGAGTTCCAATTAGGGTTGTCATTTTATCTTTAGCTTTTTGATAGATAGGTCAATAACTAATATTAGCGCACCTACTCTAATACCACTTATTATCCAAGGATGGCTACTCATGAGAGAGGGTGAATTGGATAATTTAAAAATTTTAACTTCAGATTTGTGCAGATTATGATATTTAAGTGCTTAGTAAAACAAACTATGTGATATGCAGTGGATGAGAATCATAAAGTAAAGAACACACAATCTTAAAGATAATAATTTTATAGTGGTTTGGTGCTAAACTCAGCACCTACGTCCACTCCCTAAGTAAACCACTTAGGAATTCAACTATAATCACTTAACTTGATTATAGTCTAATTGTTTTACTTGGACTCATAATCCAACCTAGTTGGTTTTATCCTTGGCTCACCAATCACAATCATACAATGACTATTTTTCTTGGCTAACAATCAATCCTGATTGATTTTAACTTTGGCTCACCAATCAAACCATACAACATCCAACTCTAGGCTTGGACTAATCCAAGTTTCTCACCCCAAGAAACTTGAAATAAAAATAAAAAATATAATTAACACAAACTAAGACAAACTTTTTGAAGCTTAAGAGAAGAAATTCTGGGCATCTTTACTTATAAGCTTGATTTTTTCTCTTTGAATGCTTGAAGAAAGTAGAAGATGATCTTCAATGTCAATGGACTGACTTCTCTTAGATTGAAGATGATGGAAGGGCATAAGTATATCTAAAAATCACTCCTTCCTTTCACTATTTAGCTCACACACTTGAAATTTCTAAAAATGGTTGCTTGAAAGCTCTTGTATGTTCAAAAGGATGTCTTTATATCCAAAAATATTTTCTTATATATTCCTGAGGTTTTCTTCCACTATAAGTCATCTAAGAGGACTTCAAAAAGTTATCTAGCCATTGAAGACCCAAAAATAGCTATTAGGAGGTGTGTAGGATGAAAAAACTATGAAACCATAAACTAACTATTACAGTCACTGGGTTGGCTCAGTCTTCACTAGGTTGACTCAGTTTTCAGCTTAGATGGCTTAATATTAGTAGACCGTAAAAGTTTATTTCTATCTTCTGCTATCTTCTAAGACTAGGTCAGCTACCTTTTTTACTAGATTAGCTAGGTTGTCATTAGGTCGGCTCAGTTAAAAATTAGGTCGGCTCAATCTTCTGGATCTTAAAAATTTATCTTTCTATGCTTTTTATCTTCTACTTTCACTGAGACTAGGTCGGCTCAGTTTTGGACTGGCTCGGCTCAGTGTGCATACTAAGCATGCCAAGAATTATTTGTCAACTTTTTTTCTCCAATTTGATTTGTAGGCTAGACTTACCTTCTTGACTTGATTTTATCTTCACTAAAGCCTCTTGAAGAATGTGTCCAATCTTGAATTTCTTCTCTCGAATCTTAAGTGGTGATTCTTTACTTAGATGTTGGAAAACATTTAAAATTTGCATGCATTTGAATTTTACAACTATACAACCTCACAAACAATATTAGTAACTTAATAATTTATACTCAAATACTTTTGTTATCATCAAAATCAATCTGGGATCAACAGTTAGTTTTAATCATTGGTAACTTAACTCAAAACTTAATCAACCAAATTGGTCAGATAAGTGAGATCGATAAAAAGGATGTACCATTAACTCACCATAGACTCAATTTATGCAAGTAGCTTCCAATTAATAACCACCATCTAGACTGTCAAACTTATCTTAGACACCAATTGTATTGTAACTAGATGGCCACTCTGATACCAATCTATTGAAAACAATCCTTGCTACTCGATGATTGTGGAAACAGCAACAAGGATTTGAGAAAAGAGATGGCCATTCTATTGAAACCCTAGCAAACCCTAGGCATGGAGAGAAGGGAGAGAACGAGAGAGGAAGAGAGATTTTTAGGGAAAAAAGCCTTGTATTGATTCCATACTTAGTTTACAAAACTCAGTACAGAGTGTATATACCTGGTCAAATAAGATCCAACCTAAAAAACTCTCCTAGCTAACCTAATGTGATGCATTCCTCGAGCCCATGTACACCCATGTCTCCCATATATAAATCTCAGTCCAATCCATAGGTTAGCCTCCTTAGGATCTTACAAACTAGGGCCTTAAGTCCCTAGGATTAAACCTAATCCCAGGCCAAAACAGAAACTACGTTCTGCTCTATTCTGTTCACTGCTTAAGTCAGCTCGGTCAGCAATCGAGTTGGCTCGATGGTGATGTCTCCTGTGAGTGCCCAAATCACCATCCTCTATTTTGCTGCTCAAGCTAGCTCTCTCAGGGTTTGAGCTGACTTAGCTTCCACTCGAGCTAGCTCTGACAGGAACCGAGCCAGCTCTTCCAATATATCAGCCTGATATACTTTCTGAATTTCTGCTCGATCCAACTCTCACGAAACTTGAGCTGGCTCATCTTTAGCTCAAGCTGGCTCTTTGCAGCTTAGGCTGGCTCTTCTGATAGGATCCAAGCCAACTCTTCTAAAGTGTTTGCCAAAACTTTTCAATGATTAGTTCCATTCGCTCCTTGCTTTCTTTCCACCTACTTTCAAGGCTTGAGAGCACCATACCTGAGCTAACAATCTCTACCTTGATGCTTCCAAGTCCTTGTGAACTTAGCTCTATCCATTAGCCCCATCAATACCATGCAATTATAGAAGCTATTCCATGAAAGTACCTTTATGAGCACATCAACTGGATTTTTCTTAGTGTGAATCTTCACCAGCTCCACTTCACCATCCTCCACTAGCTCTCTGATCTTGTGGTATCTAATATCAATGTGCTTGGTCCTCACATGATACATAAAGTTTTGTGTGAGCAACAAAGTACTCTAGCTATTACAATGCATCCTAACTGCATCCTATGGGAATCCTATCTCCAGCACCAAGCCCTTCAACCATAGAGCTTTCTTCACTGCCTCCATGATGCTAATATACTTTGCTTCAGTAGTGGATAAGGCCGTAATTGACTACAAGCAAGATCTCCACGAGACTGGACCTCTATACAAACTGAATACAAAACCTATAGTCGAACGCTGAGTATCCATATCTCCACCAAAATCTGCATCCACAAATCCCTCTATTAGCCCTTGAGCTTCCTTAGACATGTTAGAATGTTTCTTAGTACCTTCCTACTGACCATAGCAGATGCTGATCCCAATTGAACCTGCCAAGTTCTAAAGATATCCTTCAATGCTCCTTTCCAGGCTGAGCCATAAACCTGCTCATCTAAGTCACTGCATGGGCTAAATCCAGCCTATAACATACCATAGAGAACATAATACTTTTCACACCAGAAGCATATAGAACCTTTTCCATCTTCTGAATCTCCATCTCAGTCTATGGTGATATAATTTTATAGAGTCTAACATGCCCGGCAAGTGGCAGCTCTATCGGTTTAGCATCCTTCATACTAAATCTCTCTAAGATCTTCTTGATGTATCCTCCCTGAGATAAATGTAGCAGCCTCTTAGTTCTATCTCTGATGATTTCCATACCAAGAATCTTCTTCACAGGCCTGAAGTCCTTCATCTCAAATTCTCGAGATCAAGCTTCCTTCAACTCCTTCACTACTTCTTTACTCTTGCATGCTATTAGCATGTCATCTACATACAAGAGTAAGTATAACCAAGATCCATCTTTCAGAGACCTCGCATATATACACGAATCATGATCGCACCTAGAAAGTTCAATACTTCTCACATAAGTATCAAACCACTTGTACCACCATCTAGGAGACTGCTTTAATCCGTATAGTGATTTCTTTAGTAAATAGACCTCTCCTTCTGACCTAGGCTCTCTAAAGCCCTATGGCTGCTCGATATATAAGTTCTCCTCTAAATCTCCATGGAGGAATGCTATCTTAACATCTATTTGCTTTAGTTCTAAATCATGAGTAGCAACTATGCTCAACATCATCCTGATGGATGTATGTCTGACAACTGAAGAGAAGACTTTAGAGTAATCAATCCTTTCTTTCTATGAGTAACCTTTGGCTACCAGCCTAGCCTTTACCTTGTTCTAAAGGTGCCTTTTTTTTGATGAAAATTCATTTGGAGCCAATGGATCGAGCATCATCCGGTAGATCCACTAGCTGCCATGTTTGATTCTTCCTGAGAGACTCCATCTCTTCCATCACAACCTGCATCCATGACTCCCAGTCTAAACTCTTCATGGCCTCCTCAAAACTCTCTAGATCTCCATTGCTAGTAATGAGAATATAGAAGATAGTCTCATCAATGCCATATCGCACTGGTTTGCGAACAGTGCGCTTCAACTTATGCAGTGCCACTCTCCTTATGGTATCCTGTAAGTCTACTACCTATGGCTGCCTCTGCACTTTCTCCAAGATAGATCGCTCTCCATATTGATCCTCCATAGGTGTATCACCATGCCTATCTAACTCCATCTCAAACTGAACACGACCCAAGGTTGATATTGAGGGCAAATCACCTGTATCCAAGAGCTTTTCCAAGCTATCTTGTGTTGTCTTCACAACTCCATCTGCACTTTTCGACTTCAACACAATGCTCTTTTCATCAAATATCATATTCTAACTAACAACACATCTCTGAGAATGTGAATCTCACAGCAAGAAACCCTTCACATCTCATGAAAATTCAATGAATATCATCTTCTATGACTTTGGATCCAACTTATTTTTATCGGCTTCTTCTATCAAAGCATATGCAGGATAGCCGAACATCTTTAGGTGGCCAAGCTCCATCTTTTTCCCACTCCAAACAATCTCTGAAAGTCCTCCATTCAATTTTTTATGGAGAGACCTATTCATAAGAAAACATGCATAAATAAGAGCATCACCCCAAAATGATTTGAGCAATGATGCCTACAGCCTCAAGCTTCTGGCTTTCTCTATCAGTGTCTGATTCATCCTCTTTGCGATATCGTTCTACTGAGGGATCATCTTTACTATATAATGATATTTTATTCCATTTTTCTCATAGTATCTCCTGAATGCTAGGCTGGTATATTTTTCTCCATTATCAGACCTCAAACACCTCATTGGCTGTCCTATTTTCTTCTCTACCTTAACTCTCCATATTTTAAATCGAATAAAAATATCTAATTTTTTCCTCATCAGATAGACCCATATCTTCCTAGAGAAATAATCTATAAAGATGATAAAATATCTCGCTCCACCTCGAGATGCAACAGATGTCGGTCCCCATATGTCTAAGTAAACAAGCTCCAAAATAGCTTTACTCTGCTTGGTACTACTGGCAAATGAAACTTCGTGCTGTTTGCCATAGATGCAGGGCTCATGTATGTCATCTTCTTTCTTTCTGACTACTGGAATCAAACCTCTCCTACTCAACTCTGTGAGCTTCCTGTCACTCAAGTGACCCATACGATAGTGCCATAGCCTATAGGCTGGCTGCTCCTCCTATGCTGCCATAGATATCTCCACACTATCTATAATCACTGAGCCCTCCATCCTATATAGGTTGTTGCTCAGCCTTCTCCCTTTCATCACCACCAATGCGCCCTTGAAAATCCTCAAACACCTGCTGCCTGACTGACAACTGAAAGCATATCCCTATTCTTTTAAGTAACCCAAAGATATCAAGTTCTTCTTCAGTTCTGGTACATTCTTCACATTATTGAGTATTTGTATGATACCATCATACATCCTCACTCTGACTATACTAATACTAGCAACTTTACATCAGTGATCATCTCCAAGACTTACACTTCCTTCATCGGATCTTTCATAAGATGAAAACCACTTTCGATGTGCAATGTAATGGTAGGAACATGCTGAATCCAGTATTCAGTAATTGTCCTACTCTACTACTCCATCTGATACTATCAGTATATCTTCTTCACTATCTTCAGATGATAGAGCACCACTCTCATTGGTCGATCCATTCTTAGAAGTGCCCTTCCCCTTTTCATTCTTCAAAGGTGGGCAATTTCTTCTAATATGATCAAGTTGATGATACTTGTAGCATTTCTAAGCCTTTTGATTTTCTCAAGACTTTGATCTATCCTTAGATTTATCTCAAATCCTCTTCTTAGGCCTTCCTTGCCTCTTACTCATAAAAAGCATCTCTAAATTAGGATTTTCTCTAATTAGCCTCTCTCGCTGCTCGTTGGATATGAAAACTCTAACCATTTTCTCAAAGTTTAATATCTCCTTTCCATACACCAAAGTAGTAATGAGATCATCATATACTGCTGGTAGTGAACACAACAATAGAAGAGCTCTATCCTCCTCATCAATCTTCACATCAAGGCTCATAACATTCGAGCAAATCCTTCATCCTTTGCCACCAAAGGCTGAAGTTATCCTTCCCATCGAACTTTCCAAAGTTCGTCTTGATGGTACTCAATGTCATCCCAACCAAATTTCAATAACCAAATACAAAAGAGAATAAACTATGTTCAAAGGGATCTGTTCAGCACCTTACCACAACCCCAGGTGAAGCTTTAATCTTTTCTTCACTAGATCTAACTCCAAGGCTCTGATACCAATTATTGTAACAGATGGCCACTCTAATACTAATTTATTGAGAACAATCCTTGCTACTCGATGATTATGAAAATAGCAATAAGGATTTAAAAAAAGAGATGGTTGTTCTGTTGAAACCCTAACAAACCCTAGGCATGGAGAGAAGGGAGAGAACGAGAGAGGAAAAGAGATTTTCAGAGAGAAAAGGCTTGTATTGATTTCATGTTTAGTTTACAAAACTCACTATAGAGTATATATATCTGATCAAATAAGATTCAACCTAAAAAACTCTACTAGATAATCTAATGTGATGCACTCCTCGAACCCATGTACACCCATGTCTTCCATGCACACTTCTATTGGATAAATTTTAGTTCAATCCATAGGATAGCCTCCTTAGGACCTTACAAACCAAGGTCCTAAGTTCCTAGGATTAAACCCAATCCCAAGCCAGAATAGAAACTACGTTCTATTCTATTCACTACTCAAGCTGGCTTGGTTAGCAATTGGATCGGCTCGATGACGATGTCTCCTGCAAGTGCCTGAATCACCACTCTCTATTCTACTGCTCGAATCGGCTTTCTCAGGGTTCAAGTTGGCTCGGCTTCCATTCAAACTAGTTCTAACAGAAACTTAGCCAACTCTTCCAGCGTATCAGTCCAATACACTTTCTAGACTTCTGCTCAAGCCAGCTCTCTCAAATTTTAAGTTGGCTCATCTTCAGCTTGGGTTGGCTCTTCTGCAGCTTGAGTTGGCTCTTCTGACAGGATCCAAGCCAGCTCTTCTAAAGCATTTACTGAAGCTTTTTGATGGTTGGTTCCATTCACTCCTTACTCTCTTTTCACCTGCTTCTAAGACTTGAGAGCACTATACTTGAGCTCACAAATTGGTCAATAAGAATTGATCAGGTTAACCTATAATTTAGGCTCAAACCACTAAGCCAAATTAGGTCTTTTGGATTTGATCAATAATATGTGGATGTTTAATCGATCTAACCAAACTACAACTAATTAGGTTGCTCATGAGCATATTTGATCTAATCCTAATCAACTTTTGATTAGTTTGACCAACCGCTCAAATCTAAACCTAATTGAGCTACCTATATCCTTAACCCATATTTTATGCATTGAAATTTAGATTTTAAATTCATAGTTTTAGATCTTTTAGTTTAAAGTCTTAATTCTTAATTAAGTATATTATGAACATGGTTTAGTTTAGATGTCAAAATAATTTTTAATCTAAATAAATTTTAATTGCATCACATATAATTTTGATATCAGCAGACTCGAGCCGACTCATCCTAGAACTCGAGTTGGCTCATCTATGATGATTAAAAATTATGGGCTTCAGCCTGCTCAGATTTAGTCGACTCATATACACACTAAGGACTCAATTCAACTCCAAAAGGATGAGTTAAATCACTTAAAACTTGAGTCAGGTCGAACTGAATTTGAGTTGACTCAACTGACTCGCCCGCTATAATTTAGGGTTTCATTCAATCAAATCCTAGGATTTTAGATAGAATTTTGTAGAAATTAAATTTCAGATCATGTATCTAAAATCTATATATCAAATGTATAATTTTATAATCTAAAATTAATTAAAAACACATATCAACTATATGCATCAAAATAAAAACTAGATCTAAAATAGTATCACATACACTTAGGGTCTTCGTTCATTGTTCTTCTTCATGGGAGATCATCACAAGCGGCACCCCTAAATGCCATATTAGAACCCTTTTGAATGGGTAAGAAAGGGGCTTCAACCCTTGCTTCCTCTTATAACCGGACAGCCATAATGAAGCACCCAATCCAAATACCATGCAAACAAGAAATTTAATCTAACATATCAAATGTGTAACCTATTAAATTCAGATATGATTTTCTTTTACATATAAGATATACAAACAATAAATCAGATCCTAAAAAGCATAATTTTAGATCTAAAATTATTTATAACATGCTAGAACAACCTGGCTCTGATACTACTATTAGAAAGCCGATGATTCGCATGCAATTTTTAATAGATTTCACCAATCACAGCGGAAGCAAATTTTAAAATATTTTTAAAATCATGAAACATGCTGATTCTAAATTATAATTACCTTTAGGATTGTCTAACGTGTATAAATAATTTTCATACAAATCTAAAATTATAAACAGAAAAATAGAATGTATACCTAATGCTTTTCCCTCCTTTCTTCGATTGGATCAATCAGATCTCCAGGACTCCTATCGTAGCTGTGCACACATCTAGCCTTTGCTGGTATCCACACAGAGCTCTTCTCAATCAGAGCTCCAAAGCCACTAAGGTGCTAACTCCTTTGCAGGCTTCGTTCTTCGGCTCAGATCTAGATCTATTTCTTGAAATAGATCACTGGCAGCTTTCAAGGAACTGGATCAAACTACCAAGAAAACTCAAGAACAATTCTTGATTTTCTTTTCTCTCTTAAAAGGGCTCCCTAACTCTCAAATTAGATCTGGAAGAAGGGGATATGTGGGCATGGAAGGAAGGGAATAAGGAAGAGAAGGGGCGGTAGCCTTTTCTTGTAGCAAGAAGTTGGAGAGTAATATATTGGCTGCACGCCCCACCTCTTCCTTTTATTTTTGTTGCACGAAAACCTGATATTCCATGCCTAAATCAGATAAGCATTAGGGTTAGATAAGTTATGTTTTATCTCTTATATCATAGGAGTCCTAATCTATCAAGGAAGTGAGGTGGCGCCTCATCCTAAACCCCTAATACCCTAACACATGTGCCAAGAGAAGTGCATTGAGATTTTTATCACAAAAACCCCATTCTAGTCAATCAAGAGGAGAGAGAAGCCTAGAGAACTTGGGCTCTAGTGGTTAAAGTTAATTGGGTTTAAATCCAGTCCAAATTGAGCCTGTATTAAATCAAATTCGAAAGACTATCAAACCTGATCCAATCAAATCTAAAATCTAAATCTAATTTGGATAATTGAACCCAATTAGCATTAAATTAAATCAAATAAAATTAAATTAAATCTAATTTAAATTAATTAAAACTTGATCTATAATTTAATCAATTCTTAATTAAATTACAACATTTATAATTAGGTCGGTGTGCTAACGATTAGCAGCTGCCAAATCTATAACATTACAATTTGGTAGTTTCCAAAATTCAAACCATCTATCTGATTGATAATTCAAACATGATCCAAACCATTGATCAGGTTGAACTTCTTTTATGTGTGGCCTCTCATGTTCTATTCTATATGGTAATGAGACATTCCATGATCTCTATCACAGTATCACTAAAACTCATTTTGATAGATCAGAATAATTTTGGCTCAACCCAATAAAGATCGTTGATCTAAAAATAACTCTAATGAGTTTCTACAATCTATCAGTGACATCTAGCTGTTAGATATATGTGCCCTAGAAGCCAGAATTGGCTGACACTTATAATACACTTCTAGGGGCAAAATTGTAATTTTGACTATAATTAATAAAATGGGTTATTTTCTATCACATATGTGTATTTAGTGTCTGTGATACATCCTTTGAGTTAATGGTAATGATAATTCATATTTTCAAGAGTTGAAAATTTAAGACATGAATAATCATTATTAACTCATAAACAGCTCCCGACCATAGGATCATCACGAGGATGGTGATTGATCCGGAAGGTTGGTGTACGATCGCTTCTCTTTAGTAGATGAGTCTTGAGTCTACGGTGTGGAGACACCGGAGCGAGAGTACAGGTACTCGTTAGAGAACGAGGGCACTGAGCGTGACCACCTCGAGTAGTCATTAGGAAGTCTACCTTCTCGTCAATGACTGACTCGATGCTGCAGTAGTGTGTCTGGTTCTTTGACCTGAGATGCATCGGCAGTTCACCTTGAGGGTGTTATAGTTTGACTACACCATTACTCGATCTCCTAGCCATATGGAACCCTGAGGTGTATGTTGGCTATAGCATGTTCATTGTAGGAACTGGATTGCATCAAGATGGAATCTATCTACCTCGGTGGTAGAGGAGTAGCCCTATGATGATCATGAGAATCAAGTCCAGAAATCCATGGCCATGGTAGAGTGAAATAATAGAAAGAGTTTCTATTTAGATTTTCACATTGGACTCGAATCGAATGATTACATCATATGACAGAGACTAGGGTTTGACGAGTTCACCTTAACCCTAATCTGATCGGGGCTCAAGATAGAAGAACTGAATCACACAGGTAGCTGCACCAAGAGGTTCGCATTCAGCTCTGATGGGTTGCCACCATATACTGCTAGGTGTCACTGGTGGATTTTGGGAGCAATTAGAATGATTTAGATGATCGATCATTCTAGCTGTTCGAATCAGAAGAGTTCTGATCCATCGAAAGGAGTTTCGATGATGTCTATGATAGAGATCATGACATATCCCATTACCATACAGAACTGAACCTAACTGGGTCACACAAACAAGGGTTTGAATCTGGTGATCATCAATTGAACTGATCTAGTTCAATTGATCTGAATGAGATTCAATTAGGTTCAAGGAAATCGTGCTAGCACTCGATTGAACCTAACGTTCTTCTTTTACTATCATAAATAAGTTGTCCTGACTGAGCCAAAGGAGTTTGTGCTCAATCAGAGGCCTTCATATGGTCTGACTGGAGGTTGTCCAAGTCAGAATAGGTTGTCTTATTTGTAAGACATTACCTGCCATTTTTGGTCACCTGCCATTTCTTGTTCTTTGACTTTGGTCAAAAGTCTACCTTTGACTGGTCAAACGTTGACCATTGACCCTTTGACTTTTGACCACATGTCATTGCACCTATTGGAGAGCTGGTGGGGGCTTGTCCCCCTGCCAGAACCTGGCAAGGAGAAGGGCGCACGCCAAGGGTGGCGTGAGCCCAAGTAGGAGGCGCCTAGGAGTCCTTGTTGGACAAGGACTCCACCTCCCTTTTGGATTCCAATCAGAGTTCTACTAAGAATCCAGTTTGACTGGTCTTAGGCGCCCTCTAAGGAGGAATCCAGGGGTCTCTATTTCCAACCAATCAGATTTAGATCTGATTTCACAAAGGGTTGTGATTGGTTGAGAGGAAGAGGAGTTGGATCACAAGAGGTCTATAAATAAGACCCTGCGCCCAACCCTAATTCGAATGCAATTAGACACGCCCCAAGGCTGCCTCTCCCCTCCTTCTCCACGCCATACTCTCTTCTCCCCTTGCTCTCCACGTCCAAAAGTGTTTTGGACTTAGTTTGGTGCGATTCAGATCAAGGAAAGGCGATCAAAAGCAAGAAGGCTGCGCTGCTGCAAAAGGACGACTGCAGATCTTCAAAAGAGTTTTGAAGATCCTCCAGATCAGATCCAGATCTGATTTTTGGAGGTGTGATAGAGAAGAAGAGGTTCTCCAGATCCAACCCGAGTGGATACCGATAGAGGCCAGGCGCTTGCGTGGCTAAGATCCAGAACCTTCCGCTGCAATCAGGATCATCTACAGGGTAATAGGATTACCCAAATCAGGTAAATTAAATTTGATTTAATTTATCTTATTTTATTTTATTTGTTAAAATAATAAGAATCAGATCTAAAACATATCAAGATCTGATTGAGATCAAGAAAAAAATTTTTGAAATATATCTCTTGATCTAATCAGATCTGAACGAACCTGGACCGGGAAATCAGGATTTCCCTTCACTAGCAGCATGTAGTAATAATCCAAAAGAATAGAAAAATCTAAACCCCTAGATGCAGTTATCGTGTAATTCAATCATTCTATCGTGAGTCCCAACTTGACAAAGGTCATGAAAAACTCGTCAAACTCCATCATCAGTATTGGCTCGACTCGAGTTTATTTATAAATCCTATGGAAACTCTTTTTTCAATTTTCACACTTGCTTAGGCCAAAGACTTTCTAAATTCAATCTTGCTAATTGCAATGGACTACTCCTTTTCTACCAAGATCAATAGATTTCATCTAGATGCATCTTACTCCAAATAGTAAACCTGAACCTACTATAACCAACATACATAGCAAGAACTTGAATGGCTAGGGACCAAAAGAATGTGCAGTCAAACTAAGTAGCCTCGCTGTGAATAGCCATTGCATCGTAGGTCAAAGGATCATTCACGTCACTGCAACATTGAGAAGAACCACTAATGTGCGAGTAGATATCCAAATAATTTTTCATGATAGTCATGCTTAGTACAAGTTATTCTCTAACAATCACCTACACTCTGATCCTAGTATCCCTACACTGCAGACTTAAGACTCATCTATCCGAAAAAAAGGTGATCCATGCATCGATCTTGATGAAATCAATCACTATTCTCCATGATGATCCTACAATCGAGAGTACTTAAAAATTAACCATTAATAATATATATCCTAAATTTTCAATACCTTAATAATATACAAAATTATCTTTATTAATTTTTAGGATAAATTATGAATACATAAACATGATTGAAAATAAAAATATTTTTATTAATAATAAAATAATTTATAAGTGCAAAGATAAGTCCTAAAAATATAAATGTGTCAGTCAATAATTGGCTTCTACGGCACACTTCTAACATCACTAACTAGACTGGATTTGAACAGCTACAGGTGGGTCGCTGGTGATGGAATCCTAAAGATCATGTACGGCGATAGGATTATTCTGGAGGAAAAGAAGAGGATGAGAAGATATTACTATCTGACAGAAAGTCTAGTGCAAGGTGGAGCTTCAAGAGCTAGAGGGAGTACAGTGCGAGGTAGAGCTCCAGATGGAGGTAAATTGGGCATGAGATAGGAGACTCGAGAGGATGATACACGATGTTGTAAGATAAAATTTCTATTACCGTAGGAGGCTACCCCGAGAACATCTCAAGTCAACGCAATATATGATAAGAGGATCGAGTGGTCTGGCTTAACTCCCATATTTGCCCATCCATGATCAATAGGCATATGCCCCTAGTCATGGGGGCAAGTTCATCTAAAAAGCTCTCAAAATTAGAAAAAGGTTGAATGTTGAGTCAAGGTGGAGATTATTAGAAAAAATGCCTCGAGTTCAATCTACAAGGAGCCCATAATAAAGACCACAATGAGAAGAAGCCTAGGGAAACATCTACGGGCCACAATAGGCTATGGACCAGTCCACTAGATTGGGGCCTGCGAGCTAGGCACAGCATAGCAGGCGCACGAACCAGGCCACTATAGCATGCAAGCATGTGCGATCAGGCCACAAACATAGCCCAGCACGAGCATGCAGCCCAGTGCAGGCACACCATATATGGCTCAACATGGGCATGCGGCCCAGCATGGGTGTGCGGCCTAGTGCTGGCAGGCCTAGTGCATGCAACCATGCATGCGAGCAGGCTACGAGCATAGCCCCAAGCAGCTTCACACAGTCCACTCATGATGGCATGGACCAAGAGGTTTTTCATGCATTTCATGTAGTCTACAACAGACCACAGGCCATTTCCCCACATTTGTTGTAGTTTACAGGCGGTCTACGGGCATGGATGCGTGATCCAAGGGTTGGCAGTGCTTGCAATGAAGATCTGGATGGCTAAGGACTCTGTGGACATGGTCAAAGTCCTATTGGACATGTATTGGGAGACAGAGTCCTATTAGGATTTCAGTGAATAGCTAGTATGCGAAGATTCTTAGTCTATTTAAAAGCAGTAGAGCTATGGGTCTCAGGTACTGGTAGCAGCAGATAATAGAGGCCCTAAAGTATGCAGAGATCCAAAAATTTAGACAGCAGGTAGCAAATCTTGAAGGACACTGATAGAAAGCTGAAGTAGGAGACTTCAGGTAGACTACCAGGCAATGGACAGTAATCATTTCAAGGGATCTTCTAGAGAGAGAGCTTTGTGAGAGAGTGCTTCTTGTTGAGAGGAAAGGATTGGTATATAAGAGTTGAGGATATGATCTCCTCTTGTAAATTCTCTTTTCTTTCATAGTGAAGCTTTGCATGCCCCATAAAGATAGACCTTGGTCTAATCTACATACTTGATTGTATCTTATTTTTATTTCTTCTTTCTTTCTACCATAATATTCTGGTACGAGATCCCCAATACTAGGTGCATAGTAGACTGCGAGGTGTGGACCACATGAAAATGGACCTAGACCATGCTAACACATGGTGGACCACGTGAAGATGCCACAGGTGCATGGTGGACCATGCCTGGTGCTATAGACTATGCCATCCACTAGTGGACCGCATGGTGTCCCACTATGGACCGTGCAGTGGACTGCATGGGTGCGCATCCTGGGCCGCGCCTATGCACTAGCTATGCATGTCTTGGGCCACACTTGCAGACTTGTGGGCCATGTGCATCTACAGGTAGTGCTCGTGCACCTAGGCCATGCTCGCACATCCTAGGCCTCATCCTGCAGGTTGCTGTGAGCTCCTCCATCACTATTGTGAATTGAATTTGAGGCACCAAAACTCAACATCTGCTTCTTATACATTAAAGTGATTTTCAAGAGGAAGAAGTGATAAGTACCATAAATTTACTAATAAAAGTATTAATTTATCAATTAATTTATATTTATTTTTAAGAATTAATAATCAATTTATATATATATTTTAAGAAATTAATATTTTTATTAATTAAAAAATTAGTTAAAAATAATAAAAATAAAAAATAAAATATTATTATCAGTAAAAAAAAGTTTATTTTTTTTGTCATAACAAAATAAGTTTGAAGCAAAATGGAGCTAAAATAGATTAGATATGAATTATTAAAGAAAAAAAAATAGTTCAACTGGCTCCGCAAGCCAAGCCAGCACACCAAGCCAAGTCGTCAAAGCCGACTCAGCTAGATAAGCCAATCCGCTGGTCCATGAACTAAGCACGGACCGCTAACTCAGCAGAAGTCAGCCAATCGGAGCATGCCAAGTGGACCTAGACCATTAAAGAGTCTACAGAAAATTCATCGCAGCATACGGGGGCAAAATGGTAATTTCATAGGCAAAGGTCAGCACTGATTGGTTGCGGTCTGCAGTATGGTCGGTCTATGTGGTCCACATGAATAGTAATGGCACGATTCGATGGTTATGGTGGTTTGCAGTCCAGATCCAACAGTCATGACTTTTTTCGATTTTGATTTGGTTTCAGGCTGCTCTATCTGCATGATCGGATGGCTAACAACGCTCTAACCTCAAATCTGATGGTCCAGGAAGCTCTCAACTTGATTAAAAAACCTAGAACATGATCTGATGGCCAGATCTCTTCCATCATGCATGATCGAATGGCCATCATCAAATCCAACTTGATTTGGGAATTTAAAATAGGTTTTTAAGTGATTTCTCTAGCATTTGATCAGCATCCAAGGGCCATCAGTGTCCAGAGCCTTATATTTATAGTAGAAAGTCCTATTTCACTCAATTTTAATTATTGTTATTCAATTTCCATCAGGATTCCTTTGTATACAAGGAATTACACGATGCCTTAGTCCCATATTGCCTGCAACAAAAGGATCCATCCCTCCTAACTCTATTTAAAGGACTCCAGGCCATCAAATCAAAGCGTCTTTGATCATGAAAAGAAGTTTGGTAGAGATTAGAGCCATGCTTGGGTTAGAGGTTGCTTCAAGGCAATGGGTGCTACGAAAAAGAGCTGGCTTCTACACCATCTCAACACCGACGTCGATACAAGATCAAGATCAACTATTTTTAATTTTTTTTTCTTTTTAAATTTTATATATTTAAATTATAAATTTTTAAATTAATGCAAAGTTTTTTTATGCTCTTTAAATTCATGCTCTTTACTTTTTTTATAATTTAATTTTTATACTTTAATTATGGCTCTTTATTTTATTACAAGTAGATGCTGAGATCTAGGTAGTAGATCTCAGTACCCAAATTTTATTTTTATACTCTTTAAATTTTTATTATTTAAAATAATTTAAAATTTTATTTTTTAACTTCAAAATTTTTTTTAAATCTTTTTTTTTTAAAAATTAAAGATTTTAAAATTAAAATATTACCTTCTCTATGGATTTGACCCGACTCACTACTTACTACCTATTTTTAATTATTTTAAAAAGTCAAAATTAATTTGATAAACACGGTGTCTTAATGACAATATCATGCTCTTATCAAATTTTTGGCACCATTATCGAGAATGGCATGAAAATTTATTTCTTTTAATTTTTTATTTTTTTTATAAATTAATTATAAATAAATTTTTAATTTCTTTAATTTTCTATAAATAGTGCTTACTAACTTTTTCTTCTTTATTTTGCAGGAAAAAAAGAAAAAAAGAAAAAGTGGAAAAGAACAAAAAGATCAAGGCAAAGAGGAAGCTTCTAGTCTTATTTGGTGAGATCAATACTAACCCTAAATTTTTTAATATTATTTATTTTATTTCCAAATTAATCTAAAAAATATCCACTAAAATCTAATTAAAAGCTTCATAACAAGATTAGAAATCCTAATTATTTAGAGCATTCATCATATTAGATTTAGTTTTATTTTTATTTTTCTTTTTGATGATCGCTGGAGATAAGGTAAGCATCTCAATTCAATTAAGTTTCATGCATCTAATTTAGTTGCATAGAATTCCTTATTGAAAGTGATTGTGCATATTCATCTCAAAATCAACTTAAGGACATAACCCATTAAACAATATAAGATGGAGATTTAATCACCCTTTCTAACCCATAAACAATCAACTAACATCCTGCATTGATTTAAGCCTTTAATTTTAAAATCAATTAGACATCGACCCGAGGAACTCAGACTCATTAAGAAAAGGAACCCTAAAAGTTAGATCGGATAAGGGTTAGTCAATTTAACTAGTGTCTAGAAAAGTAGTTCAGGGATGATTGGATCCGAAGAAAGGTGGTTTATAATTAATTTCTACTAATCTTACACTTATCTGACCAGTTGATTGGCTAATCTTACACTTGAAGAACTTGAAGGTGATCTTGGTAGTTAGGAGCTGTCTAGATCTAGGACAACCCTTAGTTAGAATTATTTGCCTAACTTGATTGCTAACCAATATTAAATCTAATTAAAACTAATTTTTGCTCTCTTCTTAGTTCTAGGACTCTTTAGGACCTCTTCTTTAGAATTCTTCTTTCTTTCTTCTCCTTTTCTCTTCTTCTCTTTCAAAAAAATAAATTAATTAATTAAAATAAATTAAAATTAATAAAAATAATAATAATTAAATAATAAAAATAATTAAAAATAGTAAAAATAATTTTAAAAATTAAAATAAATAAAAATTATAAATAAAATAATAATAAAATAATAATTTTTTAAAAAAAATTATTTTTTTAAAAAAAATAAAATAATAAATAATAATAATAAAATTCTAAAAATTCTTTAAAAATTTAAATAATAAAATAAATAATATAAAAATTAAAAAATATTAAAAAAAAATCTAATAAAATAATTTTTAAAAAATCTAAAAAATTCTGAAGCACACGTTAGGGTTGCACTAGTACATATACGATAGAAAATTGCTTTACCTGATCTAGTTGAATCCAATCATAAAATTGAAATGGCTAAACCATATTAAACCCAATAACCAAATGGCTAGAAATCTTAGAGAACCACCTAAACAGATGAAGAAATATTTTATTTCTTTCATTTATAATCCTTCGACTTATATTCAGTTACCTAATATTCATGCTATCCACTATGAGATCAAGCCGACCAAAATTCAGATACTCTCATCTTTCTATAAAAATATCGATGAAGATCCTTATAAGCATCTAGATGAGTTTTTAGAAATCTGCTCTATAGTGAAAATTCAAAATTTGACTAAGGATGCTCTTAGACTAATTTTATTTTTTTTTTATTAAAAAATAAAGTCAAGTAATGGCTTGGCACAAAAAAAAGATCAATTAAAACTTAAGCTAAATTATAAAATAAATTTCTTAAGAAATTTTATCCCATAGGTCGAACCAACATCATGAGGCAAGCTATCACTGAATTTACTCAGCTTCTAGGAAAACAAATTCATGAGTCATGGGAGAGACTTAAAAAACTTCTTAGAAAATGCCCACACCATGTTTTGTCTAAGTGGCAAATTGTTCAAGCTTTTTATAAGAGTTTAGAAGACCAATATAGATAGATGGTAGATGCATCTTGTAGAGGTGCATTCATGAACAAAAGTGAGGATGAAGCCTATACCTTATTTAAAACCCTGAGTGAAAACTCAATCAACCATGCTTCGTTATCTTTCTACCAAATTTGGATAGGGATCCATAAATTTAAACATCTAGAATCTAGTTCTATGGCTGATTCGAATCTGATAGATAAAATGGACTTTCTTATCCAAAAATTAGACCAACTCCTAACCCTAAATCAATAATTTTCTACACAATTCACATCATCCTCTAATTATCAAAAGATTTGTTCGATCTGTACTAGCTTAACCCATCATGTGAGTGAATGTCCTATGGCTGCATAATTTTCATCTTTTATCTAGGAACAAGTTCAAACTACACAAGGCTACCTCAAGCTGATTAATGATCCTTTTTTAAATTCATATAACTCAGATTGGAGGAACCATTTTAATTTTTCTTGGATACTCCAATAGACTCAGGCTCAGACCCAATATCAAAACTATGCCTATAATAGTGGTCAGCCTAGTCAGTCTTTCTAGCCATTGCATTATAATCAGTCATTATACCTACCTTCTCAACAGACCAATCTAGCCAATGATAGATTTAATCAACTTGAACAACTGATTCTAACTCAATAGCAATCTATCATCGGGCTAGAAGCATAAATAGGATAATTAGCTGAGTCTAACATAAGGAGAGAATTAGGTCAATTATTGAGCCTACCAATTCTGAATTCTATAAATAATCCATCCATTATCCACCAATCACTTGGACCTAATTATCAATCTAATGTTCCACCTAAAAATCCTCAATTAGAGAATGTCAAAGTAATTTCTGAGCTTAAAAATTATAGAATTTTTATGGATACATACCAAGATCAGGTGAGAGAGGCTAATACTGATGTTAGCCAAGATTAAAATTTAGAGGAAAAGGTTAGTACTGAGACTAACCACATAGAAGAAGAAGAACCTGAGCCTGAAACTAGTACTGATGCTAGTTCTAGTTTAAATAAATTAGATAAAGGAGAGAAGAGAAAAGATGATTTACCTGAGACTTATAAACCTAAAGTCTTATTTTCTTCAACCCTAAAAGCTGATTCTTCTTACAAAAATCAAGAGGCATATAATAAAGTGTCAACGAAGTTATTTAAATAAGATCATATTAATTTACCTCAGAATTTAATCTGCCTCCAGACACCCTTCTAGTATCTATTGAATCAAATTTATCTCTTAATTCAAAAACTTAATTTATGAGTATTTTAAATGAATAAATAAAAAAAATTCTTAACAAACAAGGGACTGAGAATGGAGTCACAAACTATATTCCCATAATTCAAAATGAACATATCAATAAAAGGATAACAAACTATCTTCCTGAGATTGGCAATCCAAAATCATTAAAATTTATCAATCCAGTATTTGACACAGGATAGTAAGCTGCATTGTGTCTGGCTGAAGATGGTAAACTTAGCACTTGTTGGAAGGCAATCCAATATTTAGTTCTTTCATCTAATTTATCTTTTTAGTTTATTTTTCTTTTAGATCATTTTAAATAAGTTGGAGGGAGAACCCAAATTTTTAAAAGCATATGCTGAACCATCAAAAATATATTGAGTCAGATGTATTCTTTTCTATTCTTTATTACACTCTTTATTTTTTTTCTCTTCATTGAGGACAATGTCAATTAAGTTAGGAAAGAAAAAATAATAAAATTTTTAATTTTTTTAAAATCCTTGAAGAAGTTGGTATTTAATATTTAGACATCCGATTATACTTAAGAATCGAGTTAAACTAAGTATTTTTTTAAAAAAATTGATGTGCAGATCAGAGAATTTATGAGATATTGAGGAATAAAGTATTAAGAAAATCCAATAAAGAGTTAAGTCTAGACATAAATAATTTTTCTTTGAATATTTTTAATTTTTTCTATCTACATCAAAGAAAAGTCTACTTTTTATGGACTTATGTGGGATAACTATATATTTTTTATATTAAAAAAATTAAAATAAAATAATTTTTAAGTACTTTTCATTGAGTAATCGGACCTTTTTATCTAAACAAGCATTGAGTTTCGCATTAAAAGATGAGAAGGACAAAGAAGCTCATTGTAAAACTAGTCTTAACCCATAGTCTGTTTGATTCAAGCTAATAAGCTCGAGGAATATTTTATACCTAGTATCCTAAAGCTAACTAGTTTGAAAGTCATTAGCCCAAGACTCGCTACACGAATCAAATAGAAAGCTTGAGGGGTTAAAGCACTTAATAGTGGTACAATATTTAAAAAAAAATATATTGGTTTTTTATCGAGTAACCAGATCCCGTTGCCTAAGCAAGCTATGATATTCGCATCAAAAAATAGACAATGTAAATAAAAAAATTTAATAAATGAAGGGCAAAAGTAGTAATACACTTGCCCATATGAAAGTTTAGATCATTCAAAGATAAAGATAGGGATAATTTTAAAAAGTTTAAAAAATTTAATATTTTTTACTTAATTTTTTTTATTGATAAGTACTGGTATCCCAATGATATGCCTCACTCATACTCTACTGAATATCAATGCCATTTTGAAACTACTTAGATAAATTTTAAAACTCTAAAATTAAAAAGTATCTAAAAACTAAATTCTTTCTTTACTCGAGGACAAGCAAAGCTTAAGTTAAGAAATATGATAAGTATCATAAATTTACTAATAAAAATATTAATTTATCAATTAATTTATATTTATTTTTAAAAATTAATAATTAATTTATATATTTTTAAAAAATTAATATTTTTATTAATTAAAAAAATAATTAAAAAATAATAAATAAAATATAAAATATTATTATCAATAAAAAGAGCTTATTTTTTTATTGCAATAAAATAAGTTTAAAGTAAAATAAAGCTAAAATAGATTAGATATGAATTTATAAAGAAAAAAATAAAAAAATAAAAATGAAAAGAAAAATGGCTCAATCGACTCCACAAGCCAAGCTGGCATGCCAAGCCAAGCCATCAAAGTTGACTTAGCTAGATAAGCCAATCCGACGATCCATGAACCAGGCATGGACCACCAGCTCAGTAGAAGTCAGCCAATTGGAGCGTGCCACATGATGGACCTAGACCGCTAAAGGGTCTACAAAACATTCATCATGGCATACAAAGGAAAATAGTAATTTCATAGGCAAAGATCAGTGCTGATTGATTGCAACCTGTGGTATGGTCGGTCTACATGGTCCATATGAATAGTAATGGCGCGATCCAATGGTTGTGGTGGTTTGCGATCTAGATCCAACAGCCAAGATTTTTTTTGATTTTGATTTGGTTTTAGACTGCTCTATCTGCACGATCAGATGGTTGACAATGCTCCAACCTAAAATTTGATGGTCTAGGAAGCTCCCAACTTGATTAAAAATCCAGAGCATGATCCAATAGCTAGATCTCTTCCATCAGGCATGATCGGATGGCCATCATCAAATCAGACTTGATTTGGGAATTTAAAATGGGTTTTTAAGTGATTTCTCCGATGTTTGATCAGCATCAAATGGCCATCAATGTCTAGAGCCTTATATTTATAGCAGAAAGTCCTATTTCACTCAATTTTAATTATTTTTATCCGATTTCCATTAGGATTCCTTTGTATACAAGGATTTACATGATGCCTTAGTCCCATATTGCTTGCAACAAAAGGACCCAACCCTCCTAACTTTATTTAAAGGACTCCAGGCCATCACATCAAAGCATCTTTGATCATGGAAAGGAGTTTGGTAAAGGTTAGAGCCATGCTTGGGTTAGAGGCTACTTCAAGGCAATGGATGCTACGAAGAAGAGTTGGCTTCTACACCATCTCAATGCTGACGCTAATCCAAGATCAAGATCAACTATTTTTAATTTTTTTATTTTCTTTTTAAATTTTATATATTTAAATTATGAACTTTTAAATTAATGCAAAATTTATTTTTATGTTCTTTAAATTCATGCTCTTTATTTTTATTGTAATTTAATTTCTATACTTTAATTATTACTCTTTATTTTATTGCAAGTAGATGTTGAGATCTAGGTAGTAGATCTCAGTATCCAAATTTTATTTTTATGCTCTTCAAATTTTTGTTATTTAATATAATTTAAAATTTTATTTTCTAATTTTAAAAAAAAAAATTTAAATCTTTTTTTAAAAAAAAATTAAATATTTTAAAATTAAAATACTACCTTCTCTATGGATTCGACCCGACTTACTACTTACTATCTATTTTTAATTATTTTAAGAAGTTGGAATTAAACTGATAAACATGATATCTTAATGACAATATCATGCTCTTATCAAGAAGGATGCATTCATTGCAAAGCTTCTCAAATATTTGCTCGTTAAGGAGTTTTTTGTTTGTGCTAAAATCTATATTTTATTTTCTATTATTTACAAGTTTTAGTAGGAATTGAAACTTAGGAATAGATTCATCCAAGTCTTGAATTGGATCATATATAAGCCTAGGAGTAGCTTAGGATAAAGATTTTGTTGCCCAGCTATGTAACCTAAGAGGCGGGGTGAATTAGGTTTCTTTAAAAAATTTAAAGATAAAAATAGAATTACAAGATGTGCTGTTAATGTTTTAAGTGAAGTAAGATGAGTGAGGCAAATATGGTGCAAGAGCTTAATTTAAAAAAGAAAGAAGTTAACACAATAAAGCAAATAAAGAGGATAGAGAGAGAACAACACAAACAATAGGATTTATAGTGGTTCGGTGTCAATCTTGTACCTACATTTACTCCCTAAGCTCCTACTTAAAAATTTTAATCCACATTCATATTCAATCGAACACAATGTCGGATGCTCTGATCCTAACTATCCTAAGCTAGACATTTATTTTTTGGGTATAAGCCAATTCAAAATACTCTGATTCAAGGTTTGGATCAACCTTTCTAAGTTTTGAAAATCTCCAAAACTTGAGCCCCAAAATAGTGAACAAAATATAAAAAAGAAAATACAAGTTCAGCACAGTTAGCTCCTTAATAAGCATAATAAAACTTTAAAAACTCTTTACATAGACTAGAGGAAGCTTTTAAGAATCCTCTCCAAAGAATTGAAGACTTGAATGAGAACTAAAGAAGTGGTTGAGCTTGAAATCAATGCTTCTCTTGCTTAGGGCTTTGATTTCTTTAAGCTGAATAATCTCTAGGTGTTTCTTAGGTTTTTCTTCCTTTTTGAATGCTTTTAAACCTACATTGAATACTGGAAGAAGAATAATAGCCATTTTTATAGCTGTTGCAAACAACCTGAGTAGCATTAGATGTGCCAAGATGGAGAAACAAATAGCCATTACAAGATTTTTCGTCGTAGGGGGCGACCCATAGGTCAACCCTTGGAAAAGGATCGTCCCATGAGATGCCTCTTTTGCAACAGGCGATAAAATCCAATTTTTATTTTTTGTGTGCAAAACCTGTAGGGGATGCCCCATAGGTTGCCTCTTTTCCATGGGACAACCCAGGGGTCGCTCCTTTTTAGTGTGCCGGTGCTGGTTCTATGTGCCAAATCCAAAGGGGTCAACCTAGGGATCGCCCTTTTTTGTCCAACCAGTCATTTCTTCATTTTTAAGCTTTCAAAAAATTTGAGAATACCTCCAAATGAATTGACATCATCTTGAAAGTTCTTGAGGCTACTGAAAAACTTCAATATTGCTCCCAACTTAAGTAATTTGCAATTTTGACTATCTCCAATCAAATTTTGCAATACAAAAATTCTTAAAACTTCTAAAATGACTTTTAAAAATATCTCCAAGAATAGAAATTATTAGTAACCCTCTCAGTTATTTTGTGCTCATCAAAATCAATCCTAGGAGCAATAATCTCCTCCTTTTTGATGATGACAAAATAATTGAGTATAAACAAAATAAAGTAAATTTGATATTAAAATGAGAGATGCCATTTGAAGTTAAGAAGCTCAAAAATAATTATATATAAGTGATTAGTTCAAAGCATCTAATTTTGGGTATTATTTCATACATATTGCTTTATTCATGATAATTTTGTAATCTGAACATATAGTATTTCAGAATGAAGAGATTTGGTAATTTTGTATGGACTTTTAATATTATACCATTGACTTTTCAAAATGAAACTTAAACAAATTGCTTATACTCTAACATTAAGTATTAGATTTTAACAATTTGACTATGAAACTTTGATATTAAGAATGAAACTATAACAATTTGCTTTTTGCTTTTAATTTGCTTTCAATTTGCTTATGCTATTGCAAGCACAATATGCTATATTATTTACTCTCCCTTTTTGACATCATCAAACATTATCTCAAAAAGTTTCTCCCTAAAAAAAGAAAGGGAAAGGACTCCCCCTTAATTAATTTTTGATATTCTGCTGCTGAATTTAAAAGTTTACTATGAATAAAGACAGCATTTATAAACCAATTTTTAAACCATAATCATGCAAGACATTTTAATTGCACAAATTTCATGATTCATAAGCCAATCAACATTTGTGGAAGCTAAGGTCAAATATATATATCCTAAAAATGTAACAAAAGTCATAAAAGCAAGTATGTGAGCTCAAAAGTGGCACTCCCAAATCTTAAAAATATGAAAAGATAGGTCATGAGAAGATGGAAGTGAGCCGAAAGAAGAACCAATCTCAATAGTAAAGTTCAGAAATTGGGCCGGCTCACACTGAGACTGAGCTAGCTTAGTTGAAAACTAGGTTAGCTCAATTTAAAACTGGGTCGGCTAGGTCTCAAAGAAAAATCTAGATAGAGAGCAGTATTTTTAAACTTTTGGCATAGTACACAACTGGATTGGCTCAGTCTAGAACTGAGCCGATCCAGTCATAGGTTAGCTGGCTCAGTCTAAAACTGAGCCAGCTTAGTTTTCGTGGATTATTATTTTGTGTACGTGGATTATTTAGATTTGGAGAGTTTTTCTATGAGCTTGAGCTTGACCCTTTGTAAAATATATATACTGAAAACATATCAAGATTGTAAGAGTGCTAAAATATACTGAATAAAAATTCTTTTCTCCTAAAAATCTCTTCTTCTCTTCTTCTCTATTTTTTGATTTATTTGATCGTGCTTCCGCAGAGATCTCTAAAAAATACTTTCTTATTGCTTGGCTAATCATCGATGGCCACATCGATCTGTGTGGAAAGAGCACATATTCTCAACATTTGGTATTAGAGCGACGTTGCATGGAAGGAAGGAAGACACCTAGGATTTACTACATCCAGGATCTGTTACATCAAGTTTTATCCTAAAACTTTTAATTTGCTTCGTGGTTGTCTCTAGATTGAGGTGGAGGTTGTTTACATGGAGGAATGATGATACAAAAGTTTAGAAAGAGGATCTAGGGCTAGTTAGATCTTCTATGAAGGGTAGTTTTACTAGTATGTGATCGTGAAGGGTGTTAGAAATCTGTTCTTGACTTGTTTGAAGTCATGAAATCAAGTAGATTCAAGATGGATTTTTGAGAAGTTCGATGGCAAGAAAAACTTTACCTTATGATAGCAACGAGTAAAGGACTTATTGGTTCAGCAGAGGATCTACAAGATCTTGATAAAAGAAAGACTAAAAAAGATCAGCGTTGAGGATTGAGAAGAGTTGGAGAAAATTACTTTTAGTACAATCCGGATATGCTTGGCCAATCAAATTTTGCTTGAGGTTTGCATAGAGACTATGGCAAAGGGGCTCTAGGAGAGACTGGAGAACACATACATGGAAAAGAACATGACGAACAAGCTGTGGTTGAAGAAATAGCTGTATAATCTAAGGATGTCCGAAGATGGAGATCTTGTTGCACATATCCAAAAGTTCAATTAGGTATGTTCTGAGGTGATGAGTTTGGATGTGAAGATTGACGAGAAGGATCGGGCATTGCTGCTATTATGTTCTCTTCCAGATTCGTATGATGGTCTCATAACAATTCTAGTTTATGAAAAAAAGATCCTAAACTATGAAGAGGTTGTTGGTGTGCTCAGATCAAATGAGCAAAGAAAGAAAATCTACAAGGAAAATCCTAAGTTTGAGATCTCGACTGTGAACGAAAGATAGAAAAGATCAAAGGAGAAGATAAGAGAAAAATCTAAGGATAGGCCAAAGTCTCGCGATTAGAGGAAGATGACATTGAAATGTTATAAATATCATCAGCCTGGACACCTGAGGAGAGATTGTCCTCTTTTGAGATCAAAAAAAGTGAAGGCTAGCAAGAGAGATAATACAGCTTCTGTGAGCAATGAAGAAGACCTACTAGTTGTATCAGATAGATCCATAGAGTGCGATACTATATGGATATTAGATTCAGCTTGCTCGCACCACTATACTTCTCATCAAAAGTGGTTTGTTATCTACCAGAAGGTCGATGATGAAAGTGTCAACCTTGGAGATGATCACCCATGCAAAGTAGCTGAAATTGACTCTATCAGAATGAGGATGTACGATGGGATCATTCGTACATTATTAAATATCATACATGTACCGGAGTTGAAAAAAAATTTGATTTCTTTGGGCTACTTGGAGGAGCAGGATTATGCTTTTAGTAGCCAGACTGAGAGTGGATGTCTGAAAATTTCTAAGAGAGCTTTGATGGTGATAAGTGATAGAAGACTAACCAACAATCTTTACATAATGAAAGGCGCAGTGGTAAATGATAGTGCGGAGGTACTAGCAGCAACACAAAAGGAGCAGATTTTATATCGACTGTGGCACTATTGGATGGGTCATATGAGTGACTGTGGGCTAACAAAACTAAGTAAAAGAGGTATAATCCCATTCCTGAAGAAGGAGGGCATAGATCTTTGTGAACCATGTATCTTTGGCAAATAACATAGGTGAAGTTTGCCAGAAGTACCAAGCACAGCGAGGGAGTGCTGGATTTAGTGCACTCAGATGTGTGGAGACCAGCTCCTATATCAGCTAGAGATGGGATAAAATACTTTGTTACTTTCATTGATGATTTCTCAAGGAAGGTGTGGGTTTATCTGATCTAAGAAAAATCAGAGATTTTTGTCCGATTCAGAGCCTAGAGAGCTGAAGTAGAGAAAGAGTTAGAGAGATAGGTAAAGTATCTGAGGTCGGAAAATGGAGGGAAGTATACTAGCCTGAAGTTTAGGAAGTATTGTGAGAAAAATAGCATCAAACGTCATTACATGGTGAGGATGACTCCCCAGCAGAATAGTATCATGGAGAGGATAAACTAGACACTGATCGAGTAGACACGGAGTTTGAGACTGCAGACATCACTCCCAAAGTTCTTTTGGGGTGATGCTCTAACTTTTTCTTATTTTCTTGTAAATAGGTTCCCTCATTATAAGCTGAATGGAGGTATTTCAGAAGAGGTCTAGAGTAAAAAGAAGGTGGAGCTTGGCCATCTGAAAGTCTTCGATTGCACAGTCTATGCACATGTGGAGGCAACCGAGAGGAGCAAATTAGATCCAAAATCTCAAAAGATGATATGCATAGGATATCCACAAGGAGTCAAGGGGTACCTGCTATGGGACTCTCAGGCATAAAAGTTAGTGATCAACAGGAATGTTATCTTTGATGAGAAAAGCATCTTGAGGAGGTCTAGGATAAATGAAACTGAAAAAATAAAGATGAACAACGGTGGCCAATCAGAGAATGATGTTATGTAGGTTACATCCACTTACAAGAGTATTTCTGTTGAGGTGGAGCTGGGTGAAAAAGTATTATCTCAGATTGAAAATCAGCATGAAGGGTCGACAGTTCAGACAGATGTGCAGGAGTAGCCATAGATATCAGACAGAGATGTGCCAGTGAGAGTGGCTTTACACAAGCCCCAGCATATTATTAGGAGATCGATCAGATATGGCATTGAGGAGGTTATCTCCTATGCACTCATCACTGCTAATGAAGATCCAGAGAATTAAACAGAGGCCATGGAGAGTGAGGATCATGATTCATGGATGCAGGCCATGATGGAGGAGATGGAATCACTTGAGAAAAATCAGACATGGCAGCTGATGGATCTTCTAGAGGGTGCTCGACCTATTGGCTCAAAGTGGGTGTTCACAAAGAAAGTAGCATCTTCAGAATAAGGTGAAGTCAGATTTAAAACAAAGTTAGTAGCAAAGGGATACAAAAAAAAGAGAGATTGACTACATAGAAATTTTTTCTTCTGTGGTGCGTCATACATCTATTCGAGTTTTATTGCCACTGGTGGCACAACATAACATGAAATTGGAATAGATGGATGTGAAGATGGCCTTCCTTCATAGGATTTTGGAGGAAAGAATCTACATGAAGCAACCAGATGGTTTCATGAAGATGGGATAGGAAGAAAAGATGTGTTTACTCAAGAAGTCTTTGTATAACTTGAAACAATCCCCTCGTCAGTGGTATCGAAGGTTTGATAGCTTTGTCTTGAGCCTAGATTTCAGCAGATGTGAACATGATTGTTATGTCTACGTCAAGAATGTAGATGAGGAGGATGTCCTATATCTGTTATTATATGTAGATGATATGCTCATAGCCAGTAGAAGCATGGATGCTGTAAAAAGATTGAAAAGGATATTATCATCTAAATTTGAGATGAAAGATTTGGATCCATTTAAGAAAATTCTTGGAATAGATATTTATAGAGATACGTGCAAAGGAGTGCTCCATTTGTCATAAGAAAAGTATGTCCAGAAGGTTTTAGAGAGGTTTGGAATGGAGAAGGCCAAACCTACAGAGACACCATTGCTGAGCCATATGTCTCTCTCCAAGTTACAGTGCCCTCAGTCAGAAGAGGAGAGAGAGTACATGAAATAAATCTCTTATGCAAATGCTGTAGGCAGTGTGATGTACACTATGATGTACTGTAGACCAGATATAGCACATGTGTGAGTACGGTTAGTAGATACATGGCTAACCCTAGGAAGGAACACTGGAAAGTATTGAAATGAATATTGAGATATCTACATAGAATAAGGGATTATGGTTTGGTGTTTGGTGGACAGCCAAGAGGATTTGGAGAATAATCTGTAAAAATGTGTGAAGGTTAAGGTCCTCTGAAAGGATTTGTTAATGCAAATTATGCTGGTGATCTTAATATAAGGAGATCTACTAATGGATACCTCTTCTGTGTATATGGTGGACTGGTGTCTTGGAGATCAACCCTTCAGTCAATCACGGCCTTGTCTACCATAGAAGCTGAGTACATTGGGATAACGGAGGCTGCAAAGGAAGCCCTTTGGCTTAGAAAGTTGATTGATGAGTTGGGGGTGGAGCAGAGCAAGATTACACTATTCAGTGATAGTCAGAGTGCTCTATTGTTGGCATAGAATCCAGTCTATCATGCACGCACAAAGCATATAGATGCGAAGTACCACAGGATCAGAGAGCTGATGGAGAAAGATAAAGTGGAATTGATGAAAGTCCATACCAAGAAGAATCAGTCTGATGCACTCACGAAGGTACTCCCCAGAGACAACTTTCAGAGATGTGTGGCACAGATGGATCTATTGAGAAGAGATGAGTTCACAAGGACTTGGAAGCACCAAGGTGGAGAATGTGAGCTCAGAAGTAGTACTCCCAAATCTTGAAAACATGAGAAGATAGGTCATGAAAAGATGAGAGCTTGTTGGAAGAAGAATCAATCTCAATAGTAAAGTTCAAAAACTAGGCCGACTCACTCTGATACTGAGTCAGCTCAGTCCAGGACTGGGTCGGCTATATCTCAGAGGAAAATTCAAATAGAGAGTAGCATTTTTGGACTGTTGGCATGGTACACAACTGGATCGGCTTAGTTCCAAGGCTTAGTTTGGGACTAAGCCGACCCAATCATAGGTTAGCCGGCTCAATCTGAAATTGGGCCGACTCAGTTTTCGTGGGTTATTATTTTGTATACATGGATTGTTTGGATTTGGAAAGTTTTTCTATGAGCTTAGACTTGATCCTTTGTAAAGTATATATACTAAAAATAGGTCAAGATTGTAAAAGTGCTGAAATATATTAAATAAAAGCTCTTTTCTCTCAAAAATCTCTTCTTCTCTTCTTCTCTATTTCTTGATTTATTTGATCGTGCTTCCACAGAAATCTCTAAGAAGTACTTTCTTGTTGCTTGTCTAATCACCAGGAGCCATGCCGATCCGTGTGGAAAGAGCGCATATTTCCAACAAAGTAGTCAAAATATAGTATACCAAAATACTAAAGTATCATAAGCCATAGGCCTTTAAAGTACATAAATCATGGACAATTAAGAAATACAACATCCATGAAATAGACAAAAAAGGTACAAAGGCCATAAGCTATAACTTAAATACATAAGGCTAACTAAACTAGATCTAAAGATGGAATTGGCCAAAGCCACTAGAGTGAGAATCTGAGTCAGAATCAAAGATGTGATGCAGAATATCGAGAGCAAGGCCATAAGGACGACTCTGACCATGTCTTCCTTGACCCTAAGAAGAAAAACTGGCATGAGCTAGAGGACAAGAAGATCCAGCAATAAAGAAAGATGAAGTTTGGGACAAAAGGATAAGTCTGATGGAGTCTAGCTATCCCATAGCTCTTAACAAAGACTGCATGAGAGAACCAATCGTAGTAGAGATGACATCACTAGATCCTCGAATCTCATCTCTCAAGGACTCAATCTCGGCCTCCAAAGCATAACAAAAACTATCACCCTCAGCAAATAAGACAAAAATTAGAAGAATGATTTCACTCAACTAGGGAAGTCCTAAACCCATCACCTATCTTTATAGATCCAAAACTTTGCCAGTCAATCTCAAAACTGATCCCTCAAGCTCCTTAAAGTGAGCAGTCATGGCTGTGAGCATCTGAAAAACTATAGTAATATAAGAAACCATCGACTGATCAGGTAAGGGGTCAACCTGAGGTCTCTCCCCCTGAGCAAAGCTCGTGGTACCCCTACTGGTAAGCAAAATAGTGGCAAACTGCTAAGAGATCGTCTGGAGCTGATTGTCCCCAAGTCTGACTACTGTGTGATCTACTCTGCTCCTAGACTAAGGCAAAGGGGTATCTCTCCTCACAAGCACAAAAGGACCTATCTCATGATCAGATACAAAAAGTATATCTGGTGAAGCCTTATGATCATGGGGATGTGAAGATGGTCCTGAAGGAAAATCCTGATTTTTCGGACCAGATTCGTTCAGATCTGATCAGATCAAGAGATATATTTCAAATTTTTTTCTCTTTGATCTAGATCAGATCTGATATATTTCAGATCTGATTATTATTATTTTAGAATTTAAATAAAATCTAGATAAATTAAATTAAATTAAATTTACCTTGATATGGGTAATCCTATTACCCATTGATGATCCTGTATGTAGCGGAAGATTCTGGATCTAGCCATGCAAGTGCCTGGCCTCTACCGGTATCTACTCAGGCTGGATCTGGAGATCCTCTTCTTCTCTATCACATCTTCAAAAATCAGATCTGGATCTGATCTAGAGGATCTTCAAAACTCCTTTTGAAGATCAGCAGTCGTCCTTTGCAGCAGCGCAGCCTTCTTGCTTTTGATCGCCTTTCTTTGATCTGGAATCGCACCAACCAAAAGTCCAAAACTCCTTTTGGACGTGGAGAGGAAGGGGAGAAGGTGGTTTGGCATGGAGGAAGGAGGGGAGAGGCAGCCTTGGGGCATGGGAATTATGATTCTTTCAATCACTTCCAATCATAATCTGAGTTGGGCGCAGGGTCTTATTTATAGACTAAGCGTGATCCAACTCCTCTTCTTCCCAACCAATCACAACTCTTTGTGAAATCAGATCTAAATCTGATTGGTGGGAATAGAGTCCCCTGGATTCCTCCTTAGAGGGTGCCTAAGACCAGTCAAAGTTGGTTCTTAGGAAGAACTCTAATTGGAATCCAAAAAGGAGATGGAGTCCTTGTCCAACAAGGACTCCTAGGCGCCTCCAACTTGGGCACACGCCTAGGGTGGCGTGCGCCCTCCTCCTTGCCAGGTTCTGGCAGGGGGACAGGCCCCCACCAGCTCTCCAATAGGTGCATGACATGTGGTCAAAAGTCAAAGTGTCAATGGTCAACGTTTGACCAGTCAAAGGTAGACTTTTGACCAAAGTCAAAGAACAAGAAATGGCAGGTGACCAAAAATGGCAGGTAATGTCTTACAAAATAAGACAACCTTTTCTGACTTGGACAACCTCCAGTCAGACCATATGAAGGCCTCTGATTGAGCACAAACTCCTTTGGCTCAGATCAGGACAACTTATTTATGATAGCAAAAGAAGAACGTTAGGTTCAATCGAGTGCTAGCACGATTTTCCTTGAACCTAATTGAATCTCATTCAGATCAATTGAACTAGATCAGTTCAATTGATGATCACCAGATTCAAACCCTTGTTTGTGTGACCCAGTTAGGTTCAGTTCTGTATGGTAATGGGATATGTCATGATCTCTATCATCGACATCATCGAAACTCCTTTCGATGGATCAGAACTCTTCTGATTCGAACAGCTAGAATGATCGATCATCTAAATCATTCTAATTGCTCCCAAAATCCACCAGTGACACCTAGCAGTATATGGTGGCAACCCATCAGAGCTGAATGCGAACCTCTTGGTGCAGCTACCTGTGTGATTAAGTTCTTCTATCTTGAGCCCCGATCAGATTAGGGTTAAGGTGAACTCGTCAAACCCTAGTCTCTGTCATATGATGTAATCATTCGATTCGAGTCCAATGTGAAAATCTAAATAGAAACTCTTTCTATTATTTCACTCTGCCATGGCCATGGGCTTCTGGACTTGATTCTCATGATCATCATAGGGCTGCTCCTCTACCACCGAGGTAGATAGATTCCATCTTGATGCAATCCAGTTCCTACAATGAACATGCTATAGCCAACATACACCTCAGGGTTCCATATGGCTAGGAGACCGAGTAATGGTGTAGTCAAACTATAACACCCTCAAGGTGAACTGCCGATGCACCTCAGGTCAAAGAACCAGACACACTACTGCAGCATCGAGTCAGTCATTGACGAGAAGGTAGACTCCCTAATGACTACTCGAGGTGGTCACGCTCAGTGCCCTCGTTCTCTAACGAGTACCTGTACTCTCGCTCCGGTGTCTCCACACCGTAGACTCAAGACTCATCTACTAAAGAGAAGCGATTGTACACCAACCTTCCGGATCAATCACCATCCTCGTGATGATCCTATGGTCGGGAGCATTTTATGAGTTAATAATGATTATTCATGTCTTAAATTTTCAACTCTTGAAAATATGAATTATCATTACCATTAACTCAAAGGATGTATCACAGACACTAAATACACATATGTGATAGAAAATAACCCATTTTATTGATTATAGTCAAAATTATAATTTTGCCCCTAGAAGTGTATTACAAGTGTCAGCCAATTCTGGCTTCTAGGGCACATATATCTAACAATCTCCCACTTGTCCTAAAGCCAATTGGCTACAAGTCTAAGTCCCATCTTCTCAAGGTGGGCTTCGATCTTCTGCTGGCCCAACGGCTTTGTAAGTGGGTCTGCCACATTATCTGTGGAGTTGACTCTCTTGACCTCGACGTAACCCTTCTCGAGGTAATCGCGGATGAGGTGGTATCGCCGCTCAATGTGCTTGGATTTCTTGGTGAGACCTCGGCTCCTTAGCAAGGGCTATGGCGCCATTGTTGTCGCAGTATAGAGGAATGGCATCTGATGGCATTACTCCAATTTCTGCAGCAAACTTCTTGTACCAGAATGCTTCCTTCGCAGCCTCTGATGCAGCGATATATTCTGCTTCCATGGTGGAATCTGCTATCACAGTTTGCTTGGAACTCTTCCAGCTGACAGCACCACCATTGCACACAAACAGACTCCCAGATGTCGACTTTCGATCATCTATATCGGACATGAAATCCGAGTCTGTGTATCCCTGGACTTGGAGTTCTCCATTACCAAAGACCAACATCATATCCTTAGTTCTTCTCAAGTACTTAAGGATACATTTCACAGAAGTCCAGTGTTCTTCACCTGGATTTGACTGATATCTGCTTGTGACACTCACAGCATGGGCTATATCAGGTCGTGTACATAGCATGGCATACATGAGGCTCCCTATTGCAGAAGCATAAGGGATCTTGCTCATGCGTTCTATTTCCTCAGGTGTGCTGGCACATCTTCTTGGAAAGATGAATACCATGTCTGAAGGGTATTAATCCCCTCTTAGAGTTTTCCATACTAAACCTCTTTAGTACTTTCCTCTATGTACATCTTCTGTGAAAGTCCTAGCATCCTATTCGGTCTATCCCTATAGACCTTAATTCCTAGAATAAAGGATGCTTCACCTAGGTCTTTCATGGAGAATTCCTTGGACAACCATATTTGACTGATGTCAACATGGGAATATCATTCCCAATAAGGAGGATGTCATCCACGTACAATACGAGGAAGACAACAGCGCTCCCACTGACCTTTTTGAAAACACATGGTTCCTCTTCATTTTTGATGAAACCAAACTTTTTGATCACATCATTGAAACGAGTGTTCCAGCTCCGAGATGCTTGCTTAAGTCCATATATGGACCTTTGCAGCTTGCAAACCTTGTGATCAGTATCACTGGATGTGAAACCTAGCGGCTGTTCCATATAGATATCTTCCTCAAGATATCCATTTAAGAATGCCATTTTCACGTCCATTTGCCATATTTCATAATCGAAATAGGCTGCAACGGCAAGCAATGTGCGGATGGATTTTAGCATAGCCACTGGGAAAAGGTATCCTGATAGTCAATGCC
>QRFJ01002275.1:26886-130656 GCA_006176705.1 Cocos nucifera | reverse complement strand
CATCGCGTTGACTATAATCTTTTGCCACTAGTCTAGCCTTGAATGTCTCCACATTCCCATCTGCACCAATCTTTCTCTCGAAGATCCATTTACACTCAATAGGTACTACACCTTTTGGTGGATCTACCAAGGTTCAGACTTGGTTTGAGTGCATTGAGTCAATTTCTGACTACATTGCCTCTAGCCCATTTCTTGGAGTCAATATCTGATATCGCCTCGTTGTAGGTTTTGGGATCATCACCATGAGCACCATTGCCTATAAGGAACATTTTCTCTACGTCCTCTGAAATAATACCTAAGTATCTCTCAGGGGGACGAAAAACTCTTTCCAATCTATGAGGTGGAGGAGGTAGTGTTCTTATTGGCTCAACCTGATTTGGTTCCAATTGGTCCTTAGCTCGTTGTACTTTTGAGACTTTCTCATCAAGCTTGATTTGCCTTCCAATGCCGCTATCTTGAATAAACTATTTTTCAAGAAAGATGGCATGTCAACTCACAATCACATTGTGGTCTTCTGAAATATAAAAATAGTATCCTAATGACTCTTTAGGATATCCTATGAATCGAGCTCTGAAGGATCTAAACTCTAACTTGTCCACTTGTTGTCTTTTGACATGAGCCGAACAACCCCAAATTCTGAGATGACTTAGACTTGATTTCTTACCGTGCCATATCTCATACGGTGTGGTAAAAATAATTTTAGAGGGAACCCTATTCAGTAGATAAATTAAAATCAATAATGAGTGTCCCCAAAGAAAATCAAGGAGGTCTGTGAAGCTCATCATGGATCGAACCATTTTCAATAGGGTCTGATTTCTTCATTCTAAAATTCTATTGAGTTGAGGTGTTCCTGGTGGAGTCCATTGAGAGACTATGCCATTTTTCTTTAGATAGTCTAGGAATTCTCGGCTAAGGTATTCACCTCCTCAATCTGATCGAAGAACCTTAATGGATTTTTTAGTTTGTTTTTCTACTTCATGTCTGAATTCTTTGAACTTTTCAAAAGCTTCAGACTTGTGTCTCATAAGATACACATACCCATACCTAGACAAATCATCGATAAAGGTAATGAAGTAGACAAAATTACCTCTAGCCAGCCATCAAATGGGCCGCACACATCTGTATGTACTAGGGCAAGGAGATCTGTGGCCCTCTCCCTATGTCCAACAAAAGAAAGTTTTGTCATTTTGCCTTGAAGGCAAGATTCACAAGTTGGATATGACTCGAAAGTCAATGGACTCAATAGTCCATTTTTCTCCAATTTGTTGATCCTATCTTCTGCTATATGACCTAATCTCAGGTGACATAGATATCTATCATTTGGACTATCCCTAGATCGTTTGGCATTCACATTTTGCTCAATAGTTAGAATAGGTACATCAATATGTAGCTGATAAAGACTATTAATAAAAAAATCATTTTGCAATTTTATTTCTTTCATAAAGATTGTTACAATGGTCCTTAAAGAAGATAATCACATAGCCTTCTTGTACTAAGCATGAAACAGAAATCAAATTTCTGCTAGCTGCAGGCACATAATAACAGTCTTTCAAAACTAAGTCTAAACCAAATGGTAATCGAAGAAGGTATGTTTCCATGACTACTGCAGCAACTCTCTTATTTATGGGTCTAATTTTAATATATTTTGATCTAGAGTGTTGAATTGAATTTTTTGTTAAATTAATGATACTAGTACTATCATATCTTATGGGAATGTTATTAAGTTTCATGTCAAAATCTTTGAATTATTGCTTAATCCATAAGATTTGAGTACGACAACTTTCAATTATAATGTATTCGACCTCGACCGTAGACAATGCCATCGAATTTTATTTCTTACTAAATCAAGAAATTAAGTTTACCCCAAGAAATTGGCAAGTTTTACTAGTACTTTTTCCATCTAACTTACATCCTACAAAGTCTGCATCTAAGTATAATTTTAAATTTATGGATGATTGTTTAGAAAATCATAATCCTAATATTTGAGTTTCATTTAGATATTTCATTATTCTTTTAACAGCATTTAAGTATGATTTTTCATGGTTGGATTGAAATTTTATACACATACAAATAATGAACATGATATCAGGCCTACTAGCAGTAAGATATAGCAAAGATCCTATCATACTTCTATAAAGCTTTACATCAACACTCTTACCATTTTCATCCTTGTCAAGCTTGCATTAAGGGCTCATATGTATGATAATGCTTTTAGAGGTCTCCATCCCAAATCTTTTTAATAGTTCTCTTATGTACTTGCTTTGGCAAATGAAGATCCCTTCTTTAGACTGTTTAATTTAGAGTCTGAGAAAGAAGGTGAGTTCTATCATCATACTCATTTCAAACTTTTCCTACATGAGCTTGGCAAAATCTTGGCATAAAATTTTATTAGTGGATCCAAAGGTGATATCATCAACGTATATTTGTATCGCAAGAATATCATCAACCTTTTTTTTTTATGAAAAGAGTTGTATCTATTTTTTTGCTTGAAAAATTATTTTCTAACAAAAATTTACTTAATATTTCGTACCAAGCTCTAGGAGCTTGTTTTAAACCATATAAAGCTTTGTTTAAATTGAAGACATGATTTTGAAAAACATGATTTTCAAAACTAGGAGGTTGTTCTATATATACTTCTTCTATAATAAAATCATTTAGAAATGCACTTTTTACATTCATTTGAAATAACTTGAAGTTTATAAAACATGCACATGTAAGCAAGAGTCTTATAGCTTCTAATCTAGTAACAGGGGCAAAAGTCTCATCAAAATTAATTTTTTTTATTGGTTATACCTTTTAGCTACTAGTCTTGCTTTATTTCAAATAATATTTTTACTTTATCTAACTTATTTCTAAATATCCACTTAGTTCCAATTATAAGATGATCTTTCGATCTTCAAAATAGAGTCCATATATTATTTCTTTCAAATTGATTAAGTTTTTCTTATATTGTATTTATCGAATTATGATCTTTTTCAGCTTTATCAATAGTTTTTGATTAAAAATGAGAGACAAAAGCAAAATAATTATTTACTTTTCTAAGTGAGGATCGAGTTCTTATCCCATGCGTAGGATCACCAATGATAAGTTCTTTAGGGTGATTGTGAACATACCTCCATTTTTTTTTAAGGTCATTTGTACCTTTGGATTGTTCTTATTGATGTTGTTGTTTCTTATCTTCATCCTTCTTTTTGTCTTCAAGTTTCTTATCATTTTGGGCAAATGATTCCTTTATAATGAGCTCATTCATGCCTTCAATAATTTGACCTACATCATCAATACCATCTCTTTTTCTTATTGGAAGAACATGTATTAATTTTTCTATAACTAAGATCCTTTTATTAAATACTCTAAAGGCTTTACTAGAAGTAGAGTAACTAAGAAAAATTGTTTCATCTGATTTAGTATTAATTTTTTCTAACTTATCTTTACCATTATTTAAAATAAAACATCAACAACCAAAAATTTGAAAATATGCAATGTTGGATTTTCTTCCTTTTCAAAGTTCATAAGTCATAAGGTGTTTTCTTTAAAATTGGTATAATTAAAGTATGATTTAAAATATAATATACCATGTTAATTACCTCCGCCCAAAAATACTTTAGAAAGTGGCTTTCACATAGCATGATATGGGCTATTTTTTTAAGTATTCTATTCTTTCTTTCTACTATCTTATTTTGTTGGGATGTCCTAGGTACTGAAAAGTTATGATCAATATCTTTTTCATCATAAAATTTTTTAAAATCATGATTTTTAAACTTGGTGCCATAATCACTATGAATTTTGAGAATTGGAAGATCTTTTTTATTTGAAACTTTTCGATAAAACTTAGTAAAAGCTGAAAAAAATTCATTCTTTGATACCAAAAATAAAACCCATGTAAATCGAGAGTAATCATCAATAATTATAAATCCATATCTTTTCCACCTAAGCTTGTAGTTCTAGTAGGTTCAAATAAATCCATATGTAATAATTTCAATGGCCTAGAGTTGAAATAATATTCTTACTTTTGAATGAAACTCTAGCTTGTTTTCCTAGTTAATATGCATCACATATTTTATCCTTTTTAAAATTTAGTTTAGGTAGGCTAACAACTAAATTCTTTTTGATGATTTTAGAAAGAGAATGTATACTGATGTGTGCAAGCCTACGATAACAAAGCTAACTAATTTCATTAATCTTGACATTTATGGCGACTAAGCATTGTATGTTTTATAAAGATAAATTATTCAAATCTATCATATAAACATTATCATGCCTATATCCAATGAATCTCATGCCTTCATTATTAGGACTAATTACAATACATAAGGTAGATTCAAATATAACTTTAAAACCCTTATCATATAATTATCTAATGCTTAAAAGATTATGCTTAAGACCATCTATTAGCAAATTATTTTCAATAAAGATGGAGAGAGTAATACCAATGTTACCTACTCTAATGATCTTTTCTTTGCCATTATCTTCAAAAGTGATAATCCCTCCATCTTTTGCTTCAAGAGTGATGAATTAAGATTCATCAGCATTCATAAATCTTGAACATCCACTATCAAGATACCAATTTTCTTTTCATCCTCGAGATGCAAAACATACCTACAAAGAAAATCATGTTTTAACTTTAGGTACCCAAGCTTTCTTGGATCCTTTTTGGTTAGTCATAATGGTTCCTATAGCAATCCATACTATTTTTATATGAGAACTACCAAATCTATCAAAGTAGCATGCAAAGAATTTATGGCCTAATTTACCACTACTGAAATATGAAATAATATTTTGAGGGGAGTTCACAAATATGTTTTTCAAAAATTTTTATTTCTTTAGAAGGTTGTAACCAAGATCAGCTTTGTCATAAACAATCTTTTAGTTTTTTAGAATCATATTTAATTTATTTGAACTAAAAGTAAATTTATCTATTATAGTATTGGGAATAGTATCCCAAAGCCAATTGTCAACCTATTGATGATTGTACTAATTCTTGTATTTATATATAAATTATAAATAAATAAAAATTATTTTGATATTTTTTATCATAAATTCTATCATCTTCTAATGAACTCCTATGTTGTGGTGAAGTTCTTAGAACTATTTAGAATCGATAAAGAAGGATTTATCGTTTAGTGCTTAAACTTGTTCGTGATCAAATGATACGTTGTTACTAAGGATGACAACGTTTATCGAGTGTAGATCATTGTGTATCATATGGATTGGTTATCCTCTTAACCAAAGAGTGTAGAGATACTGGTATGGTATGTAAGTGAGATGTAGGGGTACATCTAGTGAATGTGACCAACTCTGAAGCTTTTCTGCTATCAAGTATTGCTCTGATGGAATATGAATATAAGTATCCCTCCGATCTGAGATCACCATGGTGACTTCCAAGCAACTCACTATACTTTGGTGCCAGACTATTTAAATTTTTAATTTAGTGATAAAAAAATTTTGAGTACAGTTAAGTACTTGAAGAGTCGGTGTGTGAGTCAAAGATGGGATTGACCACTCTGATTCAGAAACTATGTTCAATTATGTTTCAATTTAGCAAAAATCTTGGCCAGAATAGTCATAGTGAGAAGTCGTAGGACTAATTACTTTAAGACATGATTTGGATGTACTTTTCAAGATTGATAGTTTAACCCTAAGTCATCCTATACACAAAGATTAAAGGGATGAATTATACGGTAACCATATTCGCGTAGGTTCCGAATATTGCGATTGTGACTATTCGACCTATCCGAACGTTGGATACCATTGCTAGATTGTCACTTCGATTAGTATAAAAATTGATTTTTGTGCTACTGACTTAGGTTCAAACTTACGGAATCATACATATTAGAGATTTCTATCTGATCTGATGGTTGATGAAGAGTTCCATCAGATTGGGACTCTATGGTCAAGAGTCCACTAGACTAGGACTCTTCGACCAAAAGTCCTATTGGACTAAAACTCTGAGTCCTACCTATCTAAAACTCTATGATTAAGAGTTTGAACTTTGTGATCATGAGTTTCACTCATTTTAGACACTAGGGTCAAAAGTCTCATTGATTTGAAACTCTTCAATCAGGATTTCATATCGATGGACTTCGTTGTTTGAACATCCACCAAATTTGGACTCTATATTCATGAGAGATTTAATTAATAATTTGATCACTAATTAACTTAATTTGATTGAGTAATTTTTTTTGGTTCAAATCTAATTGAATTGGATTTAGTTGGGTTTGACCCAATTAGGTTATGAGATCACCTAATCACCGAAGAGATTTGATCTCTAATTTGCTCAGGGGTTGGGCTTGATCAATTTCTAATTTTATTAAGATTTAATTAAGCCTAAATTGATTGGATTTAATTTGATCTAATTGGGCCTAGCCAAATTTGTTTGGACTTGGTCTAGTTGGATAATATCATATAGACTAGTTTGACTAGTCTACTTCTTTCTTGCGCCACCGAGGTTTATGCCATCCTATTTCCACATGAGGATGAGATTCTCGTGACTTTTTCCATGAATAGAGAGTGCACGCCCAGCTATCCCATGTCCCAAAGGGATAAAGGCTAGTTGGTTGCCATTCAAATTCAAATGGAGTTTGAATTTGAATGAGCAACCACCCATCCTCTTACCTTGCGCCACATACCTTCTTGCACCCATTCAAGTTCATATGAGAATGGGATTCTCGTAATGCAATTCATGTAGAAGAGAGGGTGCACGCCCTTTTTTCTCATGCCCCAAATGGTTCAAAATTCATTGGTTATCATTTGAATTCAAATGAGATTTGAATTCAAATCAATAACCACTCTATCTTTATCCCTGCATGCAGTGTGGACTCGGACTTGCACTAAAATAAAAGGGAATTCATCTGGGGCGTACATAGATCTTTTTTGAGTGAGAAACTATTCCATGAGCCTTCCCTTCTACATGAATTTAAATTCAAAAGGCCTAAGAGAAGAAAATATTCAGAGAACTTAGCACAGGGTTTTGGGTGTATGCATGCCCTAGGATTTTGACCTAGGGTTCGAGGATCCATATTATGAGCTATGAGTGTCGTGAGCCCACCAAATTTTAGAGAACCTTCTGTACCTCTCTATTACATTTACTAATGATCTAAAGCATCTGAAGAGTCTATAGATGAAGATTAAAATAGTTCGATCGATAACAATCATCGAAGCTTTCGAACGTCGAGCTAGCACTCAGAAGGAGCCGATCAGGACTAGGAGCCTCGTATGGATGATCCACGAAAGCTAGACACACTGTGTGGCTACATTGCGATGAGTGAACCTTTCTGGCAATGATCAGATTGTAGTGATCGACTATCCGTGTAAGGTATCGTGTTCTGAACACAGTGTAGTGTTAAATAGTTTACTACTATCAGTTTAGTTTTCAAATTCAAAGCATGTATATCATATTTAGATCCTATGTGTAGAATTTTGATATAATCAGTAGCTAATAATTAATTAAATTAATTATATATTTTGCTACAATTAATGAACTTTTCAAAAAAAATTTGAAAATAGGGCTAGAAACCCTGCACTAGAATCCTTCTTATAGGTTTCAGCTTATTTACTTCAATTTTTAGGTTCTAATTTTCTTAGATTAAATTTTTATTTTTAGCTAAAATATCTTCTTTTTCTTTGAGTAAATATTAATTTTATTTTTTTAGCTCTTTATTCTTTAATCCTAACTTCTTTAGATCATCTCTAATAGATCATTAAAAGCCTCTTACAATTCATCAATTGCAAAGTTATTTGAGGGTTCAGATGTTACCTCATTTTCATGTGCCATTAAACAAAGATTGGTTTCTTCATGGGTGTCATTATTTGAGCTTGATTCATCATTGTTGCTCCAAGTTGCCACCATAGCCTTCTTTTTGAACTTCTTAGGGGACTTCTTAAGTTGAGAGTATTCGGATCTGAAGTACCCCAGCTTTTTGCATTCATAACATATAAAGGATTGCTCTTTCTCCTTCTTTTTGCTTGGCTCCTCCTTGGTTAATGGTCTTCTTCTTAATCCTTGCCTCCTTATCTTCATGAATCTCTTGAATTTTCAAGTGATGAGTGTAAACTCTTCATCTTCATCTTTGTTATTTGATTGGTTTGAGTCTTCTTCTTCTTGAGCAATTGACTTTAGAGCAATAGTCTTCTTCTTTTTGGTTTCTTTTTCACTGTGTTGCCTCATGATGAGTTCATATGTCATAAGTGACTCGAGAAGCTCCTCCAAAGGTAGAGTATTAAGATCCTTTACCTCTTGAATCGCAGTGACCTTCATCTCCCAAATTTTTGATAGAGATCTTTCTCATAAAATCACTATTAGTATAGGACTTACCAAGACTCTTAAGCCCATTAATGATATCAGTAAAATAAGTAAATATTTGAGTGATAGAATCATCAGGTTCATTTTAAAAAGTTCATGTTTATAGACAAGCATATTGATTTTAGACTCTTTTACCTAATTAATAACTTCATGAGTTACCTCTAGTCTATTCTATATTTCATTAGCAAAATTATATGTGAAAATTTTATTGAATTCATTTGCATCTAGAGCGCAATATAAAATATTCATAGTTTTTACGTTAAGTTATGCCATTCTCCTGTTAGCCTCATCCCACTCATTTTTAGATTTGGAAATATTCTTTCCATCAATTTATTTTGTGAGTGAGTAAGGTCCATTCACTATGACGCTTCATATGTCATAGTCAAGAGCTTAAATAAATATCTTCATTCGAGCTTTTTAATAAGTATAATTTGACTCATTGAAAAGTAGAGGTCGGTTTGTGCATTGCCTCTCGATAAGCAAAGTGCTAACTTGAGTTGCCATAGATCTTTGGCTCTTGATGGTGAAATCAAGAAAGGGCTTGAGCATTGAGCTCTAATACCACTTGTTGCTAAACTATGCAACTCAAGAGTGGAGTGGTGAATTGGATTTTTTTTTAAAATTTAAAGATAAAAATAGAATTGCAAGATGTGTTGTTAATGTTTTAAGTGAAGTGAGGTGAGTGAGACAAGTATAGTGCAAGAGCTTAATTTTAAAAAAAAGTTAACACAATAAAGCAAATAAAGAGGATAGAGAGAGAACAACACAAACAAGAGGATTTATAGTGGCTCGATGCCAACCTTACACCTACATCCACTCCCCAAGCTCCTACTTAGGAATTTCAATCTACTATTCGTATTCAACCAAATATAATGTCAGATGCCTCGATCCTAGCTATCCTAAGCTAGATACTTATTGTTCAGATACGAGCTAATCCAAAATACTCCGATTCAAGATTCGGATCAACCTTTTCAAGCTTTGAAAATCTCTAAAATTTGAGCTCCAAAATAGTGAATAGAATATAAAAAGAAAATACAAGTTCAGCATAATTATCTTCTTAATGAGCATAATAAAACTTTAAAAACTCTTTACACAGACTGGAGAAAGCTTTTAAAAACCCTCTCCAAAGGATTGAAGACTTGAATGAGAGCTGGAGAAGTGGTTGAGCTTGAAATCAATGCTTCTATTACTTAAGGCTTTGATTTCTTTGAGCTAAATAATCTCTAGATTTTTCTTGGATTTTTCTTTCTTTTTGAATGCTTTTAAATCTTTATTGAATACTGAAAGAAGAATAGGAGCTATTTTGTAGCCATTGCAAATAATCTAGATAGCATTAAATGCACCAAGATTGAGAAAAAATAGCCATTACAGGATTTTTCATCGCAGAAGGCGATCCATGGATCGACCCCTGAAAAAGGGTCACCCCATAGGATGCCCTTTTTGCAATAGGCGATAAAATCTGATTTCTATTTTTTGTGCACAAAACCTACAGGGGGTGCCTCATGGATTGCCCCTTTTCCATGGGACGACGCAGGGGTCGCTCCTATTCAGCGTGCCAGTGCCAATTCTGTATTCCAAGCCCGAAGGGATCGGCCTAAGGGTCGCCCCTTTTTGTCCAACCAGCATTTTCTTCATTTTTAAGCTTTTAAAAAATTTGAGAATACCTCGAAATAAATCGATATCATCTTGAGTATTCTTGAGGCTTCCAAAAAAACTTCAATATTGTTCCCAACTTAAGTAATTTGCAATTTTAACTATCTCCAATCAAATTTTGCAATACAAAAATTATTGAAACTTCTAAAATGACTTTTAAAAACATCTTCAAGAATAAAAATTATTAGTAACCCTCTTAATTATTTTGTGCTCATTAAAATCAATCTGAGGGGCAACAGATTTGGTTGATGAGCCTACAAAATTAACTAGATTTAGATTATGAGACTGAAAAATAATCTTGTTGTAATTTGAGCAGAGATTGTAGTGGAATTTTCAAGAAGATTGCTTAGGAAGTAGATGTAGGGTTGTGCTTGACACCGAACTACTATAAAATTTAGTTTTCATGTGTGCCTTTGATTTTTTTTTGTCTTACTTTATTTATTATTTCATAATCTCTACATATTCATTTATTGCTTCCATTGCATTTTCACATTGTTCACTTAAATTATGCACATATCTATTTTAATTGTAAAAAATTAGAACCTAGTTCAACCCCCCCCCCCCCCCCCCCAGGTCATCTCTCTAGACAATAACTACACAGTCAAAGGCATTGGTTACGAAAAGATAAGAAAGAAATAAAATAAGAAACTCATAAAATTTTAACAACTATGATAAGTCAAGGAGAAGATCCAAATTCAAAAAAGAGAAAATATTTTCATTATGGCACTGGGCACATGAAAAGAGAGAACAAAAAACTTAAAAGAGAGCAATCAAGAGAGAGAGGCGAAGAAAAGAAGGAAAAAATGATGCAGTAGCAGTTGTATTTGATATTAATATTGCCATTATTTGTGATGATGAGTATATGAACCTTACATGCTATGATTGTACTGCCTCTTTCCATATTATTTCTTGGTGTGACTTCATATCTTGCACTAATGATAATTTTAGTAGTATCAGGATGGGAAATACATGATAGAGTAACTAGGATCATGGGCATGAGAGATGTTCGCTTGGAAACTAGTATTGTATGTCAACTATTACTCAAAAATATGAGACATGTTCCAGATGTCCATCTCCACTTAATCTCCATTAGAATATTTGATGATGAAAGTTACCACAACCACTTTGGTAAAAAAAAATGGAAGCTCACCAAAAATTCTTTAGTGATAGCAAGAGGAAAGTAATCGAGCATATTTTACATAATGCAAGAAAAGTTATGCAAGGAGGAGGTAAATACAATTGAAGATTCGACCACTAGATTATGGTATAAGTAGCTTAGCCACATGAGCAAAAAGGATCTTGACATTCTTGCTAAAATTTTTTTTTCATAAAAGATACATCTCTAAAAGCATGCACTGGTTGTTTAACTGACAAACAACATAGAGTTGCATTTAATAAATCCTCTCTATATAAAAGATCAAATGTTTTGGATTAAATTCATACTGATGTTTGTACTATGGATGCTAGGACTCTTAATGGTTATTTATATTTTGTTACTTTTACTAATGATGACTCTAGAAAAGTATAGGCTTTTGCTTTAAAATCTAACGATCAAGTGCCCGATGTGTTCAAGCATATTTATGCTAGTGTATTGATAAAGAAACTAGAAAGCAAGTAAAGTGTATTTAAGTAAATAATAGTAGTGAATACAAGGGTCTATTTGAGAAATATTATAAAGATTATGGTATCAAGTTTGAGAAAACTATTCCTAAAATACTTCAATATAATGGAGTTGCTAAGAGAATGAATCATACTATTTATGAAAAAAAATTGCTATACGCTCTCTTATACTAAGTTACTTAAATCCTCTTGGGATAAAGTGATAAGAACTACAGTAGATTCAATTAATCTTTTTCCTTTGATTCCTCTTAAAAATGATGTGCCAGAAAAAGTATAGATTAGGAAGATAAATCATATGATCATTTAGGGGTGTTTAACTGTAGGAAATTTATTCACATTTGTAAATATGAGAGATCTAAATTTAATGAAAATTTTAAATAGTGTATCTTCTTGGGTTCTGTATATAAAAGAGTTTGATTATAGATTATGGGTTCCAATTGATGACAAGATTGTCAGAAGCAGAGATGTTATGTTTCTAGTAGATCAAATTATTGAAGATTTTAAAAATATTAAAAAACTAAAGTCTATCACTAAAAATTATGTTAATCTAGGTCTAGTGCCTCCTACCATAGTAAATGATGATAATGGGAGAGATGTACGGATATCCAAAAAGATAATGGTAATACAGTTGATGAGCTCATATCCAATAATAATGTGTTAGATGAGTATATTGAGCAATTAAACTCCTCCAAAATCATTAATTGAGCCTCAGTTGAAAAGATGTGCTAGAGAGGATCGACCTTTTCAAAGATATTCTCCTCATGGATATGTGATGATCATTAATAGAGGAAAAACAAAATGCTACCAAAAAATGATGAATCATGAGCAAAAGAGAGAGTGGTTAAAAGCTATATAAGAGAAGATAAAATCTTTACATGAAAACTACATATTTGAATTAGTAGAACTACCTAAGGGTAAGACAGCACTAAAAATAAGTGGGTGTTCCAATTGAAAAACTGAAGAAAAGAGCTCACATCCATGGTACAAGGCACAGTTGGTTGTGAAGGGATTTGCTCAAAAAAATGAGTCATAATTTTGAAGAAGTTTTCTGACCACTGGTCAAGCTATCTTCAATCTGAGTTGTTCTTAGTTTAGCCGCAAACATGAGTTTGGAGATTAAACAACTTAACGTGAAAACTATTTTTCTCTATAGTGACCTAAAAGAGAAATTTTGTATGGAGCAGTTCTAGGGATCCACAATTAAAGATAAAGAGCATGTCATATATAGATTAAAGAAGAGCTTGTATGGACTCAAATAGGCACCTCAACAATGGTATAAAAAGTTTGATTCCTTCATGATAAATCATGGATATAGTAAAACCATTTCTGATCATTATGTAATTTATAAAAAGATTCTCTAACGAAGACTTTATTATTCTCTTGCTTTATATGAATGACATATTAATTATTGGCCATGATGCGAGAAAGATTGAAAGTTTGAAAAAAAAGTTGAACAAGTCCTTTGCCATGAAGAATTTGAGGCTGGCTAAATAAATTCTTGGTATAAGAATTACCCGTGACAGGAGGAACATAAAGCTTTGGTTGTATCAACAAGGCGCAAGAAAGGTTCAATATGAGCAAGTTCAAACCAATTTTATCTCCACTTACAGGTCATTTCAAGTTAAGTTCCAAACAATGTCCTACAAGAGAGAAAGATAAAGAAATGAAGAAGATTTCTTATGCATCTGCAATTTGTAGTTTAATATATGCAATGGTTTGCATAAAGTTAGATATTGCTCATGTAGTTATTATTATAAATTGGTTTCTCTCTAATTTTGTTAAGGAACATTGGATAGATGTTAAATCTATTCTCGGATATTTTAGAGGCACTTATACAGTCTGTTTATTTGTGCTTTGATAATAGCAAACTTATGTTAGATGGGTATACAGATATAAATATGGTTCGTGATATAGATTCTAGAAAATCTATATTGTAGTACTTGATGACTTTTTGGGAGAAGAAATATTATGGCAATCTAAGTTATAAAAATATAAAGCTTTATCCACTACAGAGACTGAGTATATTACAGTTACAAAAGCTTGTAAAGAACTTAAATAGATAAAAACTTTCCTATAAAAGTTGAGCCAAGAATTAGAGAAATATATATTTTATTGTGATAATCAAAATGTTATCAATCTTTTCAAAGAACTCAATATTTCATTCGAGATCCAAATATATTGAGATGAGATAGCATTGGGTTTGGAATACTTTAAAAATAAAATTGCTATGTCTTAAGAAAATCCATACCGAAAATAATGGGTCGGATATGATGACTAAAATATTATCCATGAAAAAGTTTATTATTTGTAGAGAGAAAATGGGCTTGATAGAACCCCAACTGAATTGAAAGGGGGAGATTTATTGATATAGTCCTACCTCATGTGGGACTAATGCCTTTTAAAAATAAATAAAAAGTAAAGAAGAGAATATGGCCCTAATTGGTGGTAAGGCAAGGGAGTCCGTGTGAAAGAAAAGATAGGGCAGTGAGAAAAAGAAAAAAGTAGAGGAGCCCAGGAGGATGAAAAAAAAAAGAAATTATAGTGCTACTTTATCGATTTGATAAAATTTTAGTATATTATTTTTTATATTGAAAGCTACAAGTTGAATAATTTTGATTTTTAAAAAATCTTCTCTATTAATTATTTTAAATATTCAAATTTAATAAGATATTTTTATTTTTATTTATTATTAAAATTTATTTTATTGATGATGATTATTTTTATTATAGAAGTTTATATTAAATCTTGATGATATATATATTTTTATAATCTCTAGTTGAGTTAGAGAAAACCTACACTACTCTTATTATTCTAAATATTGAAAGATTCTCATAGAAAGAATTTTTATATTAAAATTATTATATATATATATTTATAGATTACTTAATTATTTTATTTATTAATTATTTAAAAAATATAAAAATTATTATTAGTTGATAAATTATAATTTTATTTTATTTTAAAAAAAATTATGATATAATTATTTCATAATTATAATTTTTTTTTCAACACACGCAACCACGATCAATACTTGTGTGAACCTTGTGGATGCCTCGTAGAATCTGATAAAATGTAGGACTTTCATTTTCTCCATCATAAATTTGGTGGGCTCCACACAAATTAACAGCTCCTCGCGGATGGTCAAAGCTGAAGCAATCCAAAGTCATCTGATGGGAATGCTCGGCTCTTTCCTTACGATAATATGGACATGGCTTATCAATGCTGGTAGAGGACCACCGAAGAGCACCCTAAAGCTGAGAAAGCCACCTCACGGCCATGGGTGGACACCATGCCCCGCCATTGCTGGACCTCATGGTCTTGGATTGGTTCAGCGGTTCTTCAAAAACAATCCACTTTATTCTTATTTTTACGAATTCAAACCAGAGCTTTTTCCGAAAAAAAAAAAACTCGTTTTGTAAAGTCTTGTCAGCTTTATCTCATTGAATACACTCAAGCAATATATTTACGTAAAGTAAATGCGCAAAAATTTTTGATCAAGAACGCATAGTCGTCATATGAATTCATTTTTTTATTATTGAAGTTATATGTTTGTCGAATATATAATGCATAATGATCTTGAGTGTTTACCAGGGGCAAAGGACGAAACTCTTGAAAAATAAAATAGGTTCATTATAATAAAAAAAAAAAAAATGGTTTATTAGCTCCAAGCGAAGATTTTTTTTTTTTTTTTTTTTTTTTTTTTTGAGAGAGAGAGAGAGAGGGAGAGGGAGAGAGGAGAGACACTTGTCCATTATTAGGATGACCAGCCAAGAATCAATTCCAAAATTTCGTAAAGGACTGTGACACCATGGCCATTGAGAATGAAAGAGCTACAGTTCAAGTAGAAGCATAAAAGCATCAATCGTTGTCACTCCCTGCTAATAATAAGATTTTAAAAAAAAAAGGAGCACCCTTCAAGTTCCGAAAGCTCAATGGAAGAATTCTGCTGCAAAATTCTCACATAAAGGCTCAAATATATAAAATTTGTGATTGCAAAATTATACTCTTACTAGCATAAAATTATTAAGAGGCCTCTTATAACCTAGTGGTTGCATAACTTTCCAACTTCCATAGGACGAGTTTTGGTGCAATAGTTGAGGGGTTGATGCCGCACAAGAAAGGTTGCATGCTGAGTGACTAGTTCAAACATTGCATGGGTCCAAGAAACTAATCATGTGTACTAATAGACATCCAAATTATAATCCCACCTATTCTGGAATGTAGAATTCTTGCAAACCCAGCACTGTATCTACAACACTGGGAACTTTAAACAAGGATCAACATGAAGACCAATGTCACTCGAAATCGGATGCCTTGGAGACAAAAAGGAGATACCGTCCAAGGTAATGCTTGGTGGTTTATCCCACCTCTTGATCACATGGAGGTCAACCTTACATTTAACGTTGGAAGGTCTTTGTATTTTAAATAAATAATTTTTTCATCCTTTCTATGTGTTTTTTATTGGTAGCATTTGAAATGATATTCTCAAAAATTACAATAACTTGTGAGAGATACTCACAACATCATGTTTGTATCATGATAATCTAGTTAAATCAACACAACTTATAGATAATCTACCAGTGTGGAAGAGGTCCTAGGTTAAATAACATGCAGCCCACAGATCAAGTCAGATGGACAATGAACATCCTAGCTTTCTGGATTGCCCTTTAAATAGGGAAGAAAGAGTAGAATAAGGAATCTCTCTTTCAGGAAAAAAAAAAAAACGGGAACATCTTCTTTCATTAAAAAACTGTGTTGTCTGTTTGCTCGATGAATTCGTACCGAACGCTATTGCCATCGGCTGTTATCGACAAGGAGCAAACAGCCTAAACCAATCGAGCTTCAAATTTCTTGTAGTTAGGTCATCAGTTCTCATCTCTCTGATGGACACCAATGGCCCTCTGCAGAAAATACTTTGAGAAATTAAACTCCATACCACATTATTAAAGATGAGATCCATCCACAGTACGAAATATATATTGTTTTACATTTAAAAATCTTAAAGATAAACTTATATAATAAAACTAAGATAAAAAGGGAATTTTTCCAGAATAATCAATTCTATTTTCATAATTGTGGAAAAGTCATTTTACTTTTTTTTTTCCAGAAACAGTCCGTTGTGAACATTACTCGATCATCATGGCACTCTCCATATGGCTATCAACAATAATACATAACAATGTGTGTCGACGTGGGTGCATTTGTTTAAGATCAAGGGTAAATTCTCCAAATTTAAGTCTGAAAATTCAATAAAAAAAATGAAGAAAAAGCAAAGACCTGTTTTTGAAAAATTAAAAACAACATGCATTTTTCCGTGAAATTTCTACAGCCAAAGAAGTAGAAAATATCAGATTTATTTTCTCTTTTTTCTTGAATAATGCCTTTTTCAACATGAAAAAGATTTACTGCTTTTGATTTTCACTATCATCTAACCATAAGTTATTGCTCATCCATGGTAACCAAGTGTCAGAGTTCAAGGGATTAAATAAACAAAATCTCCACAATTCCTCTTGTGATCAGAACAATACTATATAGACAAATCAACAAATAGCGTGTTGTCAAAATATTTTTGAGAGGTTATAGCAATATTATGAGTAATCAACTTTCTCTTCGCTCTTTATAGGGTTTTTCTATGAAATCGATTATTTTGATCCATTAATCAGAGAAGTAAGATCATTTGAGAATTGAAATAATTTCAAAACCGTCTCTCAGTCAATGATTCAGATGTTTCTTAAGAACCAAAAGAACCTAACAAAATTCCCCTGATATGGTCTGGAAACCAACGATGCCATTTGGGTAAGGTTCAAATAAATAAATAAAAAAGGAAATAACTCTGTTAGGAATTATCTACCCTTTTGGATAGGCATACTGCTCACATAATAATTCATAAAGATATGATAGTGATGTAGGCATTGTGGAAAGTTCATGTCGCATTTGAAAGTGACGTCTCCACAGTAAGTAATTGACCTCTTTACAGTCAATGCCCATAAGTATTCGACATGATATTTTAATAATGATTGCAGTCTGGAATAAATAATATACTGTAAAAAGTTTACCAATGATGTTCACACATATTTTGAAGGTATAATAATATTGAATGTCTATGATAATATTAAAGGCTTCAAGGAACGTATGCCTAATAATAAAGATATCCTAAATAAACTACATGAGGGAAAAACAAAAATTTTGTTTTCCTAATCTATCTTGATGTTTTCAATTTACATTGTTGGGATGCATATTTTTACCGTGCAACTGGTGCCAATTGCAAGCACAATGTGACACAGTATTTATAGTATTAAGTTGAAACCTAATTACAATTAGACCTGCAGTTTTGTAATCCTCAAACTTTGTAACAGCAGCGATCTTGTTGAGAGAAACTGGAATTATCCTCAAGCATGTTTCTTTTGCAACGTCAATCTTGAAACAGAGAAGCATATCTTCTTTGAGTGCTTCTCCTGTCAAATAGGGGAATTATCATGTTTCTCTCTCTCTCTCTCTCTCTCTCTATATATATATATATATATAAAGGACTTTTAGGTTGGAGAGTCAGTAGGCAGACGGAAGTAGTTCGGGGAAGCTATCGGCAAAAGATAATGGAATGAACAATGAGTAAAGCTTCCAATAAATCTATGCAGCATGTTACTTGAATGTTTATTGTTTTAATGTTAAATGGTCACTATAAACATGATAAAGAATGCTAAGTAGTATTGTAAAGCTGCTCAAATCCTATTAAAAAATTCTTCTACAGTTCTTCTGCCACCATAAAGCTGCGTGTTTACAACATAATTGTGAAAAGCATCTATTCTCTACTTTCATCCATCAAGTCTTCTAGTTGTTGCCCAAAGAAAAGCATCTTTTTTAGTTTTGTATTTGGTTCGCTTCTGAACTCGTAAACTATTGTTCGAGCGGTGAAATGGTCATGGTAAAATTTGCTTCCTTCTTCTATTTTTAAGGAGTCAAGCTACACCGTCCCCATAAAGAGAATGAAGAGAGAAACAAAAGCCACCTAATCAGGAGCCTAAGTGAAGCAAAAAAGAGTAAGTTCACATCATGAACAAGGGAAGGAGGGAAAAAATGGAAGCAAAACAATAGGAAGCATTAGATTAGGAGGCCTCAAGACCCACTCTGTCAAAGCCCCTTTCTTATTTGAAGGATCACCAATTCGATGCCTATGCATACGAACATTTAAATGTTTGTAGCAGTTTGAGTTGCTCTTTGCAAACAACTGAATACAACTGGAACAAATATAAAATATATATATTAGCGACATGCAACAGTGCAGTCCATGATCTGCTCAAAAGAACTTTAGTTACTGTGATGTCCTTCCAAGGTTCTTTTTAAGAGAGCAATAGAGAAGAATTTATGATTATCATGAGTTACAATTCCTTATTTTTATCAAAATCATTACGTGGTCCTGATAGCTGAGTTATGTTTTCTTCGCTTTCAGAAAGTTTCCACCACATTTGGAACATGACCAGAAGCATTAATGGCTTTGAAAGTGGTTGGCCTATTTAAACATGAGCATTATATACTCATTTGATCGAGTCTCTAGGAAATTTAATGCACAAACCAATTATATGATTAATTCAACAGTACCACAGCCACACAACGCCGTTAATGGCATTATATATTGACACTGAACATAAGCTATGGAAAAGCATGAGAAAATTGAATCTGATGACATAAAACGTCAAAGAAGTCAAAACCTATTGCTAACAGAAGTTCCATATACTATCAAATAAGGAACTGTTCGTACAACAGCATCAATTGGAATTGCAAAGTTGACACCAGATGATATGCCAGTCCCTGCAATCCAGAGCATTTGATAGAGCAAATAATAACTTTATGCACTAATCCTGTGCAGTATTTCTCCAAATAATTGATAGGATGACATGCAACAATCTTGTCAAACAAACCAATACATACTCCATGTTTCTTACATACAGAGCAATAGTTTGTGATATTTCATGCGTTCAAAAATAACAATATTGAGAACACTGTTAAACTTTAAACCTGAATAACATATTAATATTGGTTTCCTGAAAAAATGAAATCTATGGATAAGGGGTTGCAGGCATGCCAGATCAATCAAGTCGGTCAGATAGATATGGACGATCAAAGAAAGCAGGTTCAATTCCCTCCAAAAAAGGACTTAAAAATTTCCAATACAATAAGTTATAAAGAAGAGAATAGGTTAAAATGTAATAACTCACAGATCATAAGATGTGCAAAGAAATTGAAGACGCACAGTTGTTTAGAAAACAACCAATGGATTATTTGGGTACACTGACTAATATCCTCTAAAGTGGAATGGGACTTGACATTGGAGAATTAGGTAAGTCCGTAAGAGTCAAGGACGTAGAATCCTCTTGATGCTCGGTCAATTTCCTCCAAGGTAGAATGAAACTCTATGTCAGAGAATATTTAGACCAGATTCAGGGATGCAAGATCCTCTCAATGCTAATGGTGTTACATAGGAGAGGCGTGGAAGCTTTTGTCCATGTTGGGTAGTCAAATGTCCATGTGTATAGGTTCAATGTGAGAGTAAGCAATGAAGCCCTCTTTCTTTTCTTATGTTGCAATTGTAATTATTTCCAGCAATAACTACCATCTTTTTAGGTGGTTTCTTGTCTTGGTAGCTCTCTCCTTGATGATTGTCAATGGTATCCTGCATGAATAACTTACCATTATCCTAATAAGTCCTCTTAGATAGTTTATTCTAGCAATCAACCACCCAAAAGTGACCTCTTGTATGACTGACAGGTGGTAAATCATGAGCTTTCCAAGTTTCAAGACACAAGTGCTTAATTAAATCATTGGTCCCTACAATACTGTTGGTCATGTAGTATAGTTGGTTGAATTCCATGTCCATTTTCAATATAAACATTTGCTGCTCATGGCTCATTGAAAATGAATAATTTGAATAAGCATAAGTTATCACATCAATCATCTATAAGAAATAGCAGATCAACCACAGTAAGTGGCTGTCAGACATGAGTGATCAAACATACATTTTGACCATAGCGTTTGTCATTACATATATAGCCCATGAATCATGGCTATTAACAATGATATATATCATAATTTTAAAAATTGACCAAGCAAACAATGGCCATTACTTTGAATAGATCAATCATACTTCTCAAATATAAAGATGGTTACAATTTGAGTAGGTCAATCATGCTTATTGACCATGATAATAGGCATTTTTTTGAGTATATAGATCATATATCATAACCATGATAATGACTCTCTACCCATGGTTCATCTATTATACTTGCCAATCACAATGATAGATCATTGTTTATATAAGTCAATCATGTTATTAACCATGGTATTGATCGACTAGCATCTTTATATACTTAATGGTCAAAAAGATGTACAGGTAGTATTAGTCATTATTAACCACCTACTCTTTTTTAATTACCGCATCTTCCCCTAATGTCCAATCTAAACACAGAAATTGGGATAAATAACTTGATGCAGGTGATCATTTATGACCATTATTCTAGGTCAACATCAATTTCAACCTATTGGCTTCCTCAGGTTGATCAACTATTTTAAATTGCTTGCCATTTTGGGTGACTTATACTTTTTGGATTAATTCAAACCATGCTTTTTATGCATTAGCTTTTCCAAACCAAATGACCAATGCCCCTCAAAAACTTCTACTTTTCATTGATCGGCCTTTTCAAGTCGATTCAAACGATATCCCTTAGGTAAGATTGCTATAGATTGATTGACCTATTCAAGCCAAGTTGCATATTGCCCCATGTCTTTTGCCATGACTAATAGATCTCTTGGTCTCATTTGATCCTTTGGTGATAGCATTTAATAAACGAGATCACGCGACATCCCTAACTATCAAGGATAGCCAATACATATGTCATGGCATGAACCAATATTTGGCTAATCTTGTGAAATGAAATCTTGCTACATGATACATTACAATCCCATGGTCTCCAATTTCAGTGTTATGTGCTGTCCCTTTGGTCAATTCGTGGCTCTATTGAGAAGTTTTGACCAATTCTTCGCCTCGAGAGCCGATCAAGGTTTTTTTATGAGCATCAAATTTTTCTTCCTCATAATTTTCCCCACAACAGAAAGTCAACCTGGTTAGACTGATTTTCATGCTCACTAACTGTGTTTTCAACATGGTTATTCCCTTGAAAAGTCTCATCTGCCTTACATTTTTGCTCCTAGTATTCTATAACACAATTATTTCACCATATCCCCCCGGCCTACCAAAAAAAAAAAAAAATCAAAAAAGACAAACCTATGGATCGAGAATCGCATGCATGGATATGATCAATTGAGGAGAGCAAGTTTGGTGCATTTGGAGAAGGGACTTGAAATTTTTAGTAAAATGAGACACAGAAGAGAATAGGATAAAATGTAATAATTCAAAGATGATAAGATATGCAAAGGAGTTGAAGACACACTATTTGGAACACAAATAATGAATTAATCGAGTACACCATGGTCAACATTCCCTAAGGTGGAATCAGATTTCATATTGAAGGACTGGATAAGACAGGAAGGGTTAAGGATGCAAAATCCTCTTGACGCTTGGTTGATCTCCTCCAAGATGGAATGAAACTTCACATTGGAGAGCTTTGGACCAAAGTCAGGGATGTAGGATCCTCTCAACACTCATTGTAGCATACAAGAAAGTTGTAAAAGCATTGTACATGTCATGGTAGCCAAATGTCCATATGTACAGATTATGTGAGAGTAAGCGAATAAACATTTCTTCCAACTCTTATATTGCAAATTCGTAGTTATTTCCAACAATAACTACCATTTTTTAGGTGGTTTCATATCTTGGTAACTCTCCTTGATAATTGCAGGTAATCTCCTGCATGAATAACTCCCTTTCGTCGGCATAATTCCTCTTAGATGGTTAATTCAGCAATCAATCACCCAAATGTGGCCTCTTGCATGAGTGATAAGTGACTAACCATGAGCCTTCCTGATGGGAATCAAGGAATATACACATACTTTAGAAGAAAGCATTGTTAAGAAACCTTAACCCTAATTCTATTTTGGAAGGAGAGTTTATTTAGGATTTTCTTATTATTATTTTCTCAGGACTTTTACTTTTATTAGGATTTAGCGATTGGACTTCTGTTAGATTATAATTTATATCTTTATTTAAAGGCTCCACCTATATGGAGAAAGACAAACTTGATTGATTGATTGAAATTAATTTCAGAATCGAAGCTAGGTTTTTTTCCCTTTCAATTTTTTTCTTTGTTTTTGTTATTGTTCGAGGTTTCACATTACTTCCAAGTGTCAAAAAACAAGCGATGAATTAAGTCATCAGTAGATATAATATTGTTGGTCTATACAACATTGTTGATCATTTAATATACTTTGTTGAATTCCATCTTTATTTTTGGTGTAAACATATAGGGAGGAACGTTATTGGAAGCAATCGACAACATAAGAGCTCTAAGTAAAATAACCTCTCAATTTTTTGAAGGTGAATCAGAGTCAAAACAAGCAATTGGTTACAATGGCTTCTAGTTCTTTGTCCCTCAAAAGAGAATCATTTTCCAAATGACATAATAGAACCTGAAAGATTCTTAGCATCATCTTGAGGAAATAAAAGCCTTCTACCATTCTGACATGAAAACCTACCATTTGGAAGAGCTTTAGCCAGAAGAGTCATCACTCATCTTGGAAAGTTCAAAGGTCAACAACCATGAAATGACTTCCACTGCCATATCATGCATTGCCAATTGAAAGAAGCAGCCATGAAAGTTAACAGATTATGCTGAACTATTTGTTTTGACCCTTTAAAACCCCATCTTCTCAATGTTGCATATACTCAAAGCATGTGTTAGCATGTTCTCTAGCCTCATATCAATAAAGTATTCTTTAATTGATGGAGCATTTGTTCATCATCCTTGGAGCAGAATGCTATTTGCTGATGATTACTACTTTTCTCGCATTCTGTTCAAATTTGTTTTGCTTACTCAGCAATACAAATCTCCTATATTTCATGTGCAAAAGAATGTATAAGGATAAGAATATCCTGTACTGTGTCTAAGTGAAGAATTACATAGACAAAGTTTATCTCAGCAGACATGACATTGTGTTAGGCATGAATCATATCATGTCCTATTTGATACATCTCTATATCGCTGCATGTTTAGCTTAAACTAGCATGATATGTTAAAAAAGAAAGTACCTTTACGAGTGAATGTAGCTGTGTTAACTCCAATAACATGGCCATAAGAATCGATCAAAGGTCCACCAGAGTTTCCTGCATAAGTATCATCAAAGATGTTAGTAAAGGATGTTAAAGCACATGTTTTAATATATAAAGGATCAGCATTCAAAACATTAAGCATTAACAATCAGCTCCAAGCCCATCAGGCTTGAAGAAAATTTATCTTGTGCTTCACTTTTTTAAGGCAATTTAGGGACATTGAGATGACAATGCAAAAGAATAGATGATGACAAAAATATCAAGGAGTTTGCTTGCGGTATGAGAAGGCAGCTACCAAACAAACGCATAGTTGGGCTATCCAATATGGATCTCCATGTCAATCCATCATGGATCTAATGATATAGAAAACATAATTTGAAATATTACTTTTGAAACGAAATTCCTTCTCAGTTAAGGGAAGAATTTCATTAAGTCTATTATTCATATTTTCCTATATACAGCATGCCATTTTTTTTCATAATGCCTAAGAAACTTCAGAAACTTCTCATTAAAATCTAGCTGGAGTCTTTTGGAGGTTGTTGATACATAATACATCATTTGGTGAAATGCAAAAACATATGAGAAGCAAAATGGTCGGTTCCATTCTACATGGTTATAGCAATCAAACGAGAAGGATTTTGTTTAGGGATAGAAATTTCTAACCCAAACGTCCCAACCTGCCAAAATAGATGTGTTTCTATGAGGGTTTTTCAACAACCGAAACGCCTTTGAGTTACCTAAGACCAACCGAGATATAATTGGGTTTTGATTCTGGTTTCCCCTAGGAACAAACATATCACCATTGGTTGGATGTGTCCCTAAAATCTAAATCTTGGTCCTTATGAAAGTGGAAGTGAAGTGGGCTAGTTAAGAAGTGGTTTTGGTGATTAGCAACAACACAATTCATGGTAAAAGAAAGAACAAAAACTATTGAATAGAGAAGTGGAGAAGATAGTGCTATTAAAATTTATCATTCTCTCTCCTATACTTGACTCTCCCTCTCTCTCTCACTCTCTCTCACCATATTGGCTGCCAATACCTAGAATCCCTCTCTTCGGCATTTATTTCCTTTTTTTACTTTTTAAGGTATATAACTGACAAGTGAAGCTCTACTTAGGTTACTAGATGGGGTATATGGCCCATATAAGGTAAATAGTTGGGTATTGGCTTCTTCCCCAACTCCATTAAAAAAGGTCTAGTTTGGGTTGATGGAATTTTGACTTGACCCAAATGTGACCCAACCTATAGGCACTCATAATTTTGTTTAAAGATGATGAGTGAATATGGTGAGGATTGGGTCCACATTAAAAGTTTAGAGAACTTCATTTATGTCCCACACCTACAAGTCACTTTTGTATCCTTTGCAAAATTGATTAGGCAGTCTTTGGAGGATGGTTTAGAAGCCCAAGCACTCACACAAGTTAATAGATTCTCTAGTTGTTTCAGGTGGTATATTTAGAAGAGTTCTCTTGGATTAGGGATTTTTCTTCCACATTTTTGTTTGCTGGTATAACAAATTATATCAATGTGAAATCATTTACGTTGAAAATGAACAAATAACAAATAACGAGTTTATTTTATTAAGGCAAAAGACATCTACCCTTGAAGATGAACGACAAAAAGAAAAGAAACAATTAGCCTAATACCAAAAAGTGCTAATAATTAGCCAGAACCATATAAGCAAGATTCTTTTGTCGCTTCTTAGCCAATATATAGTCTACCAACTGCCAAATAGTTATACATGCATAAATAATATCTTGAAATATGATGCAATCAAACAAATAGAAGAATATGAAGAATAAAACTTGAAGAGCTCAATAAAAGAGGAAAAATACCTCTCTTCTTTTGAAAAGATGTGTGCAAAGCCCAACCAAGTTTTTGCTATGCAAATGAAGGAAGGTACAAACCAGCCAAAACAGCTAAGACAAATATTGATAAAGCATCAAGAACAGGTTTCAATGCTCTACAAGCCTTAGTATTAGCAACCCTAGATGAATCAAAGAAGAGAAACTTGAGAAGGTTCTTGTATTCCTTTTCGGTCATACACAACAAGAAATGATAACGTTAAGAGAAACCCAAAACAATCTCCATTCCTTCTTCACACTCCATCACCCCAAGAGATCCATAAGTTTACCAAAAAGTCAAGGGAACATAGCCAACTAACTTCCCAAACTAGATCAAGCTCAAGTGTACAAAGCTGCAAGATAGAATGCGATGGTTGGTGGTCTCATTATGGAAGGCAGCATGATGGCCAAGTGGGAGCTGCATCTTAATTCCTCTTTTGAGGTTCTCTGTTGTCAAAATTTAATATTAAAGGTAAGTTAAAAGAAAATCTTAAGTTTCTCTAGAAATGGCTTCTAAAGGGGTTTGGCAAAAAGTGAGAGTACATGTCCAAAAGGAAGAAATTTCTACAGCCTTTAACCGATGTCCCATCTCTAGATAGGCTAGTCCTTATTAGTATCAAGTTCCTATCTGGATAATACAAGTGACCAAGTGAAAGAAATCCAGAAGCAAATCAGCCATGAGGTCAAATCAGAACTATCTCATCTATATTGTGGATGGCCATCCACTAGTTGCAACTAATCAATAACCAAGCCACCCTAATTAAGGGCCAAATTGTGAAAAAAAAAGGGAACCGTAAGGTGCAATGCAGAATTCATCACCCAAATATCCTTCCAAAACCTTATCATCTTGTCTTTATCCAACTTGAAATTAATACCATAAGAAAACATGCTCAATTTAAGAAAACAATTCTAAAACAAAGCTCTCTGGTGAAGGAAGATAGAACTACTAGAAAGATGTCACCTTCAACCATAAAACTCCTTAAATTTCTCCACTAGCTATGAGAAGAAGAGAAGAAGCACATCTAATAGTTGCCAAGCAGGAAGTTAGAAATTCTAAGGTCATTTATATAGAGGCCACCAGCACTTCTCCCCATAGACCATCGTCTAATTAGCCAAGCATAAGCCATCACAGATAATATCTGATCCTCTCCGAAAAACCTTCATCTAAGCTTGTCAGTGCTTTTAACTACCCCGTTCAAAACATAAAAGATGGACATCCAATAGATAGGAAGCAAAAAGAGGGCAGAGTTAGCCAAGTGAGGCTGCCCACACTAGAAAGAGAAGTCCTTTTTCATCCTACCAAATTTCTTCAAATTTATCTATGAGAGCCACCCAGTCTATTGTTTGAAGAGAGTTGTGTTGCAGGTGAATTCGTACCTATTATGAGCTACATAATACATGATGCTTGGATCAATGGAAGCCACCATATTTCACTGTTATATATCAACAAACATCAAGTCTGATTAGGTTCTTAAAGGTTCATCCAAGCCCTGGCAATACTCTTTCCACGTGTTGGCTCAATTCATAGCATATGAACTGAAGGGACAATTTTGACATTAAGCCCCAAAAATAACAAACTTGGGTTTTGGGTTTCAATAAAAATAAACTTGAACCAAGTCTAATACGTGATAGGTAGCTTGGTGCGATTGTTGTAATTACTACCTTCTCCTTCTTAAAGTCCAACCAAGATTTGCCGTATTGGTCGGTACCGCATAATACTAAGCATACCATACCAAATATTCTGAACCATATTATGCAGAACCTTATCATACTATACTGTGTATTGATAATGTAATAAGATGGTACTGATACAAGGTCAGATACCAAGATGGTGAATCTTTAGCCCAGCCAAATTGAAACTTTGCCTGATGATTAGTTACTTCAAAAAAACCCATGGGGTCCCTCTAGTATCCTTTGGATTTTGGACATCAAAGACAATATCAGAGAGGGAAGCTAGTTATAAGCAAATTTACTCAACGTAATCTCATTCTAATCCCTCATTCCTCTTAAGATTGAATAGATGCTCAAAAATTATGGCCATCCAATGCAACAGCGATCAAACAACTTTTCTTCGATACTAGAGTTTTCTAAAGAAATATTGCCCATCTTCCTTGAATCCTCAAGTTAACTTGGGTAGCGTCATCTCAAGTTTACAGATTAACTTGGGAAGCTTAGGATAAGGGTCGAGCTCTTGAGATAAGGAATGCTTAATAAAGTTTCTTCGGGACTCTCTCACTGGCCTCATTCATTATATAAGGAGTAATAGAGGCCATGGGTATAGGGAATAGCGGACACCAACTCTCATGGTTAACCAACAAAGACAAGGCATTGTCATGCAACACCAAGGTTACGATAGACCAATTTGTAACAACTAAAGACCTTATCCAAAACAGCTAGTCAGCATTTGTTATTTGGGCTCCTTAGCCCTATATAAGCATCCAAATCTGCTCAGCGCACAACCAATGTGGAAGTAAGCAAATGCTTGCACAGACCCTCCTCCCCAGTTTAAACCCTAGCATTCTTGTCCGGCTATAAGAATAAAAGCCTAGTCAAATCCAATCATAAATACCATGATAGGCTCATGGTCAACCCCAAAAGGGCACATGTTATAGTGCTCCCTAGTCCTCATGGGTCATGGAGTAGATCTGCTCTAGTACCATTTGTAATGAACCTGAACATCACCTAAAATGGCTAGCTAGAAGATGTTATTTTGGTTTCTTAGCTTTGGATGAGCAACCAAGATTTTCCTAGCACACAACTAATATGAGACCAGACACATGCCATATGCGTCCTTAGAGCACACGACCTCTCTCTTGAACTAGCAAAATACAAATGAGGAAGGCAAAAGGATTGCTAACAAAGTGGGCCTCCAAGTGCACATCATGTGTAGACCTTGAACACCAAGGAATAGCTATGAGAAATCAAGAGGTCTCAAGAACTCTTCATCCTCTCCAAATACGAGAACTCTTATTCTAAGCTCTCTCGAGCAAGGACTGCAAACCAATCTCCTAGTGAACTAGCCTTTTATCTCTTTCGTCTCTCAGTTTCCATATCAGACCAGCAGAGTGCTTTTACAGTTGGTGTTCTTTCCGATCTCTACGCATTTCACTACTCCATCGAAAATTTTCTCTGCCCCTACAATCCTCTAGCTTGGTAGTTTCCACCACCTATCTAAGGTTGAGCCCTAGGATTTTACAGTAGACTTGAAAAGCTACCTACAGACACTTTATGCCCAATCATTCTAGATAATGTTTGCATCCTCTGTCTTACCGCGACTAATAGCACAAAATAGCCAATGCTTATTCCTCAAATACCGTTTCTTCTCCAAGAAAAGAAGTTCACAACCCATAGACCTTCTACCTCCATGCGGCATTACTCCATTAGACTTTCGCCCATTGCGGAAAATTCCCCACTATTGCTCCCATAGGAGTTTGGGCTGTGTCTCAACCCCATTGTGGCTAATCATCCTCTCAAACTAGCTACCGATCATCACCTTGGTAAGTTATTGCCTCACCAACTAGCTAATCAGATGTGAGCCCTCCTCGAGCAGATTCCGCTTTTGCTCAACCTATGGGGTATTAGCAACCATTTCCAATTGCTGTTCCCCGCCTAAGGGCAGGTTGTTATGCATTATTCACCCATCCGCCACTAGAAACACCACTTCCCATCCGACATGCTTAACATAAAGTGAAGAGGAGAGGGAAGGTGAATAGCCTGATGCATGCATGTCACATCCACACTATTCATTGCTTAAAGCTACAAGCATCATCCTTCCATGTGAGGTTAAAAAATGTTGGTGGCATGCTTTCTATGATCTCAACCTCCAATTGTCTTTGTAGTTGTTAGGACTATCGATTCTGCTCCCCTCGATTCAACATTGGTATTCCAACTTATAGTCGGAAAGACCGACGATACAATGGCGACAATAATTTTCCGACTGATAATCAATCTTCCCAACTATGATTCAAAAGCAAACGTTAGGACGGATGTCAATCGGATAACCGATTAATTATCGTCTTACGTTGAACTACCATCGGCGCCAAGAAATAAATGACCGACAGCAAACCAGTTCCAACACCCAACTCACCATCGGTAAAGGGAAATAAGTAACAGCCGGTGATTTTTAATCGACTTCTCCAACAGACATGATGACTCTTGACGACCGTGTAACCGCTGATCGATCGGGATATTAGAACCACCAACAATCAGTACGATGGTATCACCGGCATACAGTCGGTATAATGTTTATCGATGTGTAATCGATATATCAGAAACTGTCAGTGCAAGAAGCGCACAACTATTCTACGATCATATAGTGAACTATAATTGCTTATAATGGGCATTGATTGCTCACTCCACAATCACATAATACCGGAACAAGCGGGATCCACAATGCCTAGCCGTTGCGAAGGATTACTAACAATTTGACTAGAAAAGAGGGGTAAACAAATAATATTGGTAAGACAACTCTAAGCTGATACTCTGCCAACTTTCATTATTCTTATCTATTTGACCACTTTCCTACTAACTTAAGCATCGGAGGATTCCTACCGAAAATATTTCCGACCAATGAGGACTTCTTTTGCAAGTGTTCTTCGACAACAGGCATAATAGGAGATTGGCCGCAACAGATTGGCGCACCAGATAAGGGAGAGATCGCTGAATCACTAAGAACAATTTCTTCTCGAACAATTACAATGGTGAAAACGAGAACTCAAAACTCCACCGGCTTTGTCAAACAATCTTCCAACCGGAAAGATCTCCCTCCTCCACCTCCAATGGTAGAGCCCAATTCATCGCATGCGGCCGTCACGGCAGATGCCCAAACCCAGCAACTCGTTGCATTAATATAGCAAATGAAAATGCTGACAGAGGCAGTCCACAGCCTCCAACAGCACCAAACCCATCATCCAACCGCAAAGGAGCCGGCGGTGCGCACAATCACCGTGCTCCACGATGATCTCTGTCCCCATTACTGGAATGACGATCCGAACGACATACCCGTCGTATCGAAGCATCGCCTTCCTAGCACTCTCATCCTGGTACCCGTCACTCACAGTGGTCCTCTTCTCCTTCTCGCCATCATAGCATCAAGAAGGGAAAGCGGCCACGTTTGCCTTCAACTTCTCAATCCTTGAGTTCTTCAAGGGGTTCTATCCTTGAGTTCTCATAGCAGCGGCGACTCAACAACTATGAGCGTAAGTTCGAGGAAATCGACCGCCAACTCGCCCAACTTCAGATGAATAATCGAGGGGAGGGGGGTCCCAACGACTTTGGCATCCACACCACCCCTCCATTCTCCCGACATATCTTGGATGAGCCGATCCCATCTCAGTTCAATATGCCATAAATGGAGCCATACAACGGCTCCGTAAATTCGATTGATCATCTGAAGAGTTACAAAACTCTCATGATGATCCAGGAGGCTTCCGACGCCCTCTTATGCAAAGGCTTCCCAGCAACCATTCAGAAAGCTGTTCGAGCCTAGTACTCTAGGCTCCAACCAGGGAGCATACACTCCTTCGAGTAGCAAAAAGATTCATTCGTAACCTACTTCGGCACTAGCCGAAGGATGCTGCAAACCTTCGACAGTCTCTTCTTCATAAAGCAAAATGGAGAGATGTTAAGAAACTTTGTGGTACGTTTCAATGCCGCCACACTTGAGGTCAAAGACCTCAACGAAGATATGGCCATTTCGGCCATGAAGAGAGGTCTGAGGGGATCCAGGTTTACTTATTTTCTAGATAAGAACCACCTTCGAACATATTCTGAACTTCTGGAGTGTGCATACAGACACATTCTTGCGGATGAAGATGCTACTAATTGGCGCCAATCAGAAGAAAAAGATTAGAAAAAAATAAAAGAAGAGTAGAGCTCCTACTGAGCCAAGTCGGCAAACAACCGACAAAAAAGTTTTTCCTCATCAACGGAGTCCAAGGCCGAACAAGTACAGCACTAAATATGACTCCTACACTCCACTAACTACTCGTGCGCAAATCCTAATAAAGATCGAAGGAGCACAATACCTCCAACACCCCCCACCGATGAAGGCACCGCTGAGAAGCCGTAATACGAAAAAGTACTGTTGGTTCCATCATGATCATGGTCACAATATTGAACAGTGCATCGAACTCCGGGACGAAATTGAGGCCCTGATTCGATGAGGCTTTCTTGAAAAATTTTGACGTGATCCCCCGATTCAGACTCCTGCCAATCGACAACCTCAGCTACAAACTGAGGAGACACATAACAACCGACCGACAGCAGGAGTCATCGATATGATCCCCAAGCCATCGAGGGACCAAGATGCAACTTTCGAAGAAGAATTGGCCAAAAAACGACAACATGATAATGTAATTTTTTTTTGGATGATGATGTATGGGGAATATGAACTTTTCATAATGATGCTGTCGTTGTCTCGACAACAATAGTAAATTATGATGTAAAAAAAATTCTTGTGGATAATAAAAGTTCGACTAACATTTTGTTTTATTTGACTTTTTTTCAAATGCGAGTACCGACTAATTGACTCAGAAGAGTTTTGACGCCCTTAGTTTTACTGGTGATACAGTCAACATGAAAGGAGAGATCACTCTCCCCATAACCATAGGGACTGGACCATAATAGAGCACCGTTCTCCTCATATTCGTGGTTGTCCAAGTTCCTTCGACTTACAATAACATACTTGGATAACCTGCACTCAACGCACTGAGAGCGGTAGTATTGACTTTCCATCTGCTGATCTGATTCCTAACCTAAGAAGGATTCGAGAAAATGCAAGGGGATTAACAACTAGCCCGACGCTCCTTCAAGATTTCTACTAAAGGCATTAAGCCCGAAGACCCTCTCACGATCGACAAACTCGATCAGAGAGAAAATGAAGAAATGGGCGAACCAGTAGAACAACTAATATCGATCCCATTGAAAGAAAACAACCCTACAAAGACTTTCAATTGGGTCCCGACTATCTGATCCAGAACGAAACCAATTGATTGACCTGTTGAAGGCAAACGCTAATATTTTTGCTTGATCGGCAACCGAAATGCTAGGGATCCCTCCAGACGTAATAACTCATCGATTGAATGTCAACCCCAAGGTCAAACCGGTGAGACAAAAGAAAAGACCTTTTACCTCCGAAAGGCAGAAAGCCATTGATGAAGAGGTTGATAAACTCCTCATGGCTAGCTTCATCAGAGAGACCAACCATCCCGATTAGCTAGCCAATGTCGTGATGGTGAGGAAAGCCAACAGAAAATGATGAATCTACATCAACTATATCGATTTAAATAAAGCTTGACCGAAGGACAGCTTTCCTTTGCCAAAGATTAATCAACTAGTCGATGCAACATTGGGACACTGACTTTTGAGCTTCATGGATGCCTTTGCAGGCTACAATCAGATTCGAATGGCATCGGAAGATGAGGAGCACACTGCCTTCATAACCAACAAAGGCATTTATTATTATAAAGTAATGCCATTCGATTTAAAAAATGTCAAAGCGACTTACCAATGGTTGGTCAACAAGGTATTCAAACAACAAATTAGACGAAATATGGAAGTCTATGTCGACAATATGCTAATAAAATGTGCCCAAATTTATGATCACGTCTGGGATTTGGAAGAAGCCTTCAACACACTTCGACGACATCAGATGAAGCTGAATCCGACTAAATGTGCCTTCAGCATAATTACCGAAAAATTTCTCGAATTTCTTGTATCATAACAAGGAATCGAGGCCAATTCGAAGAAAATCAAGGCTATTATCGATATGAAGCACCCGAGTTCCAAGAAAGAGATACAATAACTGAATGGAAGAAATAAATGATGGGGTTGCAACTTTTCTTCAATGTTCGACTAAGTACAAGTAATATTGGATCGACGATTCGTCAACCAAAATATATACCGACTTACAATCAAACAACTCAACTTACCAACTTACAATCGGACAACTCAATGTACCGACTTACAATCAGACGATTCAACATACCGAATCCAATCAAATGACTCAATATACCAACTCAACTCAGGTTGAACGGAATATTATGCCAACTCAGCTATGGCCGAATGGAACATTACGCCGACTCAGCTACGGCTGAGCAAAACGTTATGCCGACTTAGCCAAGGTTAAGAGAAATTTTATGCCGATACTATTTCAACCTAGTGGAAAAAATACCGACTCGACCACAGTCGATCGAAAGATATTAGCTAACGCCCATTTATCAAATACTTAGAAACATTTTGCCTAAAGTCTAGTCAATTGAAACCCCATTAGATTGCAAGTTCTATGATTATTATTACATATTGACATTCAGTAAGCAGATTGATATTCATCTGCCGAAAAAAAATCGAAGGGCGGTTATCTACGATAAACAAAAATTCAACACTTAGAAAGTTCGACACTTAAAAAAAAATTTCTTTCATTCATATTTGAAAATAGTACAAAATTAGGCCAAGGCTTGGTTACAAAGTCAGATCTTCATCCGATAACAAAAGAAAGAAAAGAGGAAGAATTTATTACATTCATATCGATCAACAGTCAGTTTCTTCTATTATAGTGTAGGTTACCGGTACGGTTTCAATTCTCCGATCTTCAACAACAACCGATTCTATGTCAACCGACACTAGTGTAGCTTCATAAATAAGCGAGGCAGGCTCTACTGCATCAGTCGGCTCATCTTTTCCATTGGCCTTCGAGATGGTGACGCAGCTTAAATCTAAATTAGGGTAGAACTTTCTGACTGTGTCCCTACCATCTTCATATCCGGTCCAGTAGGATATGTTGCCGCCTTCGAGGATCACCTCCTTGAAGTCCTCCAAACTTCGATAATCTTCAATGGCTTGCTCCCGTGCCTAATTAAGAGCCTCCTGAGCCGACTTTGCCTCTTTTTTGGCGGAAGCCGATTTTGCTTCAGCACTCTGAAGTTTCTTCTGCTCCCTCTCCAGCTTGGTGATGAAGTCGTCACATTCCTTCCGAAGCCGACTGACCTCATGCCTCTTCTTCTTTTGTTGGGACTCCTGGTCTCAACTATCCACTGCACCAACTCTAAGTCAAAATGAGCCAACTGTAACTCAGCACTGGTCGACCCTAAATCGGCGTGGGCCGACTCCAGATCATTCTTCAGCCGGGAGATCTCTATCTCCTGCTTCTTCTCCTGCTCGGCTGCTTCCTTCTCTTGGTCAAGTGTTGCTTAGAGACGTTCCAAAGCAACGATCTTCTCAACGTTGGTCACTGTAACCTTGTCGAACCAAGCCCGACGTAGGTCAGCAAAAGATCAATATTCTTTCTCCAGCACCAACATGTCATGCGCCAACTGAAAAAAGAAAAATATAAGTCAGAAAGAATAAGTAAAAGAAGAATGACCAGAAAATTTCAATCAACTTACGCTGAGGATTGTCGGATAAAACAAGGAAAACATTTCAACCACTATTCGACTCCTACTCTCCCTGTCGGTCGAGAGAAGAGCAGCTTCGACGAGCTGCTTCGCCAGCGCTGAATTCGTCAAAGCCAACTCTCCGACGAGAATCCGGGTATCAAGAAACTTCGTAGAACCACTTGAAGCTTCGCTTCCAGTTGAGATCACAGAGGCTTTCCCATGCCTTTGACCCGACGGCCGATCAATTGAGGCCGACATCCATTCAAGCATGAGTGGCATCTGAGATACTGTCGGCCGCTGTTCAACCGATCCTACTTCAAGCATTGAAGGAGCCCGAGACAACATTGGGTCTGCACGGTCGGTCGGTACTTCTACGATGATGACATCATCATCCAACTCTTCAACTGCCGAAGGAGCTTCGACCGATGGAACTTCTATTGTCGGAAGGGTTGTTGGAACCGGCAATGCAACGACCGTCTCACCAGCGGAAACCACAACTGGCGGAATGTCGGTCAGACCGACAGCTACTGATGGTATGTCGACCAAACCAATAGACACTGACAGCAAGCCTTTTCTTGACAGTGAATCGTCAGACATCAGCCACCAAAATGGATGCTGCAGGCCTCATGGCTGATAACAAAGAAGACAATTTTATTACAGATTCAAAGCCAGACAAGAATGAAAAGTCTAAAAAGCTACATTAGACTATACCTACAACTGGTGCCAAACCAAGTTCAACATCGTACAGAGCATGATCTGTCAACAGATCCTTCTGCGATGGGACTTCCATGTCCTTCAGCTTGAGGAAGTCTTCTCTGTCGGCAGTATCAACCCAACTGTTATCATTCGGAGTAGTGTTCAAAGTCCTCCAGATGAAAGGAAAACCCCAAGGCAAGGAAGAAGAGATGAAGAAAAATTAGGTTTTCCAGTCGTGAATGAAAGAAGAAAGACCACTAATGAAGGACAAACCCTTTCTTGTAACAGAAAACCACCAATCCTCAGCTTTAGGATGAGGGCGGAGTATGAAGAAGGATCGAAAAAGCGATAACCGAGAAATGGTCGGGATAGAATGACATAATAAGGCAAACGAGGCAAGAAGCCAAATGAAATTCGATGCAAGCTAGGCTGGATAGACTCGGTAATAATCCAACATAAAAGGCAACCTAGCCCATAGATGCGGATAACCGAAGCTACTCTAGGATACGATTTTATTTCTGGAGAGGATCGACAGCAAAATTGGTCAGTGAAGAGACCTCCACCGCCGAACCCAAAGAAAAAGTTCTGGTCAAACCAGACGGTCGACTATCTCTAGAAGATTGCGGGTTAGACTATCTACCTTCTCCTACCCTTAATCTACTCTTATCAGCCATTGTTAATGATGAAGAAAGACTCTAAGGAAAAAAGAAAAAGAGGAGATCTAACCTGAGAATCGAAAAGAAACCTGAAAAACTGCAAGAACAAAAAGGAAGGAGAGAAAACTTTGGACACCACAAGGACTCTCAGTTGCAACAGAAAGTTCTGAAAAAATGAAGGCAATCCTTAATATAGAAACCATCAACGATCACAATAACTTCAAGGTCGTCCAGATTTCGACACGTGGTAACATCTGGACCGATCATTAATTGGATGTTTCGACTCACCCACCATCAGATCATACCACGTTATCACTATTCGTGAGGACAATCCGAAGTCAATGACTGCTTGACACGTGGCAGCAACAGATTGAGCCAAAATCAAATCGACAAGATTGTCTGGCTGTCAAATCACTTTTCGGCTAAACAAACTAATGATGGATGCACGATCACCAAAGTGACAAAACATCCAAAAATTCTTCAACTTTTAAAGCAATCATTAACGCTAAAAATAAAGTAGCCACCAAATTGGGGCTCGAGATGACACGTGAAGACTCTCATCATTCAAAGTGTCAGCTCACGTGTCAAGTCATGTGTCCTTTTCATTTTGAACTTGAGAGTGGGGGCACCTATTAGGACTATTGATCCTGCTCCCCCCAATTCAACATCAATATTCTGACTTACAGTCGGAAAGACCGATGATACAACAGCAACAACAATTTTCCGACTAATAATCGATCTTCCCGACTATAATTCAAAAGCAAGCGTTAGGACAAATGTCAATCGAATAATCGATTAATTATCGTCTTATGTTGAACTACCACGCCAAAAAACAAATGACCGATGGCAAACCGATTCCAGCACCCAACTCACCATCGGCAAAGAAAAATAAGTAACCAACTGTCAATCGGATAACCTATTGACAATCAGTGACTTTTAATCGACTTCTCCAACAGACAAGATGACTTTGACGACTGTATAACTGCTGATATTTACCGACATATAATCGGTATATCAAAAACCGCCGGCGCAAGAAGCACATAACGGTCATTCCACGATCATATAGTTAGTTATAACTGCTCATAATGGGCATTAATTGCTCGCTCCACGATCATATAATGCCGAAATAAGCGGAACCCACGATGCCTAACCATTGCAATGGGTTACTAATAATTTGTCTATAAAAGAGAGGTAAACAAATAATATTGGTAAGACAACTATGGGCTAATACTCTACCAACTTTCATTCTTCTTACCCGTTCGACCACTTTCCCACTAACTTAAGCATCGGAGGGCTGCAACTGTAGTCACTACCCATGTATGAAAGCAATGAAGGCTTGACTTCCAAGCTGTGGATATTGCCATGCTTAGACTAGTGGATCTTGCCATGCTTAGATCAAACATGTTAAATAGCAACTAAACAGGTCAAGGGGTGCTGCATATCTAAATTGTCAAGCGCTTATGCATGACAGCAATGAATCGATCACTGCCATACTGCAAGGTCATGCCTTGCCAAGATACAACACGCAGCACATTGCTGAGCCATGCTTATGCATGATCAAATTATGGGAGCTTCATAAGGTTCCAAATTCCAATTACAACTCATGCCACATTGATCTAAACCAGCCAGCCTCGCTATTCATGATCCCATGCCATGTCTATTTGCCATGTCATATGTCGTCTTTGATTTTCCTTGATTTTTCTTCATTAAACATCAAACATTCAAACATGATTGAAGTACATATATTATTCCATGCAATGTTTGAAACCATTGACCCAAACCAACCCATGGCAATTTCTAGATCACAATTTAATGATTAGACCATGGTTGAACCACAAGTCAACCACCTGAGAGGGGTTACAATTTATAATCTTAGGCACCCACCCTAACCTTTACCATTCGATTACCAGAGGTAGAGATCCAAAGACATCCTTCCTCGATCTTCTTTGCCAGACCACTTCAAACCCCTTTCCTCCCCTAATATTCAACCACTAATGGCAAAGAGCCAAGAGATTGCTTCCCAATTTTCTTTGTGATACTACCTTAACCAATAAAAAGAAAAAGATGAAGGATGAGAGAATTGGAAAGGGATCTAATACATGATGCTCTCCTCTCAAATATTGCCTACAACACCTTCCTCCCATATTTTGTAACAACAGCATCCTCGACCGATTGATGGTGGCAGAACTTCTCCATGATTTGACAAGTAGCTGTCCTAGCAGATCTAGCAAACAACTCCATCCACCTAGATCTGCAACTAGTAAGGAAGAAGACAAGCTTTGTCCATGGATCTAGCCAATCACTCAAAGGTAGGCTGTGCAAGGATGGGAGAGTGCAAAGAAGAGAGTACAGCCTTTCAAAAAAGTTTTTCCCCTTTCTAGTTACAATCTAGCTAGGTCAATATGTGAACAAAATGATTGGACCATGGTTGCACCATCTTTCTGAACAGTTGAACCATTCACATGAAGAGTTGAACGGTTTGCACAAACTCTCCCCCCAACATTCACAAGTAGCACAAATTTTGAATCTTGACTTTCTCATCTTTCCAAAAATTCATTTTTGATTTTATTCCTTTTCATACTCTTGTTCTTTCAATAGATTTTGTCTATAAATCTTCCATACTCTCTATCAGGTAAAAGAGTGTTTGGGTCATATTTTTCTCTACCGAAGCTATGCCAATCAAAGGAGCCAAATCAAGAGGGCTGGTTGTATCTTGGGATTTCTCTTCACCATGTCACCTGCACATAAGGGGGCAATAGAGTTCTTAAGGCAGGAAGTGACGCCTTCTGCATAGTTTCTTTGTTTTTCTAATTATTAATTTCTTTCTTTGTTTGTTTTTCTTATTATTGATTTGCATGCATTAATAGTTGTTTCGATATTTACACAAGCAAATTGAATCTAATTTACCTAGTTTTACTTGTCTGCATTTCGTTGGAATTCAAACATTAGTAATATTTCCAACACATATTGCACACCATACCATGTCATATAGGCAAGCTATGAGTAGATAGGAGGGTGTATTGCAGTACATACCATGCTTGTACATGACCAATATGGTCCCATACTTCAATACTTCAAACCTTGCCTAGTCGTTACTTTGTTCCTTTTCCAGCTTTTGGCACTTACATTCTTTTCTAATATTTAGTCTTAGTTTAGTTATCCTTCCGTATGATTATAGGAAACAAAATAGCTTTTTACTTTTTAGAGTTGCAAAAAGGTCTTAAATGGACAACCCAATCTTTTACCTATGTTATAAAAATTCAGGTTAAATGAGCTTAAGCCTTGAACAAGTCAGCAAGGCGGGTCTGGGTCAGCCAAGTTGACCATAAATTTAGTTCCAATCAAGCTAGTCGATTAAGTCATTTTCAGTTGAAGCCCTTAGAGACTTGACATAGGTTGTTACTTCAACCTAAACCAACCCAATGCCATCCCTAATTCTTGCTGAGAATCCCATTCCACATATAGATCAGCTAGGGAAGGACTAGAGTGTGAGTCTCCAATATCCGATGATTAATGACCAACTTCATTGAGTGCCAACCAAATTTAGGGTCCTCACAAGAAAATTCCACACAAAAAGAAATCAAAACCCTCAGCACATCCATGACTAGCTCTATTAAGTGATCCAAAACTAGCAACCAATTTGCGACCACCTCATAGTGCTAGCACAACACATGCAAATCATCAAAACAAGCCCAATCTGGTATCTACGACCAATAGGGCAAGCTCACATTTAAGGAGACCAAGGGGTAACAACTTAAATATAATCATCCTCATTGAAAGGACCAAAAATAGTTTGGTTGTGAATAATGAAGGAAAAAACCTATTTTCCGGATCAGGTTCGTTCAGATCTAATTGGATCAGGAGGGATATTTGAAAAAAAATTTCTCTAAGATCCTAATCAGATCTGAGACTCCTCAGATCTGATCTTATTGATCTAATAATAAAAATACAAATAAACATTAAATCTAATTTAATTATATCTTTATTTTGGATAATCCAATTATCCTGTGATGATCCCGATGTTTGCCTGAGGTTCTGAATGTAGTCACGCAAGTGCCTGGCCTCTACCGGTATCCATTCGGGCAGGATCTTAAGATCTTCTCCTTCTCGATCAATCCTCCAAAAATCAGATCTAGATCTGATCTTGAAGGTCTTCAAAACTATTTTTGAAGAACAGTCGTTGTTGTCTCTTGCAGCAGTGCTGCCTTCTTCCTTTCCTGACGTCTTTCACTTGCTTGGATCGCACCTTGTTCGTGCCCAAAAGCCCTTGGGCGTGGAGAGGAGAGAGAGGACCAGAGAGTGGCGTGGAGGAGGGAGAGAGGCTATGTGGCATGGGCTAAAGACAGAAGCATTAAATTCTAGGCGCAGACAGAGTTTATATAGACCCTACTGCGCCATGCAGTGCCACATTATCCTGGCCAATCACGGCCCTTTGTGCAATCAGATCTAAATCTGATTGGTGGGATGACATCATCTGATCCAATCAGATGAGAGACCCTCAAAACCCTCCTAAGGTGGCGCTAAGACTGGGTCAAACAAGACTTCTTGGCGCCACACAATTTAATCCCCTGAAACAACCTAGAGTCCCATCTGTACGGGACTCCATCTTTTATCCTCATGGCCCCTAGGCGTGCGCCCCCTTCCTATCTGCTTTTTAGCAAGGGGACAAGTCCCTAGGTACTCTCCTATGGGTGCATGACACGAGCAGATGTCTAAGTGTCGAAGGTCAATATTTGACCAATGTCAGAAAACAGAAATTAGCAGATGACTGAAAATGGCAGATATTGTTTTAAATTTATCTCATAAATTAAGATAACCCTTTTTCTGACCTAGACAAGCTCCAGTCAGACCAAGTAAAGATTCCTGAGTGAGCCCAAATACATTTGGCTCAGTCGAGACAAGCTTTAATGATTGTTAAAGGAGAACATTAGACTCAATCGTGTGCTAGCACGATTTTCTTAAACCTAATTGAATCTTATTCAAATCAATTGAACTGGGTTAGTCTAATTGATGACATCCAGATCCAAATGCTTATTTGTGTGATCCAGTTAGATTCAGTTCCGTATGGTAATAGGATATGTCGCGATCTCTATCATCGACATCATCGAAACACCTTCCGATAGATCAAAACTTTTCTAATTCAGACAACTAGTATGATCGATCATCCAAATCATTCTAATTGCTCCCAAAATCCATCAGTGACACCTAGCAGCATATGATGGCAACCCATCAAAACTGAAAGCGAACCTCTCGGTGCAGTTACCTATGTGATTAAGTTTCTCTATCTTGAGTCCTGACCGGATTAGGGTTAAAGTGATCTTGTCAAACCCTAAATTCCGTCACATGAATTAATCATTCGATTCAAGTCCAATGTGAAAATCCTAATAGAAGCTCTTTCTATTATTTCACTCTACCATGGCCATGGGCTTATGAACTTGATTCTCATGATCATCATAGGGCTGCTCCTCATCTATCGAGATAGATAGATCCCCTATTAGTGCAATCCAATTCCTACAATGAACATGCTATAGCCAACATACACCTCAGAATTCCGAATGGCTAGGAGACCGAGTTATGGTGTAGTCAAACTATAACACCCTAAAGGTGAACTGCTGATGCACCTCAGGTCAAAGAACTAGACACACCACTGCAGCTTCGAGCCAATCATCGACGAGAAGGTAGACTTCCTTATGACTGCTCAAGGTGGTCACGCTCAGTACCCTCGTTTTCTAACGAGTACCTGTACTCTCGCTCCGATATCTCTACATCGTAGATTCAAGATTTATCTATCCAAAAGAAGCAATCGTACACCAACCTTCCGAATCAATCATCATCCTCATGATGATCCTACGGTTGGGAGCATTTTATGAGTTAATAATGAAAATTCATGTCTTAAATTTTTAACTCTTGAAAATATGAGCTATCATTACCATTAACTCAAGGGATGTATCACAGACACTTTCAAATATACACTATGATAGAAAATAATTCATTTTATTATTTATAGTTAAAATTATAATTTTGCCCTTAGAAGTATATTACAAGTGTTAGCCAATCTGGCTTCTAGGACACACATCTAACAAATAGGGTATGAGATGAGAAAGGATCTTTCAGATGAATCATGGGTGGTTCAAGCTTTACGCTCTTGAGTAAAGCAAGCAAAACCCATGGCAACTGCCAACTTGGAAACCTTCTCGCCCAAAATCTCCTCGATCAACATTCAGCTGAGGACGAGCTAACAGACAGGTCCTCATATTGTCAAGACAGAGAGAGAGAGAGAGAAGCAAATTTTCTCCAATGAGCTGGCCTTGTCTTGGAGATATATGACTCTTTTCTTTGGTAAAATCTTGGAGTGGGAGTTGGAATCCATAATATATGCACTTCAAACCATTTCTGTACACCAATTTGTAGTGTCCTTCACACATCCACAAAGAGATCTTAAGGCAGCACACCAAATTCTCAAATAATTCAGCAAAGAATGGAAAAGATTACCATGGTAGATAGATGGGAGACATCAAGGAAATCTACTTTGGCCACTAGCAGAACTTCTCTTCTCGTAGGAAACCATTCTCCAACAATTATTATGAGCCATAAAATTTCATCACATGATCTGCATGATGACCTCATCTATAAAGGTGAAAAGGTGGACTACTGCTTAACTAAGTCTACCTTAAAAGTTCATTTTAGATCCTTGACAATAAATTTCGGATGCCAGGCACCAGCTCCTGAACACCATGCCAGCTTGTTCTAGTGCTTGCTCATGCCCTTGTTCCCTTGTCATTCTTTATCTACTTTATTATGAGGAATGAGAAAAAAAACACTTAGTGGCTTTAAAGAAGCGATTGCAAATACTGTTCTTACATTAGGGTCAATTTGGTTGAAGTTTCTTTCACATCTTGCAATCATTTTTTGGTTGTATATGTTGGATGGTGACCCTACAAGAAAAAGCAACAGAGAGGCAGCAAAACCCTCTTTCACAAGCATCAAGATACATTTTTTATGTCTGACTTCATTTCTTTGTTGTTGTATGCATTAGAAGTAGCATTCTTAGTGACAGGTGAAATTTCACATTGAGGGTTGTGAAAGTTGGACTTTGACCTCTGGTGTAACGTTAACAAAGTGTTACAGCTGGAAAGAAAGAATCTTTCTCATGATAGAGGGTAAAATTATTGAAATGACTAGGAGATTGAAGATAGCACAACAATGTTGCCCAATCACTAAGTTCCTCAAGACACCGAACAAGTCAGCATGCTAAGATATATGGTTAGATACTTGGATCTATTCTGGATGGTTCAGAATGCAAGGTGAAAATTGACAGGGGGTAAGTACACTCTCCTTGTGCATAGTTCTAAATAACAAATAGCTGTAAAATGAAAACTAACATTTGATTGAGCATATGCAAACAGATGTCATCACTAAATAAACACCTGGATTTAGAAGAAAATGTGCTGAAGAAGAGAAGAGCACCATCCAAAAAGAAACTAGGAAGTTATAAATCCGCCAATCGAATGCAACCTGTTCACATTATTCATCAGTGGATAGGTGTTTCCACTCCAAAAGACCACATTAAATTAAAAGGAAACGGTTCAAGTTACAAAAGACAATCCCAATATTTTCAACATAATGATGAACCATAACATGAGAACCAGTTGCTATTATGCCATATTGACATTCCAATGCTAGGTAAAACACTGTCATATTCAGATGTAACTTATGTTGTATTAAAATATTTCTACATATCTGCAAACAAAAGAAGTAGAAAACTCTAGAATCGAGATACAAAAATTGAGAATGTTACCAGCATTGATAGCAGCATCCGTCTGTATGGCTCCTCGAATCGGCCTTCCATTTGGTGACGGTATTTCCCTACCCAAACCACTCACAACCTGCAATCACTTACACTGGTCACTAATTGACATATGTTGTTTTCTCCCAAGAGTTTTAAGCGTTAACCAAAATCATAGCCACCAATATCCAAAAAGACCAGATGCTGGAATCATCTGTATTCCAGTCTTATATACTAATATTAACCAAAGCTCCATGAAAAGTCAAAAAGATAATTCTTCGAAGATCTTTCAAGGAGGTAGCTGGCGAAGATGCTTGGAATGACAAAGAAGTTATATGAATCAAGGAAAGGCTTACCCCAGTAGTTAGAGTATGCTCATACCCATACGGATTTCCTATGGCAAAACAGCTCTGTCCCACTCGTAGATCATGTGATGCACCAATAAGCGCAGGTCTTAACTTGTCTCCCTCAACATCAACCTGCAACCATTACTCAAATATATGTTTGTTTTGAAAAAAATATATATTCCGACAGTAATTCGCTGACATGTAACTACTGGAGAAACGTTAATAGCGAAAATGCGATAATGCCAACCTTCAGAACAGCAAGATCATAAGCAGGATCGAATCCAACAATCTTTCCTTCCTCGGCAAAAGTATTTCCTTTATAGTCTTCAAAATAAACCTGAAACGAACATTAAAACAGGTTTCCAATTTCAATCAAAAATAGTAGTAAAACAAAATAGGTTTTAATCAAGTCTAACCACACAATAGCTTTCAAATGGCAAAGAGAACACAAACTGGCCAAACCTTGCAACGGTGTCGACCAGATTTATCGGTTGCCAGTTTCGCCACCACATGATAATTTGTCACCTAAATTTCCCCAAAAAGAAAAAAAAAAAAAAAAAAAAAACTAAAAATAATTTGCATGAAGGCAGTTTAACTGTAGTAATTGTATGAGAATCTGAGAGCTCTTACAATGTGGCCAGCCTTGTCCCACACGAACCCGGAGCCCGTGCCTTCAACCTTGGCATCCCTCAATGCTTCATCATCTTCCACCAATTCTTCTTCCGGCGGGGATTTCGCCGGGATCGCAGCGCCTCGTAGCTCCAAATCTTTAATGAAGACCACCGAAGGCGACGCCTCCTGAGTCCTAATAGAGTGGGTGTCATTTGGGTCGTGTGTGTGTGAGAGAGAATGAGAGAGAGGGGGGGGGGGGGGGGGACGAAGAGGACCTGAAAGAGTTGGACGACGCGTTCCTCCTCTCGCTGGGGTTCGTCCTTCTCATCAGCCCTTGCGGAGAGCGACGAAGAGCAGAGGGAAGGAAAGGCGAGGGAGGAGGCGAGAAGGGATATCGTTGTTCGCCTGGTGATAAAGGGGTCGTCTCGTTTACCGGAGAGCGAGGAGGAGGGGGCAGGGGAGGAGGTGGGGATTGTTGATGGTGCTGTTTTCCTTGGGATTAGTGAAGTGGGGGAAGGAGAAGGGCAGGAGGAAGGGAGAGAAGCCAGCACCATGTCCTGCTTTGGTTAGCAGCTTGGCTCTTCTATCCTGACGCCAGACATTGGCGCTCCGTCATCGTTGTCCCTGGTTTTAGAAGAACCAAGCGAAAACATGCGACCCAAAATCGAACCCAAAGGATGCATGGTGGTTGGGTGCGGAAGTGGGTTTATCGAAAGATAGGTTTCTTCTTTTCCATCATCGGGTAAGGATGTGTTTGATATTGCATTGAAAAATTATTTTTAAAAAAAATATTGCTAATATGAATATCTAATCAATATTGTATCTCATTACCTGAGCTTGGATAAATATAAGTTGTATTAACACAGAATCTGATCATCATCAGAGTCCACTGGAGTGGAGACCGATGAGATCGCCGTCGGGGACCTGTAAAACAAAGTTCTATCCAGAGCCGATGGGGATGGCTCCGACGGGATCCTCCGACGATCAAGTCAGCTCTGGCCAACAGGAATGGAGTGCTCGAAATGAGTTCCAGAGCTTAGAGAAGAAGAGGAGAGCTTAGAGATCACAGAGATTAGAGTTAGCGTATCTGGAGGGTCCTTTATAGGTAGAGCTTAGTTGATGGTGACAGCCATATCGCTTGGCAGAGAGCCGTTGGGACCGCATGGAGTTCGATACGGAGAGAAAGGCATCGTCAGGTGGATGGTGACAGCCATACTGGCAGGTCATGGGCCGCATGGAGTTCGGTACGGAGAGGAAGACGTCGTCAGGTGGATGGTGACAGCCATACTGGCAGGTCGTAGGCCGCATGGAGCTGGTTACGGAGAGAGTGGTGTCGCCAGTAGTGGTGGCCATATCGTCCGATCTTGTTGCCTGTTGCAGACTGATGGCGACAGTTCGTCCAGAGGAGTTCGAACTTCTAGGAGAGTTCGGCTGAAGGGAAAGCTCGGGAGGAGCTCGGTCGTAGAGGAGTTCGGAGGAGCTCGGCTGGCTGAAGGGATGGCCGCTTGGGGAGTTCGGCCGAGGGATGACCGCTGAGGAGTTCGGGTGCTGGGGGATTCTGTTAAAGCTCGGCTGCTAAGCAGTTCGGCCGGCTGAACGGATTTGAAGGAGCTCGGACGCTAGGAGTTCAAGGAGCTCGGCCGCTAAATAGCTCGGCCGACTTCAGGAGTTTGGCTAAGACTCATCCGTTGAAGCTCTTCCGCGGCTACTGGTTGCATTAGGCAGAGCATCGGGCTAGACTTCAGCAAGAGCGGGGTTTATCCCCAACAGTAGCCCCCCCACTCCCGAGCTCGAAACTCGAAGGAAGGGAGTGCAGAAAAGGCGACTGTGAAGTCTTCTTCTGGGCTCCGTGCTAGTTCAGGCCGAAGCTCGGGGGAGATCTCATCTCCAGCTAAAGTTGAAGCCCGGGGAAAATCTCATCTTCAGCTAAAGTTGATGCTGAAGTTGAAGTCCGGGAGAGATCCCATCTCCAATCGAGATTGAGGTAGGCCTAGTCTTCTGCGATCGAGGTTGGAGGTTGAGCTCATCAGGGGCTCGGAGGAGATCTTATCTCCTGCAGTCGAGCTTTCCTCGGGGGAGATCTTATCTCCTGCAGTCGAGCTTTCCTCGGGAGAGATCTCATCTCCTGCAGCCGAGGTTATTGCGGGCGCTCGGGGGAGATCCTATATCCTGCAGCCGAGCTTTCCTCGGGGATATCTTATCTCCTACGGCTGAGGTTGAACTGGACACTCGGGGGAGATCTTATCTCCTACGGTCGAGCTTTCCTCGGGAGAGATCTTATCTCCTGCAGTCGAGGTTGTTGTGAGCACTCGGTGGAGATCCTATCTTCTGCAGTCGAGCTTTCCTCGGGAAAGATCTTATCTCCTGCGGCCGAGGTTGAACCGGGCACTCGGGGGAGATCTTATCTCCTATGGCCGAGCTTTCCCTCAGAGGAGATCTTATCTCCTGCGGTCGAGGTTGAACCGGGCACTCGGGGGAGATCTTATCTCCTACGGTCGAGCTTTCCTCGGAAGAGAGATCTTATCTCCTGCAGTCGAGGTTGTTGCAGGTCCTCGGGGGAGATCTTATCTCCTTCGGCCGAGCTTTCCTCTGGGGAGATCTTATCTCCTGCAGCCGAGATTGTTGCGGGCACTCGGGGAGATCCTATCTCCTGCAGTCGAGCTTTCCTCAGGAGAGATCTTATCTCCTGCGGCCGAGGTTGAACCGGACGCTCGGGGGAGATCTTATCTCCTACGACCGAGCTTTCCTCGGGGGAGATCTTATCTCCTACAGCCGAGGTTATTGTGGACGCTCGGGAGAGATCCTATCTCCTACGGCCAAGCTTTTCTCAGGGAAGATCTTATCTCCTGCAGCCGAGGTTGTTGCAGATGCTCAGGGGAGATCCTATCTCCTACAGTCGAGCTTTCCTCGGGGAAGATCTTATCTCCTACGATCGAGGTTGAACCAGGCGCTCGGGGGGATCTTATCTCCTACGGCCGAGCTTTCCTCGAGGGAGATCTTATCTCTACGGTCGAGCTTTCCTCGGGGAATCTTATCTCCTGCAGCTAAGGTTGTTGCGGATGCTCGGAGGAGATCCTATCTCCTGCAGCCGAGCTTTCCTCGGGGGAGATCTTTTCTCTTGCAGCCGAGGTTGAATCGGGCACTCGGGGGAGATCTTATCTCCTACGGCCGAGCTTTCCTCGGGGGAGATCTTATCTCCTGCAGCCGAGGTTGAACCGGGCACTCGGGGAAGATCTTATCTCCTACGGCCGAACTTTAAGGCCTTTGACTTGCTTCATCCCTTATTACCGTAATTTCTGCACCAAGGAATAATAATGCGGAAATGAAGCAACTTTACTGAAGGGATATTACTAGTAATATATTCTCAGATTCTCTAAGTTTCAGGGTCACAGAAGCGTCGTCCCTCCGAGCTCCTTCAGGCAATAAGCACCGGGCCGGATGACCTCCACCACTTCATACGGGCCTTCCCAATTAGGGACGAGTTTTCCCTAACTCTAAGGCTGGGAGATAGCGGCTCGCCAGAGCACTAAGTCTCCCACTCTGAATGTCTTGTTTCTGACTCTGGAGTTGTAATACCGAGCCACCTTCCGTCTGTAGGCCGCCGTCCAGATGCAGGCTTCCTCCCTTTTTTCTTCCAGCAGGTCGAGGTCGACTCGGAGGTCCTGGGGATTGCGTTGCTCGTTGAAGCCCGCAACTCGTGCAGACGGGAGCTTGAGCTCGATCGGGATAACTGCCTCAATACCGAAGGCCAAGGCGAAGGGTGTTTCTCCAATCGGCACCCTCTAAGTAGTTCGGTATGCCTAGAGGACATGATAGAGTTCGTCCATCCAGGCCCCTTTTTCCCTATCGAGCCTCGCTTTGATTTCTTGCAGCAGGATCTGGTTGGTTATCTCAGCTTCCCCATTGGCCTACGGGTGAGCCATCGATGTGAAGCGGTGGGAGATGTTTAGTTCTTCGCAGAACTCGATGAACCTTGCTCTAGCGAACTATCGCCCATTATCGGTTATGAGGATTCGGGACCGGTCGAACTGGTAGACTAGTGACTTTCAGACGAAGTTCTGCACCTTGGTCTCAATAATCTTCATGAGTGGTTCGGTTTCGACCCACTTGGTGAAGTAGTCGATCGCAACCAAGAGAAACTTCTGCTGCGCAGATGCCGTTGAGAAGGGGCCAAGTATATCCATTCCCCACTGCGCAAATGGCCAGGATGAGCTGAGCGGAGTGAGTTCGGATGCCAGCTACCTCTGTACGCTGGTGTTCTTCTGACAGCGGTCACACATCTTTACGTATTCCATGGAATCGTGAAATAAGGTCGGCCAGTAGTACCTCTGCCAGAGTAGTTTTTATAATAGGGACCTGGCTCCTATGTGACTTCTGCAGAGTCCTTCGTGCACATCCCGTAGTGCGAGTTCGGCCTCTGAAGGTCGGAGACATCTTAGCAACGAAAGGGAGTATGACCTCTTATACAACCTGCCTTCGTATAAGACATAGCGGGAGGCCTGATTCCTGAGCTTCTGAGCTTCTTTCGGATCGTGAGGAAGGATCCCCTCCTTGAGGTTGGCGACCAGCGGGTCGATCCAGCTTAGCTCAAATTCTATCTGCAGGATGATCTGAGGCTCCTCCGAGGTTGGGTACTTCAGAGTCTCCAGAAATACTCCTCTGGGCAGTTCGGCCGGGGTAGAAGTGGCCAATCTAGAGAGAAGATCGGCTCTCACATTTTCCACCCTCGGAATATGTTGAATGCCGAAGCTATCGAAAGCTGGAGTCAAATCCCTCACCTTTCCGAGGTATCTCACCATGCTTTCCTCCCGTGCCTCGTAACTGCCGCTGACTTGGCCGACCACCAGCTGGGAATCGCTATAGACTTGAAGCCGATCTACCTTTAGTTCCCTTGCTATCTTTAATCCGACGATCAGCGCTTCATATTCAGCCCCATTGTTGGTCATAGGGAACTCAAAATGATCAGCGTACTCGACGATGACTCCCTCGGGGCTGACCAAGACCAGCCCCGCACCAGCTCTAGTGGAGTTGGACGAACCATCCACGTGCAGGGCTCAAGAGTCTTCGAGGAGGTCGACGCTTTCCTCGGGGAGGTCCGACAGTGGCAGCTCGGCTTCGTCTAGGCCTGGTCCTGCTTTGGTGCTGATCTCGATCGATCCAATCTTGGCTTCGACCGGAATGGTGCATTCCAGCACAAAATTCGCCAGTATCTGAGCCTTGATTGACGGCCTGGGCCGGTAGTTGATTTTGAACTCCATGAGTTCGATCGCCCATTTTGTGATTCTTTCAAAAGCATTTGCCCGGTGAAGGACTGCTTTTATTGGTTGGTCCGTGAGGACCGTTATGGTGTGCTCCTGAAAATAAGGTCGAAGCCGTCTGGCGGCAATTAGAAGAGAGTAAGTTAGTTTTTTCAGCCTAGAGTACCTAGTCTCCGCATCCCTCAGGACTCGGCTCATATAGTAGATCGGCCATTGTGCCTTCGCTTCTTCCTTGACCAGCACCGCCGCCAGGGCCACTAAGGAGATAGCTAGATATAGAAATAATTCTTCCCCGGGTTGGGCTTTGCCAGCAACGGGAGCGAGCCAAGGTAGCTTTTGAGCTCTTCGAATGTTTGTTAGCACTCCACCATCCAGGAGAAGTTCTTTGATCATCTGAGAACGCGGAAGAAGGGCATGCATTGTTCGACCGACCTTGACACAAAGTGACTTAGGGATGCCACTTTTTCGGTCAGGCGCTGAACCTCCTTGATTGCCCTTGGAGTGGTCATTTTTCGAATGGCTCAAATTTTCTCGGAGTTTGCTTCGATTCCTCATCTCGACACCATGAATCCCAGAAATTTCTCGGAGGTCATGCTGAAGGCGCACTTGGCTGGATTCAGCTTCACTTTGTGCCTCCTGAGTGCACCGAAGGTCTCTTCAAGATCGACGAGGTGGTCCATTGAAGCTCGACTTTTGATGAGCATATCATCTACGTACACCTCCATGTTGCGGCCGATCTGCTCCTTGAAGACCTTATTAACCAAACGCTGGTATGTTGCCTCCGCATTCTTGAGTTCAAAAGGCATGACCCTGTAGCAATAAAGACCTCAGTCAGTAACGAAGGCGGTCTTCTCTTCGTCCTCGGGCGCCATGCGTATCTGGTTGTAACCAAAAAAGGCATCCATGAAGGTGAAGAGATCATGGCCCGAGGTTGCATCCACCAGCTGGTCGATCCTTGGTAGGGGATAGCTGTCCTTCGGGCAGGCCTTGTTCAGCTTCTTGAAGTCGACGTACATCCTCTACTTGTTATTCACTTTCTTGACGAGAACCACGTTCAAGACCCAGATCGGATAGTTAACCTCCCGGATGAGTTCGACTTTGAGGAGCTTGTCTACCTCTTTGGCGATCGCTTTCTGCCTCTCTGGGACATGGTGGCACAGCTTTTCTCTTATCGATCAGTGCCTCAGATCGATGGCCAGCCGATGTTCCATGACCTCGACATCGATCTCCGACATATCCGCTGGGGTCCAGGCGAAGACATCCGCATTTCTTCTGAGGAAAGCGACGAACTGCTCCCAAACCTCGGCCATCAAGTTGGAGCCGATCTGCACCACATGCCCCAAGTTTTCATCACTCAAGGGCATAGAGATGAGGTCCTCCATGGGCTCACCCCGCTCCTCAGTGAGATCGTCGCGGACGTCCAGTTCATCAACAAGATAAGGGTCGGGCTGATCTTCCTTATGCAGGGCGATCGAGTAGCAGTACCTTACCAGAGCCTGGTCTCCTCTGACTTCTCCGACTTCATGACTCATCGAAAACTTCATCTTCAAATAATAGGTTGACACTACCGCCCGAAGTGCATTTAGACCAGCTTGGCCAAGGATCGCATTATAGGCGGACGGGGTCCTTATGACTAGGAAGTCGAACTGAGCTTTGGCCTGCTTCGAGCATTGCCCCTACTGCTACGATCAATGTTATTATACCTTCGACTGGTATGGCGTTGCCAACAAACCCTACCAGTGGAGAATTCATCGGCCCCAAGCGGTCGTCGGGCAGGGACATTTTTGAGAAGGCATCGTAAAATAATATATCGACCGAGCTTCCGTCATCTACCAAAATGTGGCGTACATCGTAGTCAGCAATATTCAAAGAAATTACAACCACGACATTGTGCGGAAATTGGATTCTCTGACCGTCCTCTTCGGTGAAGGCCACGGGCTCCGCAATCCTCCACCTCTTCACCGATCCTCCGAATCTACTGGTCTCCCCTTGCTAAGGTCCCCTTGAGATAGCATTGATGATGCCAAGGGGCGGCCGATCTTCCTGGCTCTCCCCACCCGATGGTAACGCCCTTGGCCGCTCCTCCCGCTCTTCGGACTGTCTCTACAGGAATCGATCGAGTCTACCTCGTCTGACAAGCTTTTCGATCTCATCTTGAAGTTGGACGCACTCCTCGGTGTCATGGCCATAGTCGCGATGATAGAGACAGAACTTGTTGGGATCGCGCTTGCTGGGACGGGAATACATCATGTCCGGCCTCGAAAGTTGTTCCCTGATTTTCATCAGCACTTGGGTCTTCGGAGCGTTGAGGGGGGCGTAGTTGTGAAACCTTCGTCGGGGAGAGCTTCAGTGTTGAGGAGAACCTTGGCGCACCGTTCCATCCGGGCTTCCCCACCTCGAGGTCCGTGAGGGAGTTCGGGTCTGTCAGTGATCGAAAGGAGTCCGAGAGTACCGTCGAGCTTCACTCTGCTTCCCTTCTTCGGTGGGCCTGCCCAGCCTGCCAGCTCGCCGCTTACCATCGGCTTCATCATCCTTGGCCTCGAAGGCCTCCTCTGCCCGGGCATATCCTTCAGCCTGAGCTAGCATGTCAGCAAAATCCCTGGGATACTTCTTTTTCAGGGAGAACAATAAGTCATTCTTCTGAAGGCCGCCCTTGAGGGCGACTATGGCGACTGATTAGTCTAGGTTCAAGACTTCCAATGTGGCAGCATTAAATCGGATGACGTAAGCCCGGATGGGTTCCTCCTCCTTCTGCTTGATGGCCATCAAGGAATTTGAACCTCGATGCGGTCGCCTACTACTGACGAAGTGGGCTACGAACTGTTGACTCATCTGATCAAACGATAAGATGGTACTTGGCTTGAGCGCCGAGTACCAATTCCTGATAGCTTCTTTAAGGGTAGAGGGAAAAGTCCGACACAATATAGCATCTGACGCGCCATGGAGCAGCATCATTGTTCGGAAGGCTTCCAAGTGATCGACCGGGTCGGTGGTCCCATCATAACTCTCGAACTGTGGGAGCTTAAAGTTCGGTGGGACCGATTTCTACATGATTTTCTATGAAAAAGAGGGGTCAGTGCAAATGTCATTACCACGTGAGGGGGGGAGTGTGACGAAGTTTTGATTTGTCGGCTCATTTCTAAGAGCCTTTGATCCAGGAGATCTTCACAGTCTCTGATCTCCAAGATTTTCTGGTGGAATGGGCGTGAGGCTTCACCCTTGGTCGATCCATGATCCGAATAAGGGCTCTCCCTCCTTTGCCTCCCCAATCCAAGGATCGGAGGTCGGACAGCCCAAGTCGATCACTCCTGGACCGGATCACATGGTTCTGGAGTGTCCCGCACTGGTTGGACTGGCACTGGGGCTTGCTGGTGCAGCATTGCTTGCACCACCTTTGTGAGACTACGAACTTGTCGGACGAGCTGGTTGAACTGCTCCGTATCCACCACGACTATAGACGGGACCTGAGTCGTCGAGATTGGAGCAGGAACAGATTGATTTGGATGGGATCGGGCTGCAGAGGCCGTCGAGCGTCGAGTCGAAGCTCTCTTAGGAGGTATTTTCTCCTCGGGAGAGAAAAGAGGGATCTTCGGAGAGGGAAGAAAAAAATTATCGCCAAGCACTCCTTTAAGAATAAGGAAACCTCGGAGGTTTGGGGGCCCTTCTTCTAGCACCAATCTGTTGATGCAGAATCTGGTCGTCGTCGGAGTCCGCTGGAGTGGAGGCCGATGAGGTTGTCGCTGGGGACCTGCAAAATAAAATTCCGTTTGAAGTCGATGGGGGTGGCTCCGACAGGACCCTCTAATGATCAAGTCAGCTTTGGCCAATAGGAATGGAGTGCTCGGAATGAGTTTCGAAGCTTGGAGAAGAAGAGGAGAGCTTAGAGATCAGAAAGATTAGAGTCAGCATATCTAGAGGATCCATTATAGATGGAGCTTAGTTGATGGTGACGGCCATACCGCCTGACAGAGAGCCATTGGGGCCGCATGGAGTTCGGTATGGAGAGGAAGGCGTTGTCAGATGGATGGTGACAGCCATATTGGCAGGTCGTTGGCCGCATGGGACTGGTTATGGAGAGAGTGGTGTCGTCAGTAGTGGCGGCCATATCGTTCGGTCTTGTTGCTTATTGCAGACTGATGGCGACAGTTCGTCCAGAGGAGTTCGAACTTGTAGGAGAGTTCGACTGAAGAAAAAGCTCGGGAGGAGCTCGGTCGTAGAGGAGTTCGGAGGAGCTCGATCGACTGAAGGGACGGCCGCTTGGGAAGTTCGATCGAGGGACGATCGCTGAGGAGTTCGGACGCTGGGAGATTTCGTTAAAGCCCAACCGCTTGGAGTCTAAGGAGCTCGGTCGCTAAGCAGTTCGACCGACTGAATGGGTTTGAAGGAGCTCGGACGCTAGGAGTTCGAGGAGCTCGACCGCTAAGTAGTTCGGCCGACTTCAGGAGTTCAGCTAAGACCCGTCCGTTGAAGCTCTTCCGCGGCTACTGATTGCATTAGGCAGAGCATCGGGCTAGAAGAAGGAAATAGCAATCATTACAAAGATAATTACAAGGATCTTATGGTGTAGAGATTGTTGTCTTGCCAAGAATATTTCATACAATTATAATGATAATAAAGGCCTACAAGAAGGAAAAATTATAACGTGTGCATTTTATGCATAACATGCCGATGCATGCCACCAATGATTGAGGTATATTATCATGGACCAATAATTGGGACAAGCATAGGATGATTGGAATAGATGCTAATATATCTTGATGATTGATAGCATGCACCAACAATATGATTGTATATATACTACACGTGCTATAATTTCTCCAAGGAGGGGACATTTTATGGCAACCACATTGATACATGATAGGGCTATGTTCAAAGTAAGATGTCTCTAGCTTTTACTAATTAGATGGACTAATATTAGACCAAAACATTAATTAGGCTGCAAAGGTTTGAGAAATACCAAAAAGTTCAATTTTAACTATCAATATTTTAGATCAAAATTGTTTTGGCTTGCATGAGACATCATTGGTTTGAGCAAAGCCGGATTTAACCCAATCAACGCCACAAATAATTGGTCCTTGGTGACATAATTGCCTAGAACATGCACACATACTCAGAGTGGATCTTAGTAGATTGTGAGGCTGATGGTGGCGAGGAGAGATGGAGTAAGATCACAAGCTAGGGGAGGCATTTAGTGGTGGCCAAAGCCAAACAATCCAAAGATTTAAACACACATAGGGTCGGAAATGAGTCCAAACAAGCCAAAGGCCCATTGACAAAGAGCAACATTTTTCAACCTTAGCCCAAGAGATTTTGGGCTCCGACTATAGATGGCAATAATAATGAGGGCTAGCCTAGAGCTTGACTCAGGGGATGACCCAACCAAGCCCACTAGCTGGACCAAACCCATTACCCTATTCACCCTCCACCCCCACACTCTTTTCTCCACCTCTCTCTCTCTCTCCTCTAGTGCCCTAGCCCTCCCCTCCCCCATCCTCTTCACCTCTCTCTCTCTCTCTCTGGCCATCTAGCATCACATCGAAAGAGCGGGGGTGGAATGGAAGAGGAAAAATAAGCAAAAACAAGGTTATAGAGCTATGCAGTTCATAAAGACCCTCACTCTCTCTCTCTTACATGATATTGGGCAAGTTATGTTGAGGTAGGTTGTTTTATATAGAGTATGGCCGGTCCAAAATAAAGTTGGGCCCCGGAACATGGTCACAATTATGCATGGCGATACCACATCCTTTGATGTCATAAACCACCTCCGAACCACCATAAATTTAGAGAGGACATGAGGTGGCGAGCAAGTATCCAAGGTGTTTAAATCTTATACCTTGTCAATAGTAGATGAGATTGCTGTATTAGTAGCCCTCCAGTGCATATCGATCAGAAAAGATAAATTCATCATTATTAATATAGATAAAATTTTAAGCTAAAAAATGCTTTCATTATCTCAGACATCGGGCTGGCTTTTAATGCATCCAAGGTGTTTAAATCTTTTGATGTCATAAAACTTCTGGACAACCTCTGAACCACCGTAAATTTAGAGAAAGGACATGAGGTGAACAAGCATCCAAGGTATTTAAATCATAAACCTCAGTCAATAGTAGATCAGATTGCTGTATTAGTAGTCCTCCAATACATATCGATCAGAAAAGATAAATTCATCATGATTAATATAGATAAAATTTTAAGCTCAAAAATGCTTTCATTATCTCAGACATCGGGCTAGCTTTCAATGCATCTTGAATCATGTTAATTATAGCTTGGAATATGGGGAAGTTATGGCCGAGTTACTAAAGTAATATTTGTACACTATAATCTAACAACCAAAAATCTACAGTTAGATCAATTTGAGCAGCAAAACCATGCCATTTGGTCTAGTATGATTTGATCATTTAACAATATCTAGGATGCCATCGGTTTATTTTGGATAGCATAATAACCACTCTCGGATAGTTTTCATGCTTGGAAGAGTCCTGAGGCACCAGAATTAGTTCTAAAAGTCTATTTTGTTTGATGAATTTGAGTCTTAGTCTAACTTTAAGGATTTTCATGAGTCCCTATTGAAATAAGGAGCTCTAGAACCTATGAACACCCTCATTAGGTCATCAAAATTCAATCTATGAAGTATCTTTGCTTTACTCTAAAGTGCACTTTTGGTATTTCTATGGTGAATTTGTTAGATAATTTAAACTTTTATGCTTAGATTGTGCTTCAATATTCATACAAAATTAAAATAAAATATATCTTGTACTATCGTCTTACTAACGCGATGATCACGTAGCCCGCAGAGCGTTAGATCCATCTTTCATAGGCAGCTGATCTTCTCTCTCCTCACCCTCCATCTTTATGTGTATGATTGATGAAAATCGTCACATCCTCCTAAAAGTTGAAGAAAAAAAATCAGGTCATCTCTATTTATACCTACACTTATTTTATCCCATCAAAAGATTTAATCCTAATTAGAGTAGAAATTTCGGTCTAAGTCTTATCAGGAATAGAACTCTTTAATTAATTGGGCTCACCATAATTGATTCAGGACTTGACCCAATGAGTTAAATTTAACTAAGTGACAATTAGGCCATATTAAGAAGTTAAATCTAATATTCTTCTATTTAGCCTATATTTTTACTTAAAATTAACTCTTTGATTTAGCCAAAATATTTTAAAAATAAATAATTTTTTTTTATTTTTTTTAAAAAATAATTTTAAATTAAATTTTTGAAATTGATTTACCGAGTGCGTACTCATTTTATAAAAAATTACCTAATTATCTATTTCTTGAAGATCCTTTATACTTTGACAAAGTAAAAATCATTGATGCAAATCATAATGGTTATACATCTCAACTGACATACTTTCTTCCATATATCATAACATCGATAATTCTTACTTTCATGTATCATGACATCGATAATTCTCACTTAACTTAGTCTTATATGCTGGAATACATAGGCTATCAAAATTCATAATACCTATGATAATGGTCCCACTATCATGTCATATAAATAATACTTCTGTTTACTTTAATTTTGATAAAAGTAAACCATAATATATACAAATAATAATTAAATAGAAGTAATAACAATTATTAAACCATTAAGAGATCTCAAAATATCTATTACTAATTAAATATCATAATAACAAATATCCATATTTTTTACATGTTCTTTGAAAATTTTGAGCACTAAACCTTTCATCAAAAGATCAGCTATCATGCAAGCAGTATCAATAGAATCAATAGATACCTGATAACTACTAATTTTCTTATTTACAGTAAGATACTTAACATCAATGTACTTATTTGCATTGATCATCTTGCTACTGTTAAAGAAAGAAACTGCAGTAAAATTATCATAATAAATTTTCAATGGCTTAGAAATAGAATCCATAACTCCAAGTCTTGAGATGAATTTTCTCAACCAAAGAATATATGAGAAAACTTCATAGCTGCTTATATATTCAAATTCCATAGTAGAGCAGGCAATAATGCGCTATTTTGCACTCTTCCATGAGATTGCTCCACCAACTAATAGGAAGATAAAATCTGATGTGGACTTTCTACTATCGAGGTAACCAGTATAATCTATATCTAAATAATCGATCACCTCCAATCGATCAATCATCTTATAAGTAAGCATGTAGTCTTTAGTTTTTTGAAGATAGCGCATCACTTTCTTGGCAGCTTTTCAGTGATCTATACCTAGATCACTCTGATATTTTTTAAGTATTTTTAAAGTAAAAATGATACCAGGACGAATACATACTTGAGCATGCATCAGACTACCCACTATAAATGCATAGGATATATCCTTCATCTGATTTCTCTCAATCTCATTTCTGGGATACTAAAATTTACTGAATTTATCATCTTTAATAATTGGCACTTTACTTGATGAGCAGCTTGATAATCCAAACTTTTCTAGGATCCTAGTAATATAATTCCAAACCTTTCCAAGATTATGGTCAGATTCATAATATTTGCCGTAGTATTCACCATCCCTATCAGATCTCACAATCTTAATTTTTTATCTAACTGATTTTCTACTTCAACTTTAAACACCTTAAAGGCTTCCAAAGCTTCAAACTTTTCATACAATAAAAAAATATAACTATAACATGAGAAATCATCAATAAAAATAATGTTGACGCAGAAACTGGTCATCGTCGAAATCTGCTAGAGTGGAGGCCGATGAGGTCGCCATCGGGGACCTATAAAATAAGATCCCTTCCAGAGTCGATGGGGGGGTGGCTCCGACAGGACCCTCCGACGATCAAGTCAGCTCTGGCCAACAAGAATGGAGTGCTCAGAAATGAGTTTCACTGAGCTTAGAGAAGAAGAGGAGAGCTTAGAGATCAGAGGTTAGCGATTAGAGGATAGCATATCTAGAGAATCCTTTTTATAGGTGGAGCTTGATGGTGACAGCTATAGTTGTTTGATGGTGGGTCGCTCGAGGCTGCACCGAGTTTGATGCAGAGAGGATGGTATCGTCAGGTCGAAAGCGACAGCCATGCCGTCCGACAGTGGTGGGCTGCTCGAGGTTTGGTGGAGCCACTGTAGCCTCGCCTGTGGCAGACTGACGGTGACCATTCGTCCAGCTTTAATAGCCATGGCTCTCAGAAAGTAGGCATTGATCGATAGACTTCGGCATATATCGATTTCAGGAGAGTTCGGCCAAGGGGAAGCTCGGAAGGAGTTCAGTTGCTGAGGAGTTCCACCGCTGGGAGTCCGAAGGAGCTCGGTCGGCTGAAGGGATGGCCGCTTGAGGAGTTCGACCGAGGGACGACTGTCGAGGAGTTCGGCCATTGGGAGTTCGAAGGAGCTCGACTGGCTGAAGGGATGGTCGCTTCAGGAGTTCGATCGAGGGACGATCATTGAGGAGATCGGCCATTGAGAGTCCGAAGGAGCTCGATCGCTGGAGAGTTTGGCTAAGATCCGACCGCTAAGCAGTTCGACCAGTCCTAAGAGTTTGGCTAAGACCCATCCGCTGAAGCTCTTCCATGGCTACTGGTTGCATTAGGCTGAGCATCGAACTAGACTTTGGTAGGAGCGGGGTTTATCCCCAACAGTAGCCCCCCACTCCTGAGTTCGAAACTCGAAGGAAGGAAATGCAGAAAAGGCGATTGCCGAAGTCTTCTTCTAGGCTCCATGCTGGTTCAGGTCGAAGCTCGGAGGAGATTTCATCTCCAGCTAAAGTTGATGTTGAAGTTGAGGCCCGGAGGAGATCCCATCTCCAACCAAGGTTGAGGTAGGCTTCATCTCCTGCGATCGAGGTCGAAGGTTGAGCTCATCAGGGGAGACATTGTCTCCTACAGTCGAGGCTGACTCGGAGGAGATCTCTCCTGCAGCCGAGGTCAATACGGGCGCTCGGAAGAGATTCAATCTCTGGCTGAGGTTGGCTCAGTTGCTTGGCAGAGATCTTATCTCTGGCCAAGATTGGCTCGATCGCTCGGGAGAGATCTTATCTCTAATCGAGGTTATCGCGGTCGCTCGAAAGAGATCTTATCTCTGGTCGAGGTTGGCTCGATCGCTCGGAAGAGATTTTATCTCTTGCGACCAAGGTTGATGCGGGTGCTCACATTAGGATGAGATTCTTCTCCTATTCCTAACGTGCTATGGGGGCACATTCGGACCGTCATCCATCTCTCTCCATCTCGTCTAAGGTGAACGAGGTCTTCGACTTGCTTGCATTAGGATGAGGTTCTCCTTCTGTTCCTAATGGGCTGTGGGGGCACATCCAAACCATCGTCCGTGCCTCTCTCCCCATCTCGTCTAAGGTGAATGAGGCCTTCGACTTTGCTCGCGTTAGGACGAGGTTCTCCTTCCTGTTCCTAACGGACTGTGGGGGCACATTCGGACCATCGTCCGTCTCCCTCCATCTCGTCTAAGGTGAACGAGGCCTTCGACTTTGCTCGCGTTAGGACGAGGTTCTCCTCCTATTCCTAATGGGCTATGGGGGCACATACGGACCGTCGTCCACGCCTCTCTTCCCATCTCATTCTTTGTGAACGAGGCATTCAACTTTGCTCACATTAGGATGAGGTTCTTCTCCTATTTCTAATAGACAATGAAGGCACATTCGGACCATCATCCATCTCCCCCCATCTCGTCTAAGGTGAACGAGACCTTCGACTTTGCTCGTGTTAGGACGAGGTTCTCCTCCTGTTTCTAACGGACTGTAGGGGCACATACGGACCGTGGTCCGTGCCTCTCCCCCCATCTCGTCGTTTATGAACGAGGCCTTCGACTTTGCTCACGTTAGGATGAGGTTCTCCTCATATTCCTAATGGGCTGTGGGGGCACATTCGGACCGTCGTCCGTCTCCCTCCATCTCGTCTAAGGTGAACGAGGCCTTCGACTTTGCTCACATTAGGATGAGGTTCTTCTCCTATTCCTAATGGACTGTGGGGGCACATTCGGACCATCGTCCGTGCCTCTCCCTCCATCTCGTCATTTGTGAACGAGGCCTTCGACTTTGCTCGCATTAGGATGAGGTTCTCCTTCTTTTCCTAACGGGCTGTGGGGGCACATAAGGGCTGTTGTCAGAGCCTCTCCCTCCATCTCGTCCTTTGTTAAAGAGACCTTCGCTCAGGAGAGATCTTATCTCTGATTAAGGTTGTCATCGATCGCTCGGGAGAGATCTTATCTCTGACCGAAGTTGAAGGTCTTTGACCTGCTCGTGTTAGGACGAGGTTCTCCTTCTGTTCCTAACATGGCAACTATCGACTGCTTCTTTCCTGTCATCGCATAGTTTTTGCATCCAAAAACAATATTATTTGTTAGGAGAGAATTTTACCGAAGGGGTGTTACTGGCAGCACGTCCCCATTTCAGGGTTGTGGGGGCGTTGTTCCTCTGGGTTTCCTTGGGCAGCGAGGCCCGGGCCGAATGACCTCCTCTATCTCATGCTAGCCTTCTCAATTTGGAGAAAGCTTCTCTTGACTTTGTCGCTGGGAGACGATAAATCGCCGATGTACGAAGCTCCTTCCCGGGGTAACGTTGATGGCATCATGAGGTGGCCGACCTTATCATTTCTGGTTACGACAGCGGCCTTGGCCGATCTTCTGCTTCAGGCTGGCGTCGGAGGAATTTACTCAGCCACCCCTTTCTGATGAGCTCCTTAATTTCATCTTGGAGCTGAATGTATTCCTCAGTGTCGTGGTCGTGGTTGTGATGGTAGGGGCATTGCTTGCTTCGATCGCGCTTGTTTGGGGGAGACCGTAACCCTTCTGATCTTGGCAGCTGGTTCTTAACTTCAGTGAGAATCTGAGTTCGAGGAGCATTGAGGGGGGCGTAGTCGCGAAACTTTTCGGAAGGAGGACTTCTTCGCACCCTTCTGTCGGGGCTTCCTCGGTGGCGAGCTTGAAAAGTTCGGGCCTTGCTTGTGCTGGAGAGGTCGTGAGTGCGGCCGAACTTCCTATGGAATCTTCTGTGGGAGAACTTCATGCTCCTTCGTTGGGGATTCCTTGGAGTCATACTCGAGAGGAAGTTCGGTCTCGCTTGCGCCAAACTTCATTCCGATGATGAGCTTTGAGTGGAAGTTTGGCCTTGCTTTCACCGAACTTTATTTTGATGATGATCTTCGAGGGGGAGTTCGGCCTCGCTTCCACCGAACTTCATTCCGATGATAAGCTTCGAGGGGGAGTTCGGCCTCGCTTCTGTCGAACTTCATTCCGTCTCCTTGTGAAACCTGCAGGAGAGCTTCATGCACTTTTGTTGGGGCTTCCTTAGAGTCATACTCGAGAGGAAGTTCGGCCTCGCTTGCGTCGAACTTCATTCCGATGATGAGCTTCAAAGGAGAGTTCAGCTTCGCTTCCGTTGAAGTTCGTTCCACCCTCCTTATGAAACCTTCTGCGGGAGAACTTCTGGTCTCCATTTCTCCTTCCTAAGGATGATTGGTATGCCCAAATGCTCTTTTTTAAGGTCGGTTCCTCGCATCCTCATAGCGGATTTGCTGACAAAGTCTCCACCAGAGGTTGTCACACGGCTTGCATCATCTCGGTGGAGCCGCGAACTCGACCAACAGGTTGAACTGCTCTACATCTATGGTGGCTTCGGATAGAGCCTGGGCTATCGGGGCTGCAATGGGAGCAGATGGACCCGGCGTGCAGGACGTCGATCGCTGAGTCGAAGCTCTCCTGGAGGCATTTTCTCTTCAAAAAAAAACTCTAGTGAGGAAGAAGAGAGATCTCCGAAGAGAGAGAAATCATCGCTGAGCACTCCTTTAAGAATAAAGAAACCTTGGAGGTTTGGGGTTGCCCTTCTTCTAGCGTCAATCTGTTGATGCAGAAACTGGTCGTCGTCGGAATCCGCTGGAGTGGAGGCCGATGAGATTGCCGCTGGGGACCTGCAAAATAAAGTCCCTTTCGGAGTCGGTGGGGGGATGGCTCTGGTAGGACCCTCCGACGATCAAGTCACCTCTGGCCAACAGAAATGAAGTACTCGGGAATGAGTTCTGCTGAGCTTAGAGAAGAAGAGGAGAGCTTAGAGATCAGAGGTTAGCGATTAGAGGATAGCGTATCTGGAGGATCCTTTTTATAGGCGGAGCTTGATGGTGACAACTACAACTGTCTGATGGTGGGTCGCTCGAGGCTGCACCGAGTTTGATGCGGAGAGGATGGTGTCGTCAGATCGAAAGCGACAGCCATGCCGTTCGATAGTGGTGGGCTGCTCGAGGTCTGGTGGAGCCACTGTAGCCTCGCCTATGGTAGACTGACGGTGACTGTTCGTCCAGCTTTAATAGCCATGGCTCCTAAAAAGCAGGCATTGATCGATGGACTTCGGCATATATCGATTCTAGGAGAGTTCGGCCAAGGGGAAGCTTGGAAGGAGTTCGACCGTTGAGGAGTTCTACTGCTGGGAGTTCGAAAAAGCTCGGTCGATTGAAGGGATGGCCACTTGAGGAGTTCGACCGAGGGATGACTGCCGAGGAGTTCGACCGCTGGGAGTCCGAAGGAGGTCGGCCGGCTGAAGGGACGGCCGCTTGAGGAGTTCGACCGAGGGACGACCGTTGAGGAGATCGACCGCTGGGAGTCCAAAAGAGCTCGATCGTTGGAGAGTTTGGCTAAGACCCGACCACTAAATAGTTCGACCGGCCCTAAGAGTTCGACTAAGATCCGTCCGTTGAAGCTCTTCCATGGCTACTGGTTGCATTAGGCTGAGCATCGAACTAGACTTTGGTAGGAGCGGGGTTTATCCCCAATAAATAATAAAATATTTTTATTCTCCAAAATAAGATGTAAATAGTCATAAATATCGGTATGTATCAATTCTAAGAATTCTTGACTTCTAGTGGCATGCTTTTTATGATTTTTAATTTATTTTTTTTAATACAATCAATGCACATACCAAAATTACTAAAATCTAGATTTGGTAAAATATCTTTTTTAACCAATCTAGTCATTCTTTCTTTTCATATGTGACTTAATCGCCTATGCCATAATATTGAAGAACTCTTATTTATAATACCATATTTTATTCCGATATTAACATTTAAAACAAATAAAGATTGTTCAAAAGAAGAATCCAAATTTAACTTATATAATCTATTACATAATATTTCAGTACCAAAAAAATAAATTTTTTTATTAATTTAAAATTTAAATTTATAAAAGTAAATGAAAAATCTTTTAAATCAAGTTTTGATAAAGAAATTAGATTCCTAAATACTGAAGAAACATAAAAGATATCATGTAGATCTAATTGAAATTCGATGTCTGTAATAAGTCTATAGATCCCGACTGTAATGATCTTGGACTTCATCCAGTTTTCCATAAAGATCCACCACTCTCTATCATTTGGTTTTCAGCTTGAAAAAAATTTCTATATTGAATTAAAGATATGAATTGCAGCACCCGAATCAATCCACAAAGTATTAGAAGGAACATCAATAAAATTGGTTTTGAAATAAATAAGTGATAAGAGAATATCCTTCTATTCGAACTATTTTCTTCTTTTCTCACAATCCTTCTTGATATATCCCTCCTTCTTATAAAAAAAAATATTTTAATTTATGAGATTTTTTTATTGATGGATTGTTGGATCCTATATTTTCTTTCTTTGCCTTCTTTCTCTTAGGACGCTCCTGTGAAACTACATGAATAACTGGGACCTCTTTCTATTTCAATTTCTCTTTCTCTTGCATACACTAGAAGATGAGTTCATTCATTGTCTATGATTTCTTATGTACGTTGTAGTAAATCTTAAATTAGATAAATTAGGATGAAAGAGAATTAAAAAAAAATTGGATAAGAAAGTTTTTAGATACTGTCATACCCAAATTATTTAATTTTTTAGCTATATCATGCATTTCCATAATGTACTTTCATACTCCAAAAAATTCATCATATTTCATAGAGATTAATTTATTCATTAGAGTACTAGCTAAGGTTTTACTTGATCTGGTAAACTATTATTCTACAGAAAAAAGATATTCAGAGGCTAATTCATTATCAGGAATAGATCCTCTAATATCTCTCGCTATAGTTTTTTTAATAATTATGAGAGACAACCTATTAGAATATTTTCACTTTTTAGATAATTTCTTATGATCAGAAGAACTAGTGGAGATAAGTAGATCTAGTTGAGGTTTATGAAGGGCCAAGTCCAAATCTAGGCATCCTAAGATAATGAGAAGCTGCTCATGCCAATTAGAATAATTTGATCCATTCAATGTGAAAATGTTAGATAGATGCGACGAGAGTGAAACTAGGATCATGGCTGTGAATAACAAAATATGCTTATAATTACCATCATGGTGCAGATTTTATAATATAATTCTGTTAATAATACTTATTATATAACTATAAAATGCCTTTGGATAAGAATCATAGCATATGATAAGTGTCGTAACTAATTTTAATCATAAATTTAAATATAATAAATAATACCAAAATATGTATCACATAAATCATAACTAACAATAATATGAAATATGTAAGCAAGAATAATAATTATGGCATGCAAATATGATTCATGTTTAAACTATGACCCATCATACTGGTTGCACTTTCATGATTTAACTAACTATGATTATAAAAATTTAAGATTATTCCCATCTTTGGATGTAGAACTTTCCATCTTTATGCAATTTAAGTTAGTTAATCTTTTACTATTAATTTTGTATCAAATTATAGTCATCTTTGGGTTTACTCTAATAGTTATATTTTTATGTAATTTTAGAACTATAATAAGAAAAAATCATTAGCCCTCGGTGACTCGGTTATTCAAGATCCATAGAGTGCTCCAAGCCCTTTGAGGCTACGCGAAAACAAACTTGAATAGTATAATAGTGAGCAAAATTATTAAATAAATAATTTAATTATTTAAATATTTTATTTTATATAAAAAATTTAATCATAATGTTTCTCAAATCATCACAAGTCTAACGGTTCAAAAATCACTCAAATTAGATAAAAATGATCGGGCTATAGCGATTTTATCAAAAAACTTAAAATTAAAGGACTTAATCATAAATAACAGAACTATAGGGCCTTTTCTATAAAACATCGGCTTTAAAAACTATTCAAAAAATTGATAGGGACTATAATGTAATTTATCACTTTTTAGGGACTAAAATGCAAAATTACCTCAAATGACTAAATTACAAAATTGTGATATAGGTCCTTTTAAAATTTAAACTTTTCCAGAGGCTTAAATGAAAAATCTCTTTTAATTAAATAGGTTTGATTCTTATTGGGTTCGGATCAGGATCCATTAAGATCCAAAACCCAATAACCAAAACCCCCTTCCTTCTTCCCCAATCTCTTGATCAATTTTTTTTTTTTATGAGACCTCCATGACCGTCTCACGGGTGGCCGATCGGCCATCGAATTCGGGCCATCGCCGGCTCCCATCGGAATGCCGCCGCCCTCGAAATAGCATCGAACGGGTGGCCGAACGGCCACCCCTTTCTTCTTCGATCATATGAGGGAGGGCGATGGACCGAGCGGCGCCCCCCACCACCGCGGGCAGCGGCGGTCGTGGCTCTGGCCTATCGCCGGCATGACAGCAGCCGATGGCTGCTGCCTCATTCGTCAGACAGTGCGGATCGATCGGCACAGCCAGCCCCAAGTCTTTATTTATTTATTTTTTTTTTAATTTTAAGAAATTAAGAAAATATAATTTAATTTTTTAAACTTTAATTAATTCTAAAAAATATAAAATCATGATTTTAATTTTTCAAAAATAAACCAAAATTTATCGAAAAACTTTTATATGAATACGAAGCATGGATCATGTACTCTGATATGATATGTTAGATAATTTAAACCTTTATATTTGGATCGTACTTCAATATTCATATAAAATTAAAATAAAACATATCTTGCACCATCGTCTCACCAATGCGATGATCACATAGCCCGCAGAGCAGCAAATCCATCTTTCATAGGCATGTGGTCTTCTCTCTCCTCACCGTCTATCTTTACGTACAATTGATGAAAATCATCAAATCCTTCTGAGAGTTGGAGAAAAGGGACCAAGCCATCTCTATTTATATTTGCACCTATCTTATCCCATCAGAAGACTTAATCCTGATTAGAGTAGAGATTTCAGTCCAAGACTTATCAGAAATAGAACTCTTTAATTAATTAGACTCACCATAATTGATTTAGGACTTATTCCAAAGAATTAAATCTAATTAAATGATAATTAAGCCACGTTAAGGAGTTAAATCCAATAGAATTTTGCACATACCCTAGCAAATTTTGAAGCAAGCTGTAGTGGATTCCGAGGTTTTTATATTGATGATGAATTGGTGGATTCCAGCAAAAGTTTTCTTCTAAAATCCCTAGTAGATTCAAATTACCGACAAATACCTTTGGTAACAAGATGTAGCTACTTGCTAGTTATCACTTACAAGCATTCTACTTCCTTTCTAGTTTAATTTTAGTTTTTAATTGTCATCTAATTCTTCATTTAACTAGTTTCTAATTAATTATTTTTTACTTCGCCTTTTCGACTTCACTTGCATTGGCATCTTCCTATACTTGCATTACCAAACCTCATGTATTAGAAGTCGGCACCCAAGTTGATTCACCAAACAAAACAAAGCATCGAGGATGGGACCATGCGGTCCATGCTAGGATTTTTCCTCGTATATGCTTGCTTTCAACACAAGACCACCCATTGAATTCAAAGCGAGGTATCTAAGATTGTAGTGGGAGAGGTCCCAAATACAAACACTAAACGTATTTCGAAAGAAAATTAAAAAGAAAAAAGATTAATTAAGGGCAAGGTAACAAGAGTGCCATAGCGAAGGACGGTTCACCGTGAGTTATCAATGATTGTACTTTTACTCATTATTTATTCCATTATTACTCCTAGTTTAGTTCAGATGGTCACCGTGTGAGTCCAAGCACCGTAGGACAACTCTTAGGGTCATACTGGTTTAGTCTTGTTGCAGGTGTCTCAAGAAGATTGGTGGCTTCTTAGGTGTTCGGGTCTGTTGAAACATGGGTCGAAGCCCACGTGAACATGGTGGGAAGAGGTGGTCTCTTGAGTTGGCACACTTAGCAGTCTCCGCACGTATGGAATGGTCTTCATCGAGCTTCCTCAAAATTAACTCCGATGACAATGTATTGGATGATGGTATTGTTAATGGGATGGGGTTTGCCATTCGCAAACCCATTGTCCCTTTGGTAGCGTTGAGCAGGACCTGGGAAGATCTTGCATTTGCGATTTTGGTCCTTCAGGCCTCTAATATTATACTTGAAGGAGATTATTATGAAATTGTAGCTAGCTATCTAAACTAATTGATATGGATGATATATCTCATCCTCTTCTCTTCTGATGGATATTAGGGAAACAATTCCTATGGTGTGTCTTTCAAAGTTATTTATATACATAATGGAGAAGCAAATAGTGTGGCAGACCGGACAACTTTACATATTGCTCGTCATGCCAGTTCGGTGCTTTAGAGAAGTCGTGCATCAGCCCCTACTCAATTTTGAAATATTTTGTATTTTAATGCTAATGCTTGTATGTAGACACTCCAGCTAAATGAAAAGAAAAGAAGGAAGACGAAGAATAGGTTATTGACTCTTGACTTGGGTCCTACTCGAAGGACGTCGTAACCTCTCTACCGTATGGCGGAGGATGCAAGGCTGGAACTGTGGTAAGACATGAAAATGGTGTTCCGAAGCCTCTTGGCTTGTTGTGAGGGTGTTTTTGAGGCACCTTATGGTGTGGCGTCCTTCAGCTAGGCCGCCTCGAGGAAGAGAGAGAACGCTCGGGAGGTGTATATATGGTAAAATAGTGGAAATCAGGTGTAATAGCTCGTTTGTTTTGAGTTTTGTAAGCCTTTAATAAAAACTTGCTTATTATTTTTTCTCCAAAGTTTATCTTTCTTGCACTAACCGATCTTATTTTGCGAGTGATCGTATTACTCTACATACCATGAGATGGTATAAAATTGTCTACATGATGTCAAAGCTAGCTAGGTGGAAATTCTTTATGGCATTAGAGCAAGGTTGTTTGAGGTGTGGCTGGACAATTAGATTTGTTCGAAATGCAAATTTGGAGCAGCAACTTGATTTTGATAGTTTTGAAGGTTATTTTTTGACATGATTTTAGAGATTTTGATAATTTGTTGTAAATATATGCTAATGTGTATGGACTCTATCTAATTTAACATCCAAATTGTGATAGACAATTTCGCCAAATGGTCATTTTCGCTGCCACGTACTTGTCTACTCCATAAATTGAACAATAGCAATTATCCAATTTGGAAGACTATGATCAAATTTGTTGCCCAAATATAACGACTCAAGAGGTGGTGGAATGAATTGAATTTTTAAATTTTTTAATAAATTTAAAAAATTCTTAAATAAAACTAATCTAAATTGTATAATGTGAGAATAAAATAAATATGCATAGCAAAATAAGTGATAAATTAATGCACAAATTGAATGTTTTAGCAGGCTCGTGACCAAATCCAATTAATTTTGTATAGAAAATTAACTAAAATCTTTACAATTATGTCACATCAATACGATGTCTGATTAAGAGCTTAGACAATCTATCCACAAATTTCTATCCCAAGAAACTCATAAAAAAATAAAAAAAGTACAAAATAATAACAAACTAATAAACAAAAGTTCATTTACGAGCAAGATATAAATGAACCCTTTGAAGCATGATGAAGTCGAGGTGAAATGTTCGTTGAAGCTTTGACTTCTTTTCTTCAAGGCTTGAGTGAATAAAGTTCTAGTGGTTGTAAATGTACCCTTAGCAACTCACTCCAATTCAATGCACATTTACTCTTTCTTTTATCTCTCCTAAGTATATTCAATAATTTTCAATGAAAATCTCTTTTTTTTTCCCACTCAAATATGTTCTTCAATTGATTTCAATCCTTAAATATATTTAAATTTGGTTAGAGGAGGTGTACTAACCGTTAAAGAGATTAAACTAGCTATTAGAGTCATTTTCTATCCATTGAAAGCTCGCAGAAAAACTAACCATTATGCTCTTAGGTGCAAAAGAACTAGCTCATGACAACTTGAGGTCGGCTCCTGGAAACTTAAGATCAACTTCTAAAGTATCTAAAAATTATAATTTTCTATCTTTCACCTGAGATCACTCTAGGATCGGCTCTTCATCATCTGGGATTGACTCCTCCACTAAAAAAACTTTCAAAATATTTCAAATATTTTTATCCGACTTTAGAATTTATTTTTCTAGCTAGACTTCTCGATGCTTTTCTAACCTTTTAAACTTATTGAGCTTCTTATAAATTATATTAACTATTCTAAGGACAATAGCAATTAGTATTATATTCAAATATTTTGTATTCATTAAAATCAATCATTGGATCAATAAAAATATATTTGATGAGATAAGATTTGTTCGATATCTCGAAAGAGTCAGAGATAATGCTAATAGATACTCTTGATAATAAAATTGTCAAAAAAGATGGATTATGAAATTTAGGAAGATGATATAAATATTTCAATCTACGGTAGAGAATTATCACCATACCCAAGATGTAAAAGAAACTAAGAAAGTATGAAATATTTTTATAGCTATTCACTTGAGATTTAGTCAGGTGAGATATTGAAGTATTGTCAAACAAGATGTACTTGAATGGTAGGCTTTGGCGTCAGGCTTCCCAAAATATCCAAATGAAGTGCAAAATTGGTTCCAAGATAAAAGTTTGAAGCTTAATCAATCGTAGACTGGATCAAGTTTAGAAGAAATTTCAAAGTATGAAAAGTTGATTAACTTAATAATTAATAAATCATATTCGGAAGAAAATCTGGAGCTAGAAAAGTTAATCATGTGAAATTTAAGTGTAAAAGGTATCATGACTGAAGGAGGAAGCAGTTGACTTTGAAGCTACCCAAGAAGAGTTGCAAGCAAGAAACATGGACACTAATTCCATGTTTAGAGAGCGCCGTATGCATGCAGATGCATCAAGCTATACTCGCAAACCAATTTGGTCCATCCACATCTGCATTACCGTATCATTATGTCAAATTAATGCAAACAGGTGACCTTGCACCCATACATAGATCGATATTGAGGAGGAGTGTTGATCAAGTCATCATCAACTATGGCACGAATGGTGATGGGCTCGTAAGGAGCTGCTCGACCAGGAGTTGCTTGCATGGAGTTCACAATGAGGGGGAGTGTAGTCCTAGTTTAGCTAGGATTACATTCCTAGTTGTGATTTATTTTATATTATAATTTGCTTAATTCAAATAGTTACCATGTTAGTCCAAGGACTATAGGATAGATCTTAGGGTCATGCTCGTTTTGTCTTGGTGCAGCGTGTCTCAAGAAGACCGGTGGCTTCCCGGGTGTCAAGAGGCTTTGCTGAAATATTCTCCCATGCTAAGACTTAAGGCATGGGCCAATGCCGACTCTTTTGAGTCCAAGTCACAAAAGGAACCTTTCGAGTCCCACGTGATTACGGCGGGAAAAAGGGCCCTCTTGAGTTGGAGTTCTAGAAGAGTGTTGACTCTTCCCCTTACGTCCAACTCATAAAAGGTAAGATGCAAGGGTGGCGCTACGGTGAGAGGCAAAAATGATGATTTTGTAGATTAAATCTATTCAAAAATTTTTCATTATTATGGAGCATCTTTTAGTTAGGCCTGCCACCTTGTATCGAGATAGAGAGAGAGTGTGTGTGAAAAAAGACGGCTGGATACAGTAGCTCCTTTGTTTTGAGTTTTATAAATTTTTAATAAAAATTAATTTATTTTTTTACTATAAATTTATTTTTAGCAAATTTTGATCTTATTCTTTAAGTAATTATACCATCTTACATGTAACCGGATGGTGTTTAGATTTTCTATAACTGCAACATATATTAGATTTAGTGATAATTTAAACCATCTTTAAATGTAGCCCAAATTGCTAGAATGGCAATCGATTGAAAATGAATCGGCTCATATTCATATTCATCCAGTAAATAAAACTTCTATATCCATATCTAGCCCATACCTATCTCAGATCGGGTTAAGTAGATATACATATCGGATCGAATCGGATAGATAAGAAAAATTGATCGGATTGAATCGGATACATGTAAGTAATATAAAGTCAATATAATTTTGAAATGAAGATACATACACTAAGGTTATACCAAGTTAGATTTGGATTGGAGCATATCATCATCTATCTATATTCGATCCGAATCTACTTCAAGTATTTTTTTTAGAAGTCATATTCATCTTAGATTTTAATCATGTCGGATAAAATCTACTTCATTCAGATTGGATCAGATCGGATATCTGAGACCGACTAAAATTCAAAACCATACCAAACTATGCTAAATTTTTTTGCTACTAGCCAATCAATGATGCTCGATGTATCAAAAGTCAGCAATAGCTCATGGTTTGGAGGATGTCGGGTGACCAGGCCAAGCAGTGGGGCAAGATGGTAAGCAGCTCTATACAAGTTGATCAGAATTACTTTGATGTTGGTGATAAGAAATAGAGTGGCCTAGGGTCGATGCAGATCTACAGACGAGACAAGCTATTACCTAAAGCTAGTTGAGTAGAGTGCTGGGGAAGGGGATGGGAGGATAAGGGAGGAGAAAAGTCCGGATACCCATGAAAGTTACATTCTATATTATATTTAACATCATATGTTTGATATAACAAAAGAAGTTTTATATTACAGCATTTAAGTTTATTGTGTATACATAACGTGCCCTTATTTTTCCATATTTATATTTCAGTTTTATAACTTGAGCTGGTAAGTTCACCTCTGGACATAGGAAATTTTTGCTTGGAAATATTTTATGGATACTCTTTAATAGGCATTAATTTTTAAATAGTATTTTATCCTTAATAAAATTTGATGGAAGGGAAGACAGGGTAAAGAAAGAGGAGGCACCATGAACGTGCTAAGAAGAGGCCGCAGATATGTCTAAATGTGACATACATTATAAGGTTAATCTATATGGCACAAAGTTCTCTTTGTATATTTTATAATTTCATATAAAATTAGTTATATTTAGCTAGAATATATGCATAACAAATAAATTTGCGTAGCGTTACGAGCATGTTGAGTTCAAGGTTGTGGGCCTCAACCCAACGTTAATAAGGCTCGACCTAGGCCTATTATAACCACACTAATTGTAGTTGACCAATTTCTAATACGCACTATTAAATTTATGTTCAAGCCGTAATTAATTAGTCGATAATAGTCGAGGGAGGTATTCTTCCGCGATCCATCCACTATAAGCACTAACAATTATAAGAACATGTGCACACGTGATTTCTCTTCTTTTCTTTTTCTTTTTCTTGATGATAGAATTGGATGTGATTTCTTAAGGAATTAAGACCAGAAACAAGAGGGTGGAGATGATATGTAAATCCTTCTTTCGTGCAAAAGGTACAACAACCCTGATCATTTGTCCCCACGTAACCCCAAACTATGGATGTGCTCACTGGCATTGGTCCAAACCAAATCTTAGAACAATCTTAACCATTGACTTAAGCCCTACTTGTGTGGGTGCTAAATGATATGCCCAAACTATGATAGCTATGTGCTCAATTGCATTGGCCCAGACCAAATCCTAACCATTGACTTGAGCCCTACATGTGTGGGTGCTAAATAATACGCCCAAACTAACCGCCATTTTATTACCGTCCATGGATTTTTAAAATCCAGAAAGCGAAAAATCTTCCATCTTACCAAATTCTCCTGTTGACGCATGATGCACAGACAACGCAAGCAACCTAATTTAAACGTCCAAGAACATCGATCACTATCAAAATCCAAACATCACCATTCCGGCTACAATTAATTCATTTGGTGCCAAGAGAACCGTAGTTGCACATCACCATCCCTGTTACCATCGATCCAAACCCGTTTAATATATATGGTCACTTGTTTTAACACTTATAGTGGCCAGAAAAATACTAGACTATTGACACAAGGATTTAATCCTAGAACCACAACCTCTAGTTAGATGATAATGTTTGCTGCTTTGAATAGGTTGGAATAATATTCCTTGAATTATCCAAATATTCATATCAGAATCTTTTCTTTAGCCAATGGCTTTTCTATTTTTCTTTTTATTTTTTTGGTGAACAGCCATATGATTCTTTAAACCATCCTCCTATATTTTATTCACAAACTTTTACGATTTATTCAAGAAGCAATCCAAACTTATCTAGCATGAATAAATATATAATTATCGATATATCAAGAATGTTCTGTTTTCTATGTTCATGTTTTTAAGATTTAAATTCTGTCTAACTTCGGTAAAACTGTAAGTTATTTTTTGAGTTTTGAATGATTAGACTTAATTATTTGCTAGACACCTAAATTATCACTTTGCTCAAATATGGAACTAAAATTATGATAAAATAGCTGGCACCGGAACATAATCCATCCCATGACAAGCTTTAAGAAGTCGAGAAGACAATGGCCCATACATCAATCTTGTTTTTGTTCTTTTTGAGGTAGACATACATCGATCTTGTGATCACGCAAACAAGTGCCAGAATGCAACGGTCAATAGAAGCCATGGCTCCATTAACTGGTCTTCTATGGACGTCACGTCAATTGCTTACTTTTAATTATTATATAGGCAGATTACAGGACATCTCCGGAAATCTTTAGTAAAGATCGACCACCATTTTAATCCCTTTTCTTTATTTATTTATTTTTTTTAACTGCAAGGGAGGCGAATAGCCATCCAAGACTTTATCGAAAGAACAAATTTTTACAGAATGGGAGGATTACCAGACGAGAGTCAAAATAAGCAGAAGAGCAGCATGGTGGTAGAAAAGTGTAACAAAACTTTTAAACAAAAAAGGTGTGTTTCGGGGAAGAAATCCTCTTTGCAAATTTGACGGGATTGAAGAATGGTAAGAAGAGTAGAAATTGGGACATCCGCCAAAGAGTAGACGAGCCATCTTACAAAATCATAATGCTCTTTCTTATTATAAAGAACGGACCAATTCTTAAACTATTTCGATTGGAGAGAAAGAAAATTTTTTGTAACCTTCTTAACTTAAATTTCATAAAAAAAAAATTAAAAAAATATAAAAAAATTATATAATTAGAACTTAAATTATATTTTCTTTCAGTGATTGATATAAAATCGATATGCATAGCCTCTATTTATAATGGTAAGATCCATTCTTAAAAATTTGAATTGAATTTCTCTTTCTAATTTTAATTAGGTTTTCTTTTCTAAAATAGATATGATAAATAAAAATTAATTTAAAAAATATAAAATTTTTTAGGAAGTAGATCTTGACTTTACATCAATCTTTATTTTTTATCGCCCTATTTGATTCTTCTCAGATTGAGAGATACGCTCCGTCATAGTCTTATCCGAAAAGAAAACTTTTGATTTAATCGATTTATTTCAAAATGAAACGTCTAGCTACAGAGCTGGTTCGAAATATTGGTGGGACTGTAAGGGATAGATTTTAGCGACGTTTTCAAGAAAAAGAGACACATTCAAGTCAATCACAAAATCGAGTAGATAGATTTGATGCAACCATACTATGATCTCATCGATCCATACTCTCAAAATGTTGGGTGGTGGAGCCTAATCCATCCAATAACTGAATAAAATCATACCCAAAAAAGATATGTTTTTTTTTTTTTTTAAAATACAAACGGTGATCAGACTATTCTAGTCCGAAAGCAATCCAAAAAATCAGAAAAAGAGGATGTTCCTCAGGGCCTAAGGATAGTCGTCATCCCGGCGCCATCTCCAATCCCCAATATGCTCAGCAATAAAGGATGCCACCTAGTCTGCTGCACTGTTGGCCTCCCTAAATACATGTTGGCTAGATATTGTGATGCACTCACTGATAGCTCTCCAGATGTCGCCAAGGAGCGGGTGGGCTTCATAGTGCTTGGTCCCCTCCTGAATCTAGCTGATAACTGTTAGAAAATTCTCCTCGATGATGATCCTCTATGTCCGTAGCTCTTGGATCGCACAGATGACACCAGCCCATGCAGCATGAAGCTCAGCACCGAGCACGAATGCCTCAAAAAGTGGTGAGCCCCCATGCAGCCAACAGCCTCGAATTCGGATCTCGAATGACAAAACCCGCACCACTTCTATCATTCCTAACGCTACTATCAAAATTGACCTTAATAAATCTGGAGGGTGGGGGCTCCCAAGAAATGAATAAAGTCCTCCAAGCTGCTGCAGGTGTAGCCAGGAAGTCCCAAGAACTCGGGTCAGCTGAGGTCAGACCAGCAGAGTTAAAATGACAATACTCAGAAGCTAAGCAGCAAGTTCTCTTCAGGACGCGCCTAGAAGGCACAACCTCGGCATCAAATACAAAGCTGTTCCGGGATAACTAGATCTGATAGGCAATGTAAACTAGCTTACAAGCTCTAGCACTCCTTTGAATGGCATCCAGAAAAGAAAGGAGACAGGGTTCAGTGCTCACATCCCAAGGCTAACTACTCGCCATCCTCCAGATCAACTCCGCTCTAGGATAGTGGAGGAGGGTGTGCTCAGTAGACTCCTCCTCCAAGCCATAGATGGGGCAGTTGAGAGGAATGTCCATACCTCTGTCGCTAAGGAGAGTGCGTATCGAAAGTCTATCCTATGCTACTTTCCAGAAAAAGAGTCTAACCCTGGGGTGAGATAGGAATCAGCAAGATCTGTATAGATCGGCAAGGTCCCTAGTCGACACTGAAGATTGGCAAGACTGCCTCCACACCCTCACATCATGACCCCGATAGATAGAAATTGGGATTGCAAGGATTATGTCAGCAAACTATCCTCCAAAGAGATGGATGACCAACTATCTCCTTCAGCACCTGCACTCATCATCGATCAGATCACTAACCCATAGATGGTCATCCACCTCGATGTTGACATAGGTCGGCCATCGAAAAAGTAATAAACTGGATATCCAAGCTATTAGATATCTGTGCTCTAGAAGTCAGAATTGGCTGACACTTGTAATACACTTCTAGGGGCAAAATTATAATTTTGACTAATATCAATAAAATGGGTTATTTTCTATCACATATGTGTATCTAGTGTCTGTGATACATCCTTTGAGTTAATGGTAATGATAATTCATATTTTCAAGAGTTGAAAATTTAAGACATGAATAATCATTATTAACTCATAAAATGCTTCCGACCATAGGATCATCACGAGGATGGTGATTGATTCGGAAGGTTGGTGTACAATCGCTTCTCTTTAGTAGATGAGTCTTGAGTCTACGGTGTGGAGACACCGAAGCGAGAGTATAGGTACTCGTTAGAGAATGAGGGCACTGAGCGTGACCACCTCGAGTAGTCATTAGGGAGTCTACCTTCTCGTCAATGACTGACTCGATGCTGCAGTAGTGTGTCTGATTCTTTGACCTGAGATGCATCGACAGTTCACCTTGAGGGTGTTATAGTTTGACTACACCATTACTCGATCTCCTAGCCATTCGGAATCCTGAGGTGTATGTTGGCTATAGCATGTTCATTGTAGGAACTGGATAGCATCAAGATGGAATCTATCTACCTCGGTGGTAGAGGAGCAGCCCTATGATGATCATGAGAATCAAGTCCAGAAGTCCATGGCCATGGCAGAGTGAAATAATAGAAAGAGTTTCTATTTAGGTTTTCACATTGGACTTGAATCGAATGATTACATCATATGACAGAGACTAGGGTTTGACGAGTTCACCTTAACCCTAATCTGATCGGAGGCTCAAGATAGAAGAACTTAATCACACAGGTAGCTGCACCAAGAGGTTCGCATTCAGCTCTGATGGGTTGCCACCATATACTGCTAGGTGTCACTGGTGGATTTTGGGAGCAATTAGAATGATTTAGATGATCGATCATTCTAGCTATTTCGAATCAGAAGAGTTCTGATCCATCGAAAGGAGTTTCGATGATGTCGATGATAGAGATCATGACATATCCCATTACCATACAGAACTGAACCTAACTGGATCACACAAACAAGGGTTTGAATCTGGTGATCATCAATTGAACTGATCCAGTTCAATTGATCTGAATGAGATTCAATTAGGTTCAAAAAAATCGTGCTAGCACTCGATTGAACCTAACGTTCTTCTTTTACTATCATAAATAGTTGTTCCTGACTGAGCCAAAGGAGTTTGTGCTCGATCATCAAAGGCCTTCACTTTGGTCTGACTAGAGCTTGTCCAAGTCAGAAAAAGGTTGTCTTATTTTGTAAGATATTATCCTACCATTTTTTGGTCACCTATCCATTTCTTGTCCTTTGACTTTGGTCAAAAGTTGACCTTTTTGACTGGTCAAACATTGACCATTGATACTTTGACTTCTTGATCCAAATGTCATGCACTATATTGGAGAGCTGGTGGAGCCTATCCCCCTATCAGAACCTGATAAGGAGGAGGGCGCACACCACCCTTGGCATGTGCCCAAGTTGGAGGCGCTCAGGAGTCCCTATTGGATAGGGACTCAATCTCCTTTTTGGATTTCGATTAGAGTTCTCCTAAGAATCAACTTTGACTGATCTTAGGCGCCCTCTAAGGAAGAATCAAGAGGACTCTAATCCCACTAATCAAATTTAGATCTGATTTCATAAAGAGTTATGATTGGTTGGGAAGAAGAGGAGTTGGATCATAGACAGTCTATAAATAAAACCCTGCACCCAACTCAAATTATATTGGAAAATTAAAATCCCACGCCCTAAGGCTGCCTCTCCCCTCTTCCTCCATGCCAAACCTACCTTCTCCCTCTTCTCTCCATGTCCAAAAGTATTTTAAACCTTGGTTGGTGCAATCCAGATGAGAGAAAGGCGACTGAAAGCTAGAAGGCTGCGCTGCTGCAAAGGACAACTGCTGATCTTCAAAAGAAGTTTTGAAGATCCTCCAGATCAGATCCAGATCTAATTTTTGGAGACATGATAGAGAAGAAGAGGATCTCTAGATCCAGCCTGAGTGGATACCGATAGAGGCCAGGCACTTGCGTGGCTAGATCCAGAACCTTTCCGCTGCTCACAGGATCATCAACGGGTAATAGGATTACCCACTTCAAGGTAAATTAAATTAAATTTAATTTATCTAATTTTATTTTAATTATTAAAATAATAAGAATCAGATCTAAAATATTCAGATCTGATCTAAATCAAAGAGAAATTTTTTTTTTGAAATATATCTCTTGATCTGATCAGATCTGAACGAACCTGATCCGGAAAAATCAGGATTTCCCTTCAACTGGTATCAGAGCCAAGGTTCTAAAAGTATTTAGATTTATTTTTAAATTTATTTTAATTAAAAAATAAGTGATTTTAGATGTCACATGAGATATGATCAAATCTAAAATTAGAAAAAATTAAAATTAAATAATTTAGATCTAAGATTAGAAAATATGCATGACTAGTTCTAAAATAGAATAGTTCTATAGAATAGTCTTGCATGTTTTCAATTTAATTTGATTAAATCATATTTTAGATCTATTTATTTACTATTTTTTGATATTATAATAGTTATAATAATATCTAAAAAATAGTAAATAAAAAAATTATTTAATTTTAAACATCATATGAGATATGATTGATGCATGTCTAGACTAGTTGTAGAATAGTTCTACATAATTATCTAGATTAGAATTTATTTTGATTAGATCAATTTAAATCTAATTTTTTAGATTATTATGAGATAATTTAGATCTAAAAATATGCATGATTCGATACATGAGATGTATGCAAAATATGCCATGATTAGATCTAATTTGTATATGAGATATATGATATAGATCTAAAATTATTTTGTAGTATTGCATGTTCCTGATTAAGGCATTCCTCTTGGCCGTTCGGTCATAAGAATAAAGAAGGATTTAAAGGCCCTCTCCTTCCCATTCGATGGGGTGTTCTTATGATGTGTAGGGGTGCTGCGTGTTCGTCCTTAATCAGAAATCCAAAACTTACTTTCTGCAAAACCCTAGATCCTGAAACCCTAGGATTTATTATGCATATTTTATTTATGAACCCTACTTAATTAAGAATTAAGATTATGAATATTAATTAGATCTAAAATTGAGAATTTCAGATCTAAGACATATTCATAATACTGGGTTCGGGCTTGGGTAGCTCAATTAGGTCTAAGCGGTTGATCAAATCGAATCAAGAGTTGGTTAGATGGGATCAACAATGCTTAAATTGACCAGCCTAATAGGATTAAGTCTGGGTCAAGATCGAGTCACGATCAAGCAAGACCTAATTAGGCTCAGAGGTTAGAGTCTGGATTGTAGGCTAACCCAATTGGTTCTGACTCAACAATTTGGTGTCTAAGGTAAGTTTGGCACATACGACCGACTGATTTTTAATTGAAAGCTACTCGACTGAATGCGTTCTTGTACGAGTTAATGGCATATTCCTTCCACCGGTCTCACTTACCTTGACACAGTTCTGATCTGAGGTGGTCAATAATCCGAGCTAACCCATGCCACTAGGTTAGTCATAATTGTTATGACTATGACAAGTCTAGTTTAATGAGACCTGAATCAATTCTCCCTAAGAAAAGATTAAGTCTGAGGTCTTCCACCATTGTAGATGTGCGGGCCCTTTTCGGGGTTGATTGTTCTCGGCTGGATATAGTGGCTCAGTTGCATTGGAAAGATGCAACCATGTCTATTAGGCATTGGATGCTATGGGCTGGAGGATGAGTTGGGCTCAATATTTTGGATACGGTGAGAGACTCAATTAGGAATCCAGTCTATGCAAATGGTGGGTCTGACTTAACTAAGGAGTGGATCAATATTTCGGATATGGTGAGATTCATGAATTAGAGATCAAGTTTGGGTGCACCATGATTAGAGAATCATTGAACAAGAGTTGTTCACTCATTGGCTAACCCATCACCAATAACTGTTAGGTGAGGTGATGAGTCAGTTGGTGAGACCGCACCACCCACTAGAAATCATTAATCGTGGAGAGATTTTTGCATCTCTACAGAGGAAAGTGTAGGGATCCAAAAAAATAGTGGAAGCTAATTTATTTAAAAATAAAATTTTTTAAATAAATTGGTCAAGTCATAATTACAGTATCTAACTAGAATCTTTGACTCTCTACAGGAAAAATGTCTGCATCCAACCCATTGGCACGTATCCTGGACACACACATAGACTGACTGGACCCAATTATAAAGATTGGCTCAGAAAAACTATAAAATTATTTTGGATTCTGAGAAGTTAACCCATGTATTGGACCAGGACCCTCCCACCTTACCAGCTCGTCCATCCACTGAACAGAGAGCGTCTCTGAAAAAATGGATAGACGAAGATAATAAGGCCAGATATTACATGTTGGGCTCGATGTCTGATGAGCTCCAGCGCCAACATGAAGATATCGGACTGCTCGCCAAATGTTGGCTCACCTACAGGAGATGTTTGGTGAACAGAGTCGCGCAGCCAAGTATCAAGTCACGAAATGACTTTTTAAGGCTAAGATGCGTGATGGGCAGTCAGTCCAAGATCACTGTCTGATGATGATCAAGGACATGGAAGAGCTTGAGAAGCTCGGTGTGAAGTTAGGACTTGGATCTGCAGAATGATATTATTCTGCAATCCTTGACTGATGCATATGGGCAATTCATCATGAATTACCACATGCATAAACTTCAAAATTTCCTTGGCCGAATTAATGAATATGCTGGTTACCGCTGAGCTTTCTATGAAAGGTTCTAAAGGCTCAGTTCTTGCTATGGAACGGACTTCTTCCAAAAGAAAGTCTTATGGAAAGAAAAAGAAGTCTGTGAAAAAGCAGAAAGGTGGAAGGAGCAAAGAAGAAGAAGGCAGAGCCAAAAGAAGAAAGGCCGCTGCCAAAGAAAAGTATTTTCATTGCAACAGCGACGGCCATTGGAAGCGGAAACTGCCCTACTTACCTGGCCACCCTGAAGAACAAGAAGGAAGGTCCTTCTGGAGGTATGCTCGTTATTGAGTCTAACCTTATGATTTCTTCTGCATCCAGTTGGGTGCTTGACTCTGGTTCTAGTGCTCATCTGTGCACTTCCATGCAGGGTCTTGAGGATAGCAGGAGGCTGAGGGATGGAGACATGATCCTACGCATCGGTAATGGAGCAAGAGTTGCTGCAGTAGCGGTGAAAACATATCCCTCTTCGATTACCATCTGGTTTAGACTTAGTTTTGAAAGACTGTTATTATGTGCCTGCAGCTAGCAGGAATTTGATTTCTATTTCATGCTTAGCACTAGAAGGCTATGTGATTACCTTCTTTAAGGACCATTGTAACATTCTTTATGAAAGAAATAAAATTGCAAATGGTTTCCTTATTAATGATCTTTATCAGCTACATATTGATGTACCTATTCTAACTATCGAGCAAAACGTGAATGCCAAACGACCTAGGGATAGTCCAAACGATAGATATCTATGGCACCTAAGATTAGGTCATATAGCAGAAGATAGGATCAACAAATTGGAGAAAAATGGGCTATTGAGTCCATTGACTTTCGAGTCATATCCAACTTGTGAATCTTGTCTTCAAGGCAAAATGACTAAACTCCCTTTTGTAGGACATGGGGAGAGGGCCACAGATCTCCTTGCCCTAGTACATACTGATGTGTGCGGCCCATTTGATGTGCCGGCTAGAGGCAATTTTGTCTACTTCATTACCTTTACCGATGATCTGTCTAGGTATGGGTATGTGTATCTTATGAGACACAAGTCTGAAGCTTTTGAAAAGTTCAAAGAATTCAGACATGAAGTAGAAAAATAAACTGAAAAAAAACCCATTAAGGTTCTTCGATCAGATCGAGGAGGTGAATACCTTAGCCAAGAATTCCTAGACTATCTTAAGGAAAATGGCATAGTCTCTCAATGGACTCCACCAGAAATACCTCAACTCAACGGGGTTTCAGAATGGAGAAATCGGACTCTATTGGATATGGTCCGATCCATGATGAGCTTCACAGACCTTCCTGATTTTCTTTGGGGACATTCATTGTTAACTTCAATTTATCTACTGAATAGGGTTTCCTCTAAAACCGTTCCTACCACACCGTATGAGATATGGCACGGTAAGAAACCAAGTCTGAGTCATCTCAGAATTTGGGGTTGTCCGGCTCATGTCAAAAGACAACAAGCGGACAAGTTAGAGTTTAGGTCCTTTAGAGCTCGATTCATAGGATATCCTAAAGAGTCATTAGGATACTATTTCTACATTCCAGAAGACCACAATGTGATTGTGAGTCGACATGCCATCTTTCTTGAAAAATAGTTTATTCAAGATAGCGGCATTGGAAAGCAGATTAAGCTTGATGAGAAAGTCTCACAAGTACAACGAGCTAAGGACCAATTGGAACCAAATCAGGTTGAGCCAATAAGAACACTACCTCCTCCACCTCGTAGATCGGAAAAGAGTTTTTCGTCCCCCTGAAAGATACTTAGGTATTATTTCAGAGGAAGTAGAGAAAATATTCCTCATAGGTAATGGTGCTCATGGTGATGATCCCAAAACCTACAATGAGGCGATATCAGATATCGACTCCGAGAAATGGCTAGAGGCAATGCAGTCAGAAATTGACTCGATGCACTCAAACCAAGTCTGGACCTTGGTAGATCCACCAGAAGGTATAGTACCTATTGGGTGTAAATGGATCTTCAAGAGAAAGATTGGTGCAGATGGAAAATGTGGAGACATTCAAGGCTAGACTAGTGGCAAAAGGTTATAGTCAACGTGAAGGCATTGACTATCAGGATACCTTTTCTTCCAGTGGCTATGCTAAAATCCATCCGCACATTGCTTGCCGTTGCAGCCTATTTCGATTATGAAATATGGCAAATGGACGTGAAAATGGCATTCTTGAATGGATATCTTGAGGAAGATATCTATATGGAACAGCCGCTAGGTTTCACATCCAGTGATACTGATCACAAGGTTTGCAAGCTGCAAAGGTCCATATATGGACTTAAGCAAGCATCTCGGAGCTGGAACACTCATTTCAATGATGTGATCAAAATATTTGGTTTCATCAAAAATGAAGAGGAAACCATGTGTCTTCAAAAAGGATCAGTGGGAGCGCTGTTGTCTTCCTCGTATTGTACGTGGATGACATCCTCCTTATTGGGAATGATATTTCCCATGTTGACAATAGTCAAAATATGGTTGTCCAAGGAATTCTCCATGAAAGACCTAGGTGAAGCATCCTTTATTCTAGGAATTAAGGTCTATAGGGATAGACCGAATAGGATGCTAGGACTTTCACAGAAGATGTACATAGAGGAAGTACTAAAGAGGTTTAGTATGGAAAACTCTAAGAGGGGATTAATACCCTTCAGACATGGTATTCATCTTTCCAAGAAGATGTGCCCTAGCACACCTGAGGAAATAGAACGCATGAGCAAGATCCCTTATGCTTCTGCAATAGGGAGCCTCATGTATGCCATGCTATGTACACGACCTGATATAGCCCATGCTGTGAGTGTCACAAGCAGATATCAGTCAAATCCAGATGAAGAACACTGGACTTCTGTGAAATGTATCCTTAAGTACTTGAGAAGAACTAAGGATATGATGTTGGTCTTTGGTAATGGAGAACTCCAAGTCCAGGGATACACAGACTCGGATTTCATGTCCGATATAGATGATCGAAAGTCGACATCTGGAGTCTGTTTGTGTGCAATGGTGGTGCTGTCAGCTGGAAGAGTTTCAAGCAAACGGTGATAGCAGATTCCACCATGGAAGTAGAATATATCGCTGCATCAGAGGCTGCGAAGGAAGCATTCTGGTACAAAAAGTTTGCTGCAGAAATTGGAGTAATGCCATCAGATGCCATTCCTCTATACTGCGACAACAATGGCGCCATAGCCCTTGCTAAGGAGCCGAGGTCTCACCAAAAATCCAAGCACATTGAGCGGCGATACCACCTCATCCGCGATTACCTCGAGAAGGATTACGTCGAGGTCAAGAGAGTCGACTCCGCAGACAATGTGGCAGACCCACTTACAAAGCCGTTGGGCCAGCAGAAGATCGAAGCCCACCTTGAGAAGATGGGACTTAGACTTGTAGCCAATTGGCTTTAGGACAAGTGGGAGATTGTTAGATATATGTGCCCTAGAAGCCAGAATTGGCTGACACTTGTAATACACTTCTAGGGGCAAAATTATAATTTTGACTAATAATCAATAAAATGGGTTATTTTCTATCACATATGTGTATTTAGTGTCTGTGATACATCCTTTGAGTTAATGGTAATGATAATTCATATTTTCAAGAGTTGAAAATTTAAGACATGAATAATCATTATTAACTCATAAAATGCTCCCGACCATAGGATCATCACGAGGATGGTGATTGATCCGGAAGGTTGGTGTACAATCGCTTCTCTTTAGTAGATGAGTCTTGAGTCTACGGTGTGGAGACACCGGAGCGAGAGTACAGATACTCGTTAGAGAACGAGGGCACTGAGCGTGACCACCTCGAGTAGTCATTAGGGAAGTCTACCTTCTCGTCAATGACTGACTCGATGCTGCAGTAGTGTGTCTGGTTCTTTGACCTGAGATGCATCGGTAGTTCACCTTGAGGGTGTTATAGTTTGACTACACCATTACTCGATCTCCTAGCCATATCGAAACCTGAGGTGTATGTTGGCTATAGCATGTTCATTGTAGGAACTGGATTGCATCAAGATGGAATCTATCTACCTCGGTGGTAGAGGAGCAGCCCTATGATGATCATGAGAATCAAGTCCAAAAAGCCCATGGCCATGGAAGAGTGAAATAATAGAAAGAGTTTCTATTTAGGTTTTCACATTGGACTTGAATCGAATGATTACATCATATGATAGAGACTAGGGTTTGACGAGTTCACCTTAACCCTAATCTGATCGGGGCTCAAGATAGAAGAACTTAATCACACAGGTAGCTGCACCAAGAGGTTCGCATTCAGCTCTGATGGGTTGCCACCATATACTGCTAGGTGTCACTGGTGGATTTTGGGAGCAATTAGAATGATTTAGATGATCGATCATTCTAGCTGTTCGAATCAGAAGAGTTCTGATCCATCGAAAGGAGTTTCGATGATGTCGATGATAGAGATCATGACATATCCCATTACCATACAGAACTGAACCTAACTGGATCACACAAACAAGGGTTTGAATCTGGTGATCATCAATTGAACTGATCCAGTTCAATTGATCTGAATGAGATTCAATTAGGTTCAAGAAAATCGTGCTAGCACTCGATTGAACCTAACGTTCTTCTTTTACTATCATAAATAGTTGTCCTGACTGAGCCAAAAGAGTTTGTGCTCGATCAGAGGCCTTCACTTTGTCTGACTGGAGCTTGTCTAAGTCAAAAAAAAGTTGTCTTATTTTGTAAGACATTACCTGCCATTTTTGATCACCTACCATTTCTCGTCCTTTGACTTTGGTCAAAAGTTGACTTTTGACTGGTCAAATATTGACCATTGATACTTTGACTTCTGTCCACGTGTCATGCACCTATTGGAGAGCTGGTGGGGCCTGTCCCCCTGCCAGAACCTGGCAAGGAGGAGGACGCATGCCACCCTTGGTGTGTGCCTAAGTTGGAGGTGCTCAGGAGTCCCTGTTGGATAGGGACTCCTCCTTTTTGGATTCTAATTAGAGTTCTCCTAAGAACCAACTTTGACTGATCTTAGGTGCCCTCTAAGGTGGAATCTAGGAGACTCTATTTTCATCAATCAGATTTAGATCTGATTTCACAAAGAGTTGTGATTGATTGAGAAGAAGAGGAGTTGGATCACAGACAGTCTATAAATAAAACCCTATGCCCAACTCAAATTATATTGAAAAATTAAAATCCCACACCCCAAGGCTACCTCTCTCCTCTTCCTCCATGCCAAACCCACCTTCTCTCTCTCCTCTCTACGTCCAAAAATGTTTTGAACCTTGGTTGATGCAATCCAGATGAGAGAAAGGCGACTGAAAGCTAGAAGACTGCGCTGCTGCAAAGGACAACTGCTGATCTTCAAAAAGAGTTTTGAAGATCCTCCTGATCAGATCTAGATTTAATTTTTGGAGATGTGATAGAGAAGAAGAGGATCTTCAGATCTAGTTTGAGTGGATACCGATAGAGATCAGGCACTTGCATGGCTAGATCCAGAATCTTTCGCTGCTCACAGGATCATCATCGGGTAATAGGATTACCCACTTCAAGATAAATTTAATTTAATTTAATTATTAAAATAATAAGAATAAGATCTGAAATATCCTAGATTTGATCTACATTAAAGAAAAAAAATTTTAAAATATATCTCTTGATCTGATTAGATCTGAACAAACCTAGTCCAAAAAATAAGAATGTTTCTTCACAAGCCTCCTAGCGCACGTCTATCGAGGTACCATCACCAATCAGCCATCTCATCTGGGCTGCAATCATAGGGGCATAAGCATAAATCTCTCTCCAGATGAAGAAGCAGCCACGCTCACTCCAGATCTCGAACCCCTGTCTCCAATTGCCGTAGTGAGCCCTCATCACACAGCTCCACAAACAATTAGGCTGGGTAAGAAACCTAGCCGCATGTCTGGAGGACATGGCCTCTCTCCGAGTGAAAAGAGACTGGATCCCAAGGCCCCCATCGTGCATCGACTGGTACACCACATCCCAGGATAATAAATGAACACCCCTACCTCCCTATCGAGAGCCCCACAAGAAATTCCAAAACTGCTGCTCTAGATTCCTGAGAATAGAGCATGGCACCAATCTCTCATGTATCCTCTGCTTCACCCGAGCTTGGGTCATCGGATTGAAGGTAATAGTAGATTTGTGAAGGTTCACCAACTGGCTAGAGGCCCTACAATAGGCCTCCATAATGGTCGCAAAGCACCTCGCATTTTGTAGCGAGGTTCGATCAATGAGCAAGCAGTCGTCTGCAAAAAGAAGATGAGATAAAGGCATCCTCCTAGGGCCGGACCAGTAGGGCTCAAGCTCCGCTCGCAGGACTGCCCCATGAAGAGAGCAAGAGAAGGTATCAGCACAAAGAATAAACAGATAGGGGGAGAGGGGGCACCCTTGGTGAAGGCCACCAATCGATTGGAAGAAGTCCGTCAGAGCACCGTTGATTAGGATGGCAAAACTAGGATTCTCCACACAGTCCATAATCTAGGAGATCCATCTGCCAGAGAACCCTAGGTCGAGGAGTGTTCGATGTAGAAAGAACCAGCTCATCCAGTCATAAGCGCGCTCCATGTCCAGTTTGATCACCATCAAGCTTTGATGGGCAGGTGCATGCTGTAACTCATGCATAAATTCTTGAGCAAGCAAGACATTGTCGGTGATGCACCACCCTCCAACAAAAGCATAGTGCTTAGGACAGATCAGATAAGAAATCACCGACTTCAGACGACCGACCATGACCTTTGAACAAACTTTGTAGAGCGTTATGCATAGGCTGATCGGCCTGAAATGGCCGGAGTGGAAGCATCAGGTCTCTTCGAGATCAGAATAATCAGTCCTCTTCCAATCATCTAGAATACCCCTCGAGTCAAATACCATCTATACGGCCTCAGTGACCTCCCTACCAATGATAGGCCAATATCATTTGAAGAAGAATAGTGGAAATCCATCAGGCCCAGGGGCTTTATTCTGTTCGAGAGACCAGATGGCCCTCCAAACCTCCTCATCAGACATCAAGCGAACCAAAGCCTCATTCTCCTGGTCAAAGATTCGCTTTGTCGGTCGAGACCTAAGGGGGGTCCTCACCACCCAAGGAAGCGGTCCAGCGAGATTTGAAGAACTAAAATATCTATCTCCTTATCTCCTCACTCTCCTCCACAACTCTGCCATCCTCCTTCAACTGTCTGATGTGGTTGGCCGCCCTCCGGATTATCATCGACTGATGAAAAAATCTAGTATTCTGATCACCCTCATGGATCCACTGAACCCTAGATCTCTGCCTCCACATCGTCTCCTGCTGCCTCAAGAGGGAATGGTGGGTAGATAGTCTATGCCAGAGTAACATTAGGTCATGCTCCTGGAGGCCCCCCACCTCGTCCTCTCTCCTCTGCAGCTTCAAGATGTCCACCTCAACCTCCTCAATCCGTCTGAATATATTACCAACCTCCAAATGGCTCCATCGGATGAGTTTGCGCCGCACCAACTCCAATCTCCTAGTCACTCGATATCTAGCATCACCCCGAACCGGCATTCTCCATACATCCCTGATCAGGTCCCAAGCTCTCGGATGAAAAGTCCAAATCTTCTCAAACCTGAAAGGGGCTTTGGGAAAGCGAACACCATTAGTCGTAACCAAAAATGGATAGTAGTCTGAAGCAATCCTCGAAAGATGCTGCACGTGGTGCCCCAAAAAATGCTGGATCTGGATGGCTGAGGCCATCTTATGGTCAATCCTCTCCCAGACCCTGGATTCACCAAGCTTGTTGTAACACTAAGTGAACCTAAACCCGGTATAGCCAAGGTCAATGAGACCAGAGTCGCCAATGAAGTCCCGAAACTCTCTGAAGTCAATACTATCAGCATACTGCCTTCCCCTCATCTTCTCATGCGGCCCAACTATATAGTTGAAGTTCCTTGCAACGAGAGAAGGAAGGCCCTAAGCTAGAAGCCTAGAGATCTCAGACCAGAGCACCCTTCGTTCTCTATATTCAGTGCTCACATAAATGCTGGAGAGAAGCCAAGGACCGCCAGTCTGCTCTGAAATAACTAAGGCTACCTACTGCTCACATCTATGGAAAGCATCCAACCTGACCATGCCACGATGCCGGAGAACCATGATTCCCCCTGAGAGGCCCCTAGACTCCACTATATAGGAACCCCATGCAAGCGGGATCCGATGCCTGGCCTGAGCAAGACTACTCCTAGAGAGTCAAGTCTCGAGCAAAACACAGATCTCAAGGCAATGCTGCTGAATGATCCTTCCAAGGGTCGTAAGGAAGGAGTGCTTCCCTGCCCTCCAACAGTTCCAAATCAAAAGCTTCATTGGGCTGGCTGGTGGTGAAGGCGGTCCTCATCCGACCCCCCCTCTAATAGTGTGCCACCTTTCGTCCATGTGTCCATTGAAACTGCGGTCTCCAGAGTCCCCTCGATCTCCTAGATGGCCTGCCTCAGCCTGTCTACCACCACCTCATGGTCTAGAACTGGCCCTACCACCCTAGATGCCCCATACGTCAGATGGGTCAAAGCCTCATCGTAATCCAAGCCTTGCCTCCCCAATCTAGGGATCGAGAGTATCGAGTTGCCTGCTGTCTCAACCACCATCCCCTGTGAAGGGAGCCTTATTTTTTAGATCAGGTTCATTCAGATTTGATTGAATCAAGAAGGATATTTCAAAAATTTTTATTTTGAGATCCTAATCAGATCTGAGACTCCTCAGATATGATCTTATTGATCTGATAATAAAAATAAAAATAAAAATTAAATCTAATTTAATTATATCTTTATTTTAGATAATCTAATTATCCTATGATGATCCGATATTTGCTTGAGATTCTGGATGTAGCTATGCAAGCGCCTGGCCTCTACTGGTATCTACTTAGATAGGATCTAGAGATCTTCTCCTTCTCAATCAATTCTCTAAAAATTAAATCTAGATCTGATCTTAAAGGTCTTCAAAATTTTTTTTGAAGAATAACTATTGTCCCTTGCAGTAGTGCTACCTTCTTTCATTTCTGGCGCCTTTCACTTGCTTGGATTGTACCTTGTTCGTGCCCAAAAGCCCTTGGGCATGGAGAGTATTGGGAATATGCACTCTTCCCACATGGATTGACGTGGCTGTCGGTGACTAGCCAAGCAATAAGAAAGTACTTCTCAGAGATCTCTACGAAAGTATGATCAAATAAATTAAGAAATAGAAAAGAAGAGAAGAATAGATTTTTAAAAGAAAAGAGCTTTTATTCAGTATATTTCAGCCTTCTTAAAATCTTGACCTATTTCTAGTATATATACTTTACAAAGGGTCAAGCCCAAGCTTATAGAAAAACTTCTCAAACTCAAACAACCCACGTACATAAAATAATAACCCACAAAAACTGAGCCGACCCAGTTTCAGACTAAGCTGGCTAACCTGCAACTGGGTCGACTCAGTCCCATACTGAGCTGACCCAGTTATGTACCGTACCAATAGTTCAAAAATACTGCTTTCTATCTGAATTTTTCTCTGAAACCTAGCTGACCTAGTTCTAGATTGAGCCGACCTAATTTTTAACTGAGCTAGCCCAATTTTTGAACTTTACTATTGACATTGATTCTTCTTTCAGCTCATTTTCGTCTTTCCATGACCTATCTTTTCATGTTTTCAAGATTTGGGAGTGCCACTTCTGAGCTCACATTCTCCATCTTGGTGCTTCCAAGTTCTTATGAACTCATCTCTTCTTAATAGACCCATCCATGCCACACATCTCTGAAAGCTATCTCTGGAGAGTACCTTCATGAGTGCATCAGACTGATTCTCCTTGGTATGGACCTTCATCAGTTCCACTTTACCTTTCCACTGTCCCTGCGCACTCGATAGCATCTGTGCAAGTATCACCTCCGTCAATCCTCTTCAGCTGTTGTGTATCCTTAAGGCTTTTGGGATGACCTTCTCCACTGCTGAACACCGGTGCTTGCTTCTTGGCACCATCCTAAAATTGTAGAATTCCTTCTGCTTAGCAGCTGCATCACTTTCTCTAAATTTTTCTGAAGAACCTACAGCATTCCTGCACCAGCACATGCTGTACCATCTGATAGATCTCCTCAGAGCTACACCTGTCTACCTCCATGCGCCGCTCCACCTAGAATCGTGCATCATCGGTGCTCTAAACTCATGCCAAATTTTTTCTTCACTTGTGAAGCCACCACTGTAGAGCTCCATCTATATTCGAAGTCCACCTGATGCCGTAGAAGTTAACTCTATCATCGAGTCCCTCGAGGCCAACCACTCAATACTGTATTATTAAGCTTACCGCTGCACCTCGAACACCATCGCTGTCCCTTCAAACCCTCCATGCTTTGTAGACCCTTTTGAAGCTATCTTGGATACCTCCATAATTCGTGGGCACCTCCAAAACTTAAGAGCTCATCCAACTCTTTTGAAACCAATGATTGATCCCTAAAAAATTCCATCCTAGTCCTTCTCTTTTGTCTCTACACCAGCCATCACTTCAGTTATGCTCGAAGAACCATTCTCCATCTGAACCGCGACTCTTCTTGGTGCTCCTACAAAAGAAATTTGATCCATGATACTTCCGACTGCTAGAGACCTCCTGGCGCTCCCTAAGACTCCCTGGCTCTCCCTGAGATCTGCATCTGATCTTTCAAAGATACCACTGACACTCTCTACTGAGATACACTCCTCAATTGCTGCACCACCAAGTCTCTCTCAGTTCCGTGCCTTCAGGAAAGCGCTTCTGCAGCACTCCAGCACTCCTTGACTCATCTCTGCACCGCTCTACAGTTGCCCAGTCCTAACCTACTGGACCTTCATGGATCATCCATCTCCATCACTTCCAAGGCTTCGCAAATTCATGCTTTAGTCAAACCACTGAATACATCTTCGACTATTTTTCCACCTTCCAGACACCAAAGGACATATAGTCACTTCTTCAGCCTTTCTTCGACCATTACCCCTTGAAAAACCTCTCTTCAATAGCCCTACACTGCTTATTTTCCTAGAGAATTTTGATGCTCTTTGCTGAGATACCTTCCTCGGCTATTGCATTATCGAGCCTCTCTTAGCCCTGCATCTCCAGAGAAGTGCTACTACAACACTCCAGCACTTTCTGCCTGTCACATAACCATTATACACCTCGGCCTTTCTACCAAGATCGATCAGTAAATCATTCACCAAATTCTTTCACCCCAGAAAAATCCCTTTTCATTAATCCTCTCAACCTCTACCTTCAACCCGCTGCTTCTGATTGGCCAAACTATAGTAATAACTAGGTAGATTTGAGATATACCATGGAATTCTTGTACAAATTTTTGATTTTATGTTATACAACTTCTTCTTTCCTTCCATATACCATCAAGCTCTGAAACTTGACTCTGATACCATATTGTTGTCCACAATATTCCAAGCATCACCTAGCACTGATACCAAGTTGTAGACCCATGATATTGCTCGAACATCAATCATCCTTGACATTACAAGCATCGATATCATATTATGGAAGCTCCTGATCTTTAGCACAGACCTCAAAGAACTTGTGACGTTCTCTATGGGCAGCATACCACCGATCCTCTACCTGGATCTATGATGGGGTGCCTCCCTCTTTGGGCTTGAGGGAGACACCCCCCTTCTCTAGGGCTTCTTCAGGAATCCTAGGGCTGCAACTCTAGAGAGAAGAGAAGAAGAGAGTTGAGGGAGAAAAGTGTGAAGATTTATGGTGCTTCCAAGCCTTGGGAGGCCACGGAAGGAGTCAGGGGGTTGGCTCCGAAGATTTTAGGGGCTTGGTTGGTGCTTCGAAGATCTAAAATACAAGATGAAGCAAGAAACCAAAGTCAAAAAATCAAGACTGCAGAAAAAAGATTTTCTGTAGATTAGTCGGCTCAGTCCAAAACTAGGTCGGTTAAGTCTCAGAGCATAGACAAAATAGAAAGCTGCATGTTTGGTACTGCTAGCATGGCACAGGACTGGGTCGGCTCAGTTTCAGATGGAGCCAACCTAGTGAAACTTAGCCGATTCAGTGCGTGGGTAGAGTTACACGAGGGTCTATTTTGGGCTAGGGTCTGGAATGATCTTAGGAGTCTTAAGGTCTGGTTTGAAAGATCTTAAGGGGGCTAATTCATATATGGGTTAGATCTAGATCTAGAGGATGAAAGCATAAGAGACATGGGTGTACATGGGCTTGGTGAGTGCTTTCATGTATTGGGTTAGTCGGAGAGTTTTTTGGTCGGGCCTAATGGCTATGTATAAATACATAGGTTGTATTAGGATTTAAAAAGGTTGGAATCAATACAGACCTTTTTATTACCATCCATAATATTTCAGGCATCACCTAGCTCTGATACCAAGTTGTAGACCCATGATATCGCTCGAATGTCAATCATCCTTGACATCACAAGTATCGATATCATATTGCGAAAGCTCCTGATCTTTAGCACGGACCTGAAGGAACCTGTGATGTTCTCTATGGGAAGCACACCACCGATCCTCCACCTGGATCTATGATGGGGCATCTCCCTCCTTGGGCTTGAGGGAGATGCCCCCCTTCTCTAGGGCTTCTTTAGGAACCCTTGGGCGGCAACTCTAGTGAGAAGAGAAAAAGAGAGTTGAGGAAGAAATGGTCTGTATTTATTCCAATCTTTTTAAGCCCTAATACAACCTATGTATTTATACATAGCCATTAGGCCTGACTAAAAAACTCTCCAGCTAACTCAATACATGAAAGCACTCACCGAGCCCATGTACACCCATATCTTCCATGCTTTCATCCTTTGAATCTAGACCCAACCCATACATGAATTAGCCCTCTTAAGATCTCTCAAACTAGGTCTTAAGACTCCTAGGATCATCTTAGATCCTAGCCCAAAATAAACCCTCGCATAACTCTGCCCGTGCACTGAGCCGACTCAGTCTCAGCACTGAGTCAGCTAAGTTCCACTAGGTCGGCTCAGTTTGAAACTGAGCCAGCCCAGTCTTGTGCCGTGCCAGCAGTTTCGAACGCACAACGCTCTATTTTGCTTGTGCTCTGAGACTTAGCCAATCCAATTTTGGACTAAGCTAGCTAATCTGTAGAAAATCTTCTTTCTACAGTCTTGATTCTCCGACTTTGGTTTCTTGCTTCACCTTGTATTTTAGATCTTCGAAGCACCAATCAAGTCTCTAAAATCTTCGAAGCCAACCCTTTGACTCCTCCCGTGGCCTCCCAAGGCTTGGGAGCACCATAAATCCTCACAGAGAGGAGAGAGAAAATTAGAGGGTGGCATGAAGGAGGAAGAGAGATTTTGTGGCATGGGCTAAAGGTAGAAGCATTAAATTCTAGGCATAGATATGACTTATATAGACCCTGCTGCGCCATACAGTGCCACATCATCCCGATCAATCATGGCCCTTTATACAATCAGATCTAAATTTGATTGATGGGATGACATCATTTAATCCAATCAGATGAGAGATCCTCAAAATCTATCTAAGGTGGTGCCAAGACTAAGTCAAACAAGACTTCTTGGCGCCATAAAGTTTAACCCCTGAAGCAACCCTGGAGTCCCATCTATATGGGACTCCATCTTTATCCACATGGGGCGCACACCTCCCTAGGCATGAGCCCTCTTCTTATCTGCGTGTAGCAGGGGGACAAGGCCCCAAGCACTCTTCTATAGGTGCATGACACATGGGCAGATGTCCAAGTATCCAGGGTCAATATTTGACCAATCTCCGAAAATAGAAATTAGCAGGTGACTGAAAATGGCAGGTGTTGTCTCAAATTTATCTCATAAATTAAGACAATCCTTTTCTGATCTAGACAAGCTTCAGTCAGATCAAGTAAAGATTTCTGAGTGAGCCCAAATACATTTGGCTCAGTTGAGATAAGCTTTAATAATTATTAAAGAAGAACATTAGGCTCAATCGTGTGCTAGCATGATTTTCTTGAACCTAATTGAATCTTTTTCAAATCAATTAAACTGGGTTAATTCAATTGATGATATCCAGATCCAAATTCATATTTGTGTGACCCAGTTAGGTTTAGTTCTGTATGGTAATAGGACATATCGCGATCTCTATCATCGACATCATCGAAACACCTTCCGATTGATCAGAACTTTTTTGATTCAGACAACTAGTATGATCGATCATCCAAATTATTCTAATTGCTCTCAAAATCTATCAGTAATACCTAGCAGCATATGGTGGCAACCCATCAAGATTAAGGTGATCTCGTCAAACTCTAATTTTCATCATATGAATTAATCATTCGTTTCAAGTCTAATATGAAGACCCTAATAGAAACTCTTTCTATTATTTCACTCTACCATGGCCATGGACTTATGGACTTGATTCTTATGATCATCATAGGGATGCTCCTCATCTACCGAGGTAGATAGATCTTCTATTGGTGCAATCCAATTTCTATAATGAACATGCTATAGCCAACATATACCTTAGGATTTCGACTGGCTAGGAGATCAAGTTACGATGTAGTCAAACTTAACACTCTCAAGGTAAAATATCGATGCATCTCAGATTAAAGAATCAAACACACCACTATAGCTTTGAGCCAGTTATTGATGAGAAGGTAGACTTCCTTATGACTACTCGAGGTGGTCATGCTCAGTATCCTCGTTCTCTAATGAGTACCTATACTTTTACTCTGGTATCTCTACATCGTAGACTCAAACTCATCTATCCTAAAGAAGTGATTATACACCAACCTTCTGGATCAATCACTATCCTCATGATGATCCTACGGTCGAAAGCATTTTATGAGTTAATAATAAAAATTCATGTCTTAAATTTTTAACTCTTGAAAATATGAACTATCATTATCATTAACTTAAGGGATGTATCACAGACACTTTCAAATACATACTATGATAGAAAATAATCTATTTTATTATTTATAGTTAAAATTATAATTTTATCCTTAGAAATATATTAGAAGTGTCAGCCAATCTGACTTTTAGGACACACATATCTAACAAACTTTCACTTGACCTAAAGCTAATTGGCTACAAATCTAAGTCCCAACTTCTCAAGATGGGCTTCGATCTTCTACTGGCCCAACGGCTTTGTAAGTGGATCTACCGCATTATCTACGGAGTTGATTTTTTTGACCTCGATGTAACCTTTCTCGAGGTAATCACGGATGGGGTGCTATCACCGCTCAATGTGCTTGGATTTTTTATGAAACCTCGACTCCTTAGCAAGAGCTATGGCACCATTATTGTCATGGTATAGAGGAATGGCATCCGATGGCATCACTTCGATCTCTATGGTAAACTTTTTGTACCAGAATACCTCCTTCGTAGCTTCTGACACAACGATGTACACTGCTTTCATAGTAGAATATGCTATCACTGTCTGCTTGGAACTCTTCCAACTAACGGCACCACCATTACACATAAATAGACTTTCAGATGTTGACTTTCGATCATCTATATCGAACATAAAATCTGAGTCTGTATACTCCTAGACTTGGAGTTCTCCATTACCAAAAACCAATAACATATCCTTAGTTCTTCTTAAGTACTTAAGGATACATTTCATAAAAGTTCAGTGTTTTTCACCTGGATTCAACTGATATCTGCTCGTGACACTCACAACATGGGCTATATCAGATCGTGTACATAACATGGCATACATGAGGCTCCCTATTGCTGAAGCATAAGGGATCTTGCTCATACGTTCAATCTCCTCAAGTGTGTTGGGACACATTTTCTTGGAGAGGTGAATGCCATGTCTGAAGGGTATCAATCCCCTCTTGGAGTTTTTCATGCTAAATCTCTTTAGCACTTTCTCTATGTATATCTTCTGTGAAAGACCTAGCATCCTATTCGATCTATCTCTATAGACCTTAATTCCTAGAATGAAGGATGCTTCTCTTAGGTCTTTCATGGAGAATTCTTTAGATAACTATATTTTAACTGTAGTCAACATGGGAATATCATTCCCAATAAGAAGGATATCATCTACGTACAGCACGAGAAAGACAATAGCGCTCCCACTGATATTTTTGAAAATACATGGTTCTTCCTCATTCTTGATGAAATCAAATAATTTGATCACATCATTAAAACGAGTATTCCAGCTCTGAGATGCTTGCTTAAGTCCATATATGGACCTTTGCAGCTTGCATACTTTGTGATCAGCATCACTGGATGTGAAACCTAATGGCTATTTCATATAGATATCTTCCTCAATGTATCCATTTAAGAATGCCATTTTCACATTCATTTGTCATATTTCATAATCAAAATAGATTGCAATAACAAGCAATATGCGGATGGATTTTAACATGGCTATTAGTGAAAAGGTATCCTGATAATCAATTTCTTCACATTGACTATACTCTTTTGCCACTAATCTAGCTTTGAATATCTCCACATTTCTATCTGCACCAATTTTTCTCTTATAGATCCATTTACACCCAATAGGTACTATACCTTTAAGTGGATCTACCAAGGTCCAGACTTGGTTTGAGTGCATCGAGTCAATTTCTGACTTCATTGCCTCTAACCATTTCTTAAAGTTGATATCCGATATCGCCTCATCATAGGTTTTGGAATCATCACCTTGAACCCATTACCTATGAGGAATATTTTCTCTACTTTCTCTAAAATAGTACCTAAGTACCTCTTAGGAGGACGAAATTTTTTTTTTGATCTACGAGGTGGAGGAGGTAGTGATTGTATTGGCTTAACCTGATTTGGCTCATAAGATCCTTAGCTCGTTGCTCTTATGAGATTTTTTCCTCGAGCTTGATCTGCTTTCCAATGCCACTATCTTGAATAAACTATTTTTCAAGAAAGATGGCATGCCGACTCACAATCACATTATGGTCTTTTGAAATGTAGAAATAATATTCTAATGACTCTTTAGGATATCCTATGAATCGAGCTCTAAAGGATCTATAGTCTAACTTGTCCGCTTGTTGTCTTTTGATATGAGCCAAACAATTCCAAATTCTGAGATGACTCAGACTTATTTTCTTACAATGCCATATCTCATACGATGTGGTAGAAACAATTTTAGAGAAAATCCTATTCAGTAAATATATAGTAGTTAATAGACTATGTTCCCAAAGAAAATCAGAAAGGTTTGTGAAGCTCATCATGGATCGGACCATATCTAATAGGGTCTGATTCCTCCATTCTGAAATCCCGTTAAGTTGAGGTATTTTAGGTGGAGTCCATTAAGAGACTATGCCATATTGCTAGAGATATACCAAAAATTTTCGACTAAGGTATTCACCTCCTTGATCTGATCGAAGAACCTTAATAGATTTTTTAGTTTGCTTTTTCACTTTATGTCTGAATTTCTTAAATTTTTTAAAGACTTTAGATTTGTGTCTCATAAGATACACATACCCATACCGAGATAAATCATCGGTAAAGGTTATGAAGTAAATAAAGTTGCCTCTAGCCGGCATATCTAATAGGCCGCACACTTCAGTATGTACTAGGGCAAGTAGATCCATGGCCCTTTTTTCATATCCCATAAAAGAGAGCTTAGTCATTTTGCCATGAAGACATGATTCACAAATTGGATATGACTCGAAAGTCAACGGACTCAATAGTCTAATTTTTTTTAATTTGTTAATCCTATCTTCTACTATATGATCTAACCTTAGGTGCCATAGATATCTATCATTTAGACTATCTCTGGGTCATTTTGATCTTTTGGCATTCATATTTTGCTTGATATTAAAGATAGATACATCAATATGTAACTGATAGAGATCGTTAATAAGAAAATCACTTATAATTTTATTTTTTTCATAAAAAATTTTATAATGATCCTTAAGAAAACTAATTACATAGCCTTCTTGTGCTAAACATGAAATAGAAATCAAATTTCTGCTTATAGCAGGCATGAAGGGAAATCCTGATTTTTTGGATCAAGTTCGTTCAAACTTGATTGGATCAAGAGGTATATTTCAAAATTTTTCTCTTAAATCCAAATTAGATTTGATATTTTTTAGATCTGATTTTATGATCTGATAAATAAAAAAATTAAATTAAATTAAATCTAAATTAGTTTTACCTTGATATGGATAATCTGATTATTCGTTGATGATCTTGCTGATTATCTGAGGTTTTGGATCTAGCCACGCAAGCACCTGGCCTTTACGGGTATCTACTCGGGCTGGATCTGGAGATCTTCTTCTTCTCTTTCTTTTCTCCAAAAATCAGATCTGGATCTAATTTGAAGGATCTTCAAAACTTCTTCTGAAGATCAGCAGTCATCTCTGCAGCAGTGTTGCCTTCTTCTTTTCTCGTCAGCTTTTTCTTATTTGGATCACACCAAACTGAAGGCCGAACATTCTTGGGTGTGGAAAGGAGAGAGATGATTAGAAGATGACATGGAGGAGGAGAGAGGCAGCCTTGGGGCATGGCTAGGAGAAAGTTCTATAAAAGTTGGGTGCAGATAGGTCTTTATATGACCCTACTACACCATGCAGTGCCACATCACCTCGGCCAATCACGTTGCTTCATGCAATCAGATCTAAATCTGATTAGTGGAATGACATCACCTGATCCAACCAGATGAGAGATCCATAGATTCATCCTTAGATGGTGCCTAAGACTGGTCAAAGTCTATAGATGAGGGTCACCTAGTTTGAATCCAAGAAGCAACCTGGAGTCCAATCCGTATGGGACTCCAGGCATCCCTCTCCATGGGCGCACGCCATCCTAGGTGTGCGCCCCTTCCTTTCCAAAATCTAGTAAGGGGACAAGCCCCTATCTGCTCTCCAATAAGTGCATGACACATGGGCAGTTGTCCAAGGATCAAAGGTCAATGTTTGACCAAAGTCAAAGGATAAGAATTAGCAGGTGATGAAATATCACAGGTGTTGTCTCAAATTTATCTCATAAATAAGACAATCCTTTTCTGACTTGGACAAGTTTCAGTCAGATCAGGTAAAGGTATCTCAGTGAGCACAAATACATTTGGCTCAATTGAGACAACATTTAATGATAGAAAAAGAGGAATGTTAGGTTCAATCATGTGCTAGTATGATTTTTTTGAACCTAATTTAATCTAATTCAAATCAATTGAACTGGATTAGTCCAATTGATGATATTCAGATCCAAACCTTTATTTGTGTGATCCAGTTAGGTTCAGTTCTGTATGGAATGGGATATGTCGTGATCTCCATCATTAATATCATCGAAACTTTTTTCGATGGATCAGAACTCTTCTGATTTAGATAACTGGAATGATCGATCATCTAAATCATTCTAATTGCTCCCAAAATCGACTAGTGATACCTAGCAGTATATGGTGGCAATCCATCAAAACTGAAAATGAACCTCTCAGTGTAGCTACTTGTGTGATTAAGTTCTTCTATCTTGAGCTCCGATCAGATTAAGATTAAGGTGAACTCGTCAAATCCTAATTTCTATCATATGATTTAATCATTCGATTTAAGTCCAATGTGAAAACCTTAATAGAAACTCTTTCTATTATTTCACTCTTTACCATAGCCATGGGCTTATGGACTTGATTCTCATGATCATCATAGGACTGTTCCTCATCCATCGAGGTAGATAGATTCCATCTTGGTGCAATCCAATTCCTACAATGAACATGCTATAGCCAACATACACCATAGAATTTCGAATGGCTAGGAGACTGAGTCATGGTGTAGTCAAACTATAACATCCTCAAGGTGAACTGTCGATGCACCTCAGATCAAAAAACTAGACACACCACTGTAGCTTCGAGTCAGTCATCGATGAGAAGGTAGACTTTCTTATGACTACTCAAGGTGGTCACGCTTAGTGCCCTCGTTCTCTAACGAGTACCTATACTCTTGCTTCGGTGTCTCTACATCGTAGACTCAAGACTCATCTACTATAAAGAAGTGATTGTACACTTACCTTCCGGATCAATCACCATCCTTATGATGATCTTACGGTCAGGAGCATTTTATGAGTTAATAATGAAAATTCTTGCCTTAAATTTTCAACTCTTGAAAATAAGAATTATCATTACCATTAACTCAAGGGATGTATCACAGACACTAAATACATATATGTGATAGAAAATAATCTATTTTATTATTTATAGTTAAAATTATAATTTTGCTCCTACAAGTGTATTACAAGTGTCAGCCAATTCTGGCTTTTAGGGTGTACATATCTAACAAACTTCCACTTGACCTAAAGCCAATTGGCTACAAATCTAAGTCCCATCTTCTCAAGGTAGACTTCGATCTTCTGTTGGCCCAATGGCTTTGTAAGCAGGTCTGCTGCATTATCTGTAGAGTCGACTCTCTTGATCTCGATGTAATCCTTCTCAAGGTAATCGCGGATGAGGTGATATCGCCGCTCGATGTGCTTGAATTTTTGATGAGACCTTGGCTCCTTAGCAAGGGCTATGATGCCATTGTTATTGCAGTATAGAGGAATGGCATTTGATGGCATCACTTCGATCTCTGTGGTAAACTTTTTATACCAGAATGCCTCCTTTGCAGCTTCTGATGTAGCGATGTATTCTGCTTCTATGGTGGAATCTGCTATCACTGTCTGCTTGAAACTTTTTCAATTGATAGCTCTACTATTGCACAAAAATAGACTTTCAGATATTGACTTTTGATCATCTACATCGGACATAAAGTCCGAGTCTGTATACCCCTGGACTTGGAGTTCTCCATTATCAAAAACCAATAACATATCCTTAGTTCTTTTCAAGTACTTAAGGATACATTTCATAGAAGTTCGGTGTTTTTCATCTGGATTTGACTGATATCTGCTCGTGACACTTATGGCATGGGCTACATCAGGTCATGTACATAACATGGCATACATGAGGCTCCCTATTGCTAAAGCATAAGGGATCTTGCTCATGCGATCTATTTCCTCAGGTGTGCTAGGGCACATCTTCTTAAAGTTTTCCATGCTATTTCCTCAGGCTCCCTATTACTAAACCCCTCTTAGAGTTTTCCATGCTAAATCTCTTTAAAACTTCCTCTATGTACATTTTTTGTGAAATTCCTAGCATCCTATTTGGTCTATCTCTATAGACCTTAATTTTTAGAATAAAGGATGCTTCTCCTAGGTCTTTCATAGAGAATTCTTTAGATAACCATATTTTAACTATGGTCAACATGGGAATATCATTCCCCAATAAGGAGGATGTCATCCACGTACAATACGAGAAAGACAACAGCGCTCCCACTAACCTTTTTGAAGATACATGGCTTCTCCTCGTTCTTGATGAAACCAAATATTTTGATCATATCATTAAAATGAGTATTCTAACTCCGAGATGCTTGCTTAAGTCCATATATGGACCTTTGCAGCTTGCATACCTTATGATCATCATCACCGAATGTGAAACCTAGCGGCTATTCCATATAGATATCTTCCTCAAGATATTTATTTAAGAATGCCGTTTTCACATCCATTTGTCATATTTCATAATTAAAATAGGCTGCAACAGCAAGCAATATGCGAATGAATTTTAGCATAGCTATTGATGAAAAGGTATTCTGATAGTCAATGCCTTCATGTTGACTATAATCTTTTGCCACTAATCTAGCCTTAAATGTCTCCACATTTCTATCTGCACCAATCTTTCTCTTGTAGATCCATTTACATCCAATAGGTACTATACCTTCTGGTGGATCTACCAAGGTCCAGACTTGGTTTGAGCGCATCAAGTCAATTTTTGACTTCATTACCTCTAACCATTTTTTTAGGAGTCGATATCTGATATTGCCTCATTATAGATTTTGGGATCATCACCATGAACCCCATTTTCCTATGAGGAATATTTTCTCTACTATCCTCTGAAATAGTACCTAAGTACCTCTCAGAGGGATGAAAAATTCTTTTCGATCTACGAGGTGGAGGAGGTAGTGAG
>QRFJ01002275.1:0-25886 GCA_006176705.1 Cocos nucifera | reverse complement strand
TCTAAGTCCCATCTTCTCAAGGTGGGCTTCGAATCTTCTGCTGGCCCAACGGCTTTGTAAGTGGGTCTGCCACATTATCTGTGGAGTCGACTCTCTTGACCTCGACGTAACCCTTCTCGAGGTAATCGCGGATGAGGTGGTATCGCCGCTCAATATGCTTGGATTTCTGGTGAGACCTCGGCTCCTTAGCAAGGGCTATGGCGCCATTGTTGTCGCAGTATAGAGGAATGGCATCTGATGGCATTACTCCGATTTCTGCAGCAAACTTCTTGTACCAGAATGCTTCCTTCGCAGCCTCTGATGCAGCGATATATTCTGCTTCCATGGTGGAATCTGCTATCACGTTTGCTTGGAACTCTTCCAGCTGACAGCACCACCATTGCACACAAACAGACTGCCAGATGTCGACTTTCGATCATCTATATCAGACATGAAATCTGAGTCTGTGTATCCCTGGACTTGGAGTTCTCCATTACCAAAGACCAACATTATATCCTTAGTTCTTCTCAAGTACTTAAGGATACATTTCACAGAAGTCCAGTGTTCTTCACCTGGATTTGACTGATATCTGCTTGTGACACTCACAGCATGGGCTATATCAGGTCGTGTACATAGCATGGCATACATGAGGCTCCCTATTGCAGAAGCATAAGGGATCTTGCTCATGCGTTCTATTTCCTCAGGTGTGCTAGGGCACATCTTCTTGGAAAGATGAATACCATGTCTGAAGGGTATTAATCCCCTCTTAGAGTTTTCCATACTAAACCTCTTTAGTACTTCCTCTATGTACATCTTCTGTGAAAGTCCTAGCATCCTATTCGGTCTATCCCTATAGACCTTAATTCCTAGAATAAAGGATGCTTCACCTAGGTCTTTCATGGAGAATTCCTTGGACAACCATATTTTGACTGTCGTCAACATGGGAATATCATTCCCAATAAGGAGGATGTCATCCACGTACAATACGAGGAAGACAACAGCGCTCCCACTGACCTTTTTGAAAACACATGGTTCCTCTTCATTTTTGATGAAACCAAACTTTTTGATCACATCATTGAAACGAGTGTTCCAGCTCCGAGATGCTTGCTTAAGTCCATATATGGACCTTTGCAGCTTGCAAACCTTGTGATCAGTATCACTGGATGTGAAACCTAGCGGCTGTTCCATATAGATATCTTCCTCAAGATATCCATTTAGGAATGCCGTTTTCACGTCCATTTGCCATATTTCATAATCGAAATAGGCTGCAACGGCAAGCAATGTGCGGATGGATTTTAGCATAGCCACTGGGGAAAAGGTATCCTGATAGTCAATGCCTTCGCGTTGACTATAACCTTTTGCCACTAGTCTAGCCTTGAATGTCTCCACATTCCCATCTGCACCAATCTTTCTCTTGAAGATCCATTTACACCCAATAGGTACTATACCTTCTGGTGGATCTACCAAGGTCCAGACTTGGTTTGAGTGCATCGAGTCAATTTCTGACTGCATTGCCTCTAGCCATTTCTCGGAGTCGATATCTGATATCGCCTCGTTGTAGGTTTTGGGATCATCACCATGAGCACCATTACCTACGAGGAACATTTTCTCTACTTCCTCTGAAATAATACCTAAGTATCTCTCAGGGGGATGGGAAAACTCTTTCCGATCTACGAGGTGGAGGAGGTAGTGTTCTTATTGGCTCAAACTGATTTGGTTCCAATTGGTCCTTAGCTCGTTCCACTTGTGAGACTTTCTCATCAAGCTTGATCTATTTTCCAATGCCGCTGTCTTGAATAAACTATTTTTCAAGAAAGATGGCATGTCGACTCACAATCACATTGTGGTCTTCTGGAATGTAGAAATAGTATCCTAATGACTCTTTAGGATATCCTATGAATCGAGCTCTAAAGGACCTAAACTCTAACTTGTCCGCTTGTTGTCTTTTGACATGAGCCGGACAACCCCAAATTCTGAGATGACTCAGACTTGGTTTCTTACCGTGCCATATCTCATACGGTGTGGTAGGAACGGTTTTAGAGGGAACCCTATTCAGTAGATAGATTGAAGTTAACAATGAGTGTCCCCAAAGAAAATCAGGGAGGTCTGTGAAGCTCATCATGGATCGAACCATATCCAATAGAGTCCGATTTCTCCATTCTGAAACCCCGTTGAGTTGAGGTGTTCCTGGTGGAGTCCATTGAGAGACTATGCCATTTTCCTTTAGATAGTCTAGGAATTCCCGGCTAAGGTATTCACCTCCTCGATCTGATCGAAGAACCTTAATGGGTTTTTCAGTTTGTTTTTCTACTTCATGTCTGAATTCTTTGAACTTTTCAAAAGCTTCAGACTTGTGTCTCATAAGATACACATACCCATACCTAGACAGATCATCGGTAAAGGTAATGAAGTAGACAAAATTGCCTCTAGCCGGCACATCAAATGGGCCGCACACATCAGTATGTACTAGGGCAAGGAGATCTGTGGCCCTTTCCCCATGTCCTACAAAAGGGAGTTTAGTCATTTTGCCTTGAAGACAAGATTCACAAGTTGGATATGACTCGGAAGTCAATGGACTCAATAGCCCATTTTTCTCCAATTTGTTGATCCTATCTTCTGCTATATGACCTAATCTCAGGTGCCATAGATATCTGTCGTTTGGACTATCCCTAGGTCGTTTGGCATTCACGTTTTGCTCGATAGTTAAAATAGGTACATCAATATGTAGCTGATAAAGACCATTAATAAGGAAACCATTTGCAATTTTATTTCTTTCATAAAGAATGTTACAATGGTCCTTAAAGAAGGTGATCACATAACCTTCTTGTGCTAAGCATGAAACAGAAATCAAATTCCTGCTAGCTGCAGGCACAAAATAACAGTCTTTCAAAACTAAGTCTAAACCAGATGGTAATCGAAGAGGGTATGTTCCCACGGCTACTGCAGCAACTCTTGCTCCATTACCGATGCACGTAGGATCATGTCTCCATCCCTCAGCCTCCTGCTATCCTCAAGACCCTGCATAGAAGTGCACAGATGAGCACTAGAACCAGAGTCAAGCACCCAACTGGATGCAGAAGAAACCGTAAGGTTAGACTCAATAACGAGCATACCTCCAGAAGGACCTTCCTTCTTGTTCTTCAGGGTGGCCAGGTAAGTAGGGCAGTTCCGCTTCCAATGGCCGTCGCTGTTGCAATGGAAACACTTTCCTTTGACATCGGCCTTTCTTCTTCGGCTCTGCCTTCTTCTTCTTTGATCCTTCCACCTTTTGCTTTTTCACAGACTTCTTTTTCTTTCCATAAGACTTTCTTTTGGAAGAAGTCCGTTCCATAGCAAGAACTGAGCCTTTAGAACCTTTCATAGAAAGCTCAGCGGTAACCAGCATATTCATTAATTCGGCCAAGGAATTCTGAAGTTTATGCATGTGGTAATTCATGATGAATTGCCCATATGCATCAGTCAAGGATTGCAGAATAATATCGTTCTGCAGGTCCAAGTCCAACTTCACACCGAGCTTCTCAAGCTCTTCCATGTCCTTGATCATTGTCAGACAGTGATCTTGGACTGACTGCCCATCACGCATCTTAGCCTTAAAAAGTCATTTCGTGACTTGATATTTGGCTGCGCGACTCTGTTCACCAAACATCTCCTGCAGGTGAGCCAACATTTGGCGAGCAGTCCCGATATCCTCATGTTGGCGCTGGAGCTCATCAGACATCGAGCCCAACATGTAATATCTGGCCTTATTATCTTCGTCTATCCATTTTTTCAGAGACGCTCTCTGTTCAACAGATGGACGGGCTGGTAAGGTGGGAGGGTCCTGGTCCAAAACATGGGTTAACTTCTCAGAACCCAAAATAATTTTGTAGTTCCTGAGCCAATCTTTATAATTGGGTCCGGTCAGTCTATGTGTGTCCAGGATACGTGCCAATGGGTTGGACGCAGACATTTTTCTGTAGAGAGTCAAAGATTCTAGTTAGATATTGTAATTTTGACTTGACCAATTTATTTAGGGATTTTATTTTTAAACAAATTAGCTCCCACTATTTTCTCGGATCCCTACACTCCCTCTGTAGAGATGCAAAAATCTCCACGATTAATGATTTCTAGTGGGTGGTGCGGTCTCACCAACTGACTCATCACCTCACCTAACAGTTATTGGTGATGGGTTAGCCAATGAGTGAACAACTCTTGTTCAATGATTCTCTAATCATGGTGCACCCAAACTTGGTCTCTAATTCATGAATCTCACCGTATCCGGAAATATTGATCCACTCCTTAGTTAAGTCAGACCCACCATTTGCATAGACTGGGTTCCTAATTGAGTCTCTCACCGTATCCAAAATATTGAGCCCAACTCATCCTCCAGCCCATAGCATCCAATGCCTAATAGACATGGTTGCATCTTTCGGTGCAACTGAGCCACTGTATCCAGCCGAGAACAATCAACCCCGGGAAGGGCCCGCACATCTACAATGGTGGAAGACCTCAGACTTAATCTTTTCTTAGGGAGAATTGATTCAGGTCTCATTAAACTAGACTTGGCTTAGTCATAACAATTATGACTAACCTAGTGGCATGGGTTAGCTCGGATTATTGACCACCTCAGATCAGAACTGTGTCAACAGATATGGCCAGGTAAGTGAGACCGGTGGAAGGAATATGCCATTAACTCGTACAAGAACGCATTCAGGTCGAGTAGCTTCCAATTAAAAACCAGTCGGTCGTATGTGCCAAACTTACCTTAGACACCAAATTGTTGAGTCAGAACCAATTGGGTTAGCCTACAATCCAGACTCTAACCTCTGAGCCTAATTAGGTCTTGCTTGATCGTGACTCGATCTTGACCCAGACTTAATCCTATTAGGCTGGTCAATTTAAGCATTGTTGATCCCATCTAACCAACTCTTGATTCGGTTTGATCAACCGCTTAGACCTAATTGAGCTACCCAAGCCCGAACCCAGTATTATGAATATGTCTTAGATCTGAAATTCTCAATTTTAGACCTAATTAATATTTCCATAAACTTAATTCTTAATTAAGTAGGGTTCATAAACAAAATATGCACAATAAATCCTAGGGTTTCAGGATCTAGGGTTTTGCAGAAAGTAAGTTTTGGGTTTCTGATTAAGGACGAACACGCAGCACCCCTACACATCATAAGAACACCCCATCGAATGGGAAGAGAGGGCCTTTAAACCCTTCTTCGTTCTTATGACCGGACGGCCAAGAGGAACGCCTTAATCAGGAACATTCAATACTACAAAACAGTATCAGATCTATATCATATATCTCATATACAAAGTAGATCTAATCATGGCATATTTTGCATACATCTCATGTATCGAATCATGCATATTTTTAGATCTAAATTATCTCATAATAATCTAAAAATTAGATTTAAATTGATCTTATCAAAATAAATCCTAATCTAGACAACTATGTAGAACTATTCTACAACTAGTCTAGACATGCATCAATCACATCTCATATGATGTTTAAAATTAAATAATTTTATTTGCTATTTTTTATTTTTATAACCATTATAATATCAAAAAATAGTAAATAAATAGATCTAAAATATATTTAATCAAATTAAAAATATGAATTAATACATGCAAGACTATTCTATAGAACTATTCTATTCTAGAACTAGTCATGCATATCTTCTAATCTTAGATTAGATCCTAATTAATTTAATTTTTTAATTTTTTCTGATTTTAGATCTGATCACATCTCATGTGACATCTAAAATCAATTATTTTTTTTAAAATAAAATAAATTTAAAATTCAGATCTAAATATTTTAGAACCATGGCTCTGATACCAGTTGAAGGAAAATCCTGATTTTTCGGTCCAGGTTCGTTCAGATCTGATCAGATCAAGAGATATATTTCAAAAATTTTTTCTTTGATCTATATCAGATCTGATATATTTTAGATCTAATTCTTATTATTTTAATAAATAAAATAAATAAAGATAAATTAAATCAAATTTAATTTACCTGATTTGGGTAATCCTATTACCCTGTTGATGATCCTGTATGCAGCGGAAGGTTCTGGATCTAGCCACGCAAGCGCCTGGCCTCTACCGGTATCCACTCAGGCTGGATCTAGAGATCCTCTTCTTCTCTATCACATCTCCAAAAATTAGATCTGGATCTGATCTGGAGGATCTTCAAAACTCCTTTTGAAGATCAGCAGTCGTCCTTTGCAGCAGCGCAGCCTTCTTGCTTTTGATCGATCGCCTTTCTCTTGCTTGAATCGCACCAACAAAAATCCAAAACTCCTTTTGGACGTGGAGAGCAAGGGAGAGAAGGTGGTTTGGCATGGAGAAGGAGGGGAGAGGCAGCCTTGGGGCATGGTAGGAAAATCTCATATACAATCTGAGTTGGGCGTACAGGGTCTTATTTATAGACTAGCTGTGATCCAACTCCTCTTCTTCCCAACCAATCACAACCCTTTGTGAAATCAGATCTAAATCTGATTGGTGGAATAGAATAGAGTCCTTAGAGGGTGCCCTGGATTCCTCCTTAGAGGGCGCCTAAGACCAGTCAAAGTTGGTTCTTAGGAGAACTCTAATTGGAATCCAAAAAGGAGATGGAGTCCTTGTCCAACAAGGACTCCTAGGCGCCTCCAAACTTGGGCACACGCCTAGGGTGGCGTGCGCCCTTCTCCTTTGCCAGGTTCTGGCAGGGGGACAGGCCCCCACCAGCTCTCCAATAGGTGCATGACATGTGGTCAAAAGTCAAAGTGTCAATGGTCAACGTTTGACCAGTCAAAGGTAGACTTTTGACCAAAGTCAAAGAACAAGAAATGGCAGGTGACCAAAAATGGCAGGTGTAATGTCTTACAAAATAAGACAACCTTTTCTGACTTGGACAACCTCCAGTCAGACCATATGAAAGGCCTCTGATTGAGCACAAACTCCTTTGGCTCAGATCAGGACAACTTATTTATGATAGCAAAAGAAGAACGTTAGGTTCAATCGAGTGCTAGCACGATTTCCTTGAACCTAATTGAATCTCATTCAGATCAATTGAACTAGATCAGTTCAATTGATGATCACCAGATTCAAACCCTTATTTGTGTGACCCAGTTAGGTTCAGTTCTGTATGGTAATGGGATATGTCATGATCTCTATCATCGACATCATCGAAACTCCTTTCGATGGATCAGAACTCTTCTGATTCGAACAGCTAGAATGATCGATCATCTAAATCATTCTAATTGCTCCCAAAATCCACCAGTGACACCTAGCAGTATATGGTGGCAACCCATCAGAGCTGAATGCGAACCTCTTGGTGCAGCTACCTGTGTGATTAAGTTCTTCTATCTTGAGCCCCGATCAGATTAGGGTTAAGGTGAACTCGTCAAACCCTAGTTTCTGTCATATGATGTAATCATTCGATTCGAGTCCAATGTGAAAATCTAAATAGAAACTCTTTCTATTATTTCACTCTGCCATGGCCATGGGCTTCTGGACTTGATTCTCATGATTATCATAGGGCTGCTCCTCTATACCACCGAGGTAGATAGATTCCATCTTGAGATGCCAATCCAGTTCCTACAATGAACATGCTATAGCCAACATACACCTCAGGGTTTCCATATGGCTAGGAAACTGAGTCATGGTGTAGTCAAACTATAACACCCTCAAGGTGAACTGTCGATGCACCTCAGGTCAAAGAACCAGACACACTACTGCAGCATCGAGTCAGTCATTGACGAGAAGGTAGACTCCCTAATGACTACTCGAGGTGGTCACGCTCAGTGCCCTCATTCTCTAACGAGTACCTGTACTCTCGCTTCGGTGTCTCCACACCGTAGACTCAAGACTCATCTACTATAAAGAAGCGATTGTACACTAACCTTTCAGATCAATCACTATCCTCATGATGATCTTATAGTCAGGAGCATTTTATGAGTTAATAATGAAAATTTTACGATCAGAAGCATTTTGGCTAGTTAAATTCGCTCTCACTATTTTCTTGGATCCCTATACTTTCTCTATAGAAATGCAAAAATCTTCATGATTATTAATTTTTAGTAGGTGGTGCAGTCCCACCAACTAACTCATCACCTCACCTAACAATTATTGATGATGGATTAGCCAATGAGTGAACAGCTCTTGTCTAATGATTCTCTAATCATGGTGCATTCAGACTTGATCTCTAATTCATGAATCTCATCATTTCTGAAATATTGATCCACTCCTTAGTTAAGTCAGACCCATAATTTGCATAGATTGGATTCCTAATTGGGTCTCTCATCATATCCAAAATATTGAGCCCAATCCATCCTCCAGTTTGTAGCATCCAATGCCTAATAGACATGGTTGCATCTTTCTGGTGCAACTGAACCATTGTGACCAGTAGAAAATAATAAACCTCGAAAAGGGTCCGCACATCTACAATGGTGGAAGACCTTGGACTTAATCTTTTCTTAAATAGATTTAATTTAGGTCTCTTTAAACTTGACTTGACATAGCCATAATCATTATGACTAACCTAGTGGCATGGGTCAGCTCGAATTGTTAGCCATCTTAGATCAAGACTGGACCGATAAATATGGCTAGGTAAGTAAGACCGATGGAAAGGATATGCCATTAACTTGATAAGAATACATTCGAGTCGAGTAGCTTTAAATTAAAAATCAATCGATCATATCTGCCAAACTTACCTTAGACGTCAAATTATTGAGCCAGAATCAATCGAGTTAGCCTACAATCCAGACTTTAACCACTGAGCCTAATTAGGTCTTAACTTGATCGATCAAATTCTAATTTCCATCATATGAATTAATCATTCGATTCAAGTCCAATGTGAAGACCCTAATAGAAACTCTTTCTATTATTTCACTCTGCCATGGCCATGGGCTTATAGACTTGATTCTCATGATCATCATAGGACTGCTCCTCATCTACCGAGGTTGATAGATCTCCTATTGATGCAATCCAATTTCTACAATGAACATGCTATAGCCAATATACACCTCAAAATTTCGACTGGCTAGGAGATCGAGTTATAGTGTAGTCAAACTATAATACCCTCAAGGTGAACTGCCAATACACCTTAGGTCAAAGAATCACACACACCACTGCAGCTTTGAGCCAGTCATCGATGAGAAGGTAGACTTCCTCATGACTGCTCGAGGTGGTCATGCTCAGTGCCCTCGTTTTCTAACGAGTACTTGTACTCTCGCTCCGATATCTCTACACCGTAGACTCAAGACTCATCTATCCTAAAGGAGCGATTGTACACTAACCTTCTGTATCAATTACCATCCTCATGATGATCCTACGATCGGAAGCATTTTATGAGTTAATAATGAAAATTCATGTCTTAAATTTTCAACTCTTGAAAATATAAACTATCATTATCATTAACTCAAGGAATGTATCACAGACACTTTCAAATACACACTATGATAGAAAATAATTCATTTTATTATTTATAGTCAAAATTATAATTTTATTCTTAGAAGTATATTATAAGTATCAGCCAATCTGGCATCTAGGAAACACATATCTAACACCCTATTCCACATGCCCAGCCAAAATATCGCCCTCTAGGGCCTCAGCAGAAAAAAAGAAAATCCTAGATCCATCTATGGTAGCAGATGCATCCTGCTTGGCCACTAAACCAACTAGACCCTTGTCCTTGGCCTTGTTAAGAGAAAGAAGGCCTTTTCCCTTGTCCTTGGCCCCTTTTCCATGGCCATTGGGCCTCTCAGGCGCCTGGCCCGCATCGAGATCACTAGGCCAGGCATGCTTGGGCTTCCCAATGCCAGCCCCCATTCCTTCAACAAGGCTAGCCCGCGGCCCATTCGAGCCCACCCCATAGGGGCTTCCACCTACTTCACAGCCCATCGCCACCAGGCCGAATCTATTGGCAGCCCGGTCCATGCGCATGCTTGAGCCCACATTCAAGCCCATGCCCAGCCCCTGATCAGCACAAATCTCTGCACCCTCTCCAAACTCCGATCCGACCATAGAGCGGGGAGATGATCACCGTCGTTCGATATTATCTAATTTGATCCAGGCACCATTGGATCTCTTAGGCGGGTTGACTTAGTTTGAGTTTCCTAGAGAAGGCTCCTTCTCGAATTAGCTTGGTTTGACATTCCCCTCCCTAGTCGCTCCTTTCTTCCCCATTTCGTTGTCCGCCTCTGACCCCGGCAACCACTACCAGATGGCGACCAACCACGACCCGAGGGCCTCCTCTCCTCCGGCGACCATGTTCTTATGGGTGAGCCCATCTGAGAGTCCACCCTCTCCACCACCAGATGGGCAAGCTGTCGAAGCATGAAAACGGCCGCACCGAAAGCAAACCCCATCCAAATTTTCCAACACGAACTACTACCACTGTCGGCCCTCCGATCCTTCTATCAGAACCCCCAACCGCAATGGCCAGCCAAGGTCGATTCTGATGCATGCTTGAGTGAACCCAAGTCACCTCCACTCTGTCGTGTACTCGTCGATCGCCACAAGCTCACCGACCAAGCGAAGAATGCTTCGAATGGATGCCTCCCTCCAGAGCTCCATCGAAAGTCTCGACAGACGTACCCACATAAGAGCAGATCAGATCACTCCCTTCGAAGGGTTAAATCTTGGCCACCATGGTTCCACCGCCAAAGCTTGGCCGGTGACCACCCAAGGGCGACCAAGAACCAGTTCTCTCTCCTCCATCTCCTCAAATTGAAATATGAAGTGGCCCATCTCCAGATTGTAGCCAACGATCTTCCCCTTCACGTCGGCATGCAGTCATAATTCCCTAATCATCACCTCCATCATGACACGCCGGCCAATACTTCTGGCCACCACCACCGACGCCATCCACCCCTCCATTTCCTCCCTCACCTCATCCTTTGGGAGTTCCGCCACCTCCAAAAACCATCGAGCAAGCATCTCCACCTCCTCCGGTGATGATTCCAGAGAGACCCATATCAAATGCTCATTCCCCATCCTCCTCCATGCCGGTTCCACCCGATTCCACTCTCTTGTATCCTCCTAATGGTTCTTGGGGTTGTCTGCCATCCCCTCCGACGCCGTCGACCTCTGCATACAAGCCGATCACCGACGATCACACCCAAAGCCTCTGAAACACTAATCTCAAAGCACCAATGAAAAGTTCATAGTGGTCACTGTTTCTCTCTATCCATACCCGTATATATAAAAAGGTGTGTTTCAGGGAAGAAATCCTCTTTATAAATTTGATGGGATTGAAGAATAGTAAGAAGAGTAGAAATTGGGACATCTGCCAAAGAGTAAACAAGCCATCTTACAAAATCATAATGCTCTTTCTCATCATAAGGAACGGACCAATTTCTAAACTGATCCGATTGGGAAGAAAGAAGATTTTTCTCAACCCTCTTAACTTGAATCTCACAAAAAAAACTAGAAGAATATAAAAAAAATAAGTAATTAGAGCTTAAATTGTATTTTTTTTAGTGATTGATATAAAATCGATATGCAAAGCCTCTATTTATAATGATGAGATCCATCCTTAAAAAATTTAGATTGAATTCCTCTTCCTAGTTTCAATTAGACTTTCTTTTCTAAAATAGATATGACTAACAAAAATCAATTTAAAAAAGATAAAATTTTTTAGGAGATAGATCTTGACTTTATATTATCGCTCTACTTGATTCATCTTAGATTGAGAGATACGCTCCATCATAGTCTTGCTCGAAAAGAAAACTTCTGGTTTAAATGGTTCATTTCAAAGTGAAATGTCTAGCTATAGAGTTGGTTTGAAATATTGGTGGGACTGCGAGGGATAGATTTTAGTGATGTTTTGAGGAAAAAGAGACACATTCAAGTCAATCACAAAATCAAGTAGATAGATTTGATGCAACCATACTATGATCTCATCGATCCATACTCTCAAAATGTTGGGTGGTGGAGCCTAATCCTTCCAATAACTGGATAAAATTAAAGCTCAAAGAGGAACCCTATGCAAAGAAAAAGCCTACAGGAGAGCTTGGTCCACAATAGGCCATGGTCCGGCCCGTAGTTGGGCATAGCCCAGCAGCTGGGCACAATCCACCTCGGCATGCAGCCTAGCGGACCAGGGCAGACGCGCACAGCATGCGGTCGACCTAGGCGGATGCATGGCCCAATGTGTGAGCATGCACATGGTACAGCACACAGTGCATGGCAGCCCACCACCATGTGGCATTGCCATGTGGTCCACGTGGTGGGCATAGACCCATAAAGGGTCTACAATTATTTTCATGCGGCGTATGTGATGGATGCAGTGCAGGGTTTGTAGTGCTACCTTCAATTTTTTTTTTCAAAAATAGTAAAGATGCAGCAGAAGAAGTAATTAATCTAATTAATTACCTACTAATCATATCAGAATATTAAATTCTACACTAAGAATCTAAACATAATATACATGCATTCATATAAATCTAAAAATAAAACTATGCAACAAACTATTTACTACATCGATGTATTCAGAATATAATATCTTTTCGTAGGTAGCTAATCACTGTAATCTGATTCACATGGAGCTTTTGATCCCGATCAGCCCCACAGGAGTGCTAGCTTCTCGATGGGGTCTTCGATGGTTAATCATGATCGATCTGATCGATCATCCACTTTCTAATTTTTTAGATGTTCTAAAAAAATAAAACTCATTCTTTGGAGGATGATGAGATGATGTACAAAGTTTGGTGGTGATCCGATGCTCACAGCACTCAATCTCTCCATTCGAACCCACATTCTCAAATCTTGAGTTTCACTCGGCCCAAAAATCCTGACATACTGAAAAATCTCTCATGCCCTCTTTGTTTAGAGTTTTTCCATGAAACAAGTTTTCATGGAAAGATAACTTTTAAATTTATAAACCTTATTTAGATCATATCAAAAAATTAAGTATCCCTAGAGACAAAAATCAAAAGAAAATAGAAGCATGAAGGAAAAATAAAGTGTTATAAGACCCTACTCACCTTCACTCCAAGATTTTTTTTGCCCTAAACCAATGCCTAATCACTTTCAAATTTTTACCATGGAATGGTAACTCCTCTGGCTTCATGCAATAAAATTCTCATAATTTATTGCATAAAAAATAAGTAAAAATACCATATGAAGTGGATAGATTAAGATTGGTTGAATTAGTTTCAACCAACTTCTAGTATTTGAATTCAAATGCAAGCCTATCCAATTCCAACGCCCATACCACCTATTTCACACATAGAAGGACTTTTCTTCTACATGCATGCCCATTTTTTAGAAAAAAATGGTGACCAAAAAAAGGGAATGGTGTGGAGGTAAAGATAAGAGGGAGAGGGAGGTTTCAACCAAACCAACCTCTTTGAATTCAAAATTCAAAAAAAGTTTGAACTGGTCCAACACTAGACTAGATCAAAGAGAGAAAGAAAGGGGGGCGCAAATTTTTTCTCTTCATGAGAGAAACTTATGTAAAAAACAAAGGTGGGCATGGGCAAGGTAGAAAAGTCAAACATGAGGTGGTGCATGGGGAGGTTTGAATTCAAATAGGATTTGAATTAGTCCAAGTTGGTTTTAACCAAATCAAATTAATTCAAAACCAACTTGACCAAATTAAATCCATCTAAATTAGGATTAATCTAATCTATTTAATTCTTAATTAAATTAAAAATTAATTTGACCCAGCTTCTGATCAAATCAGAATCAAATCTCACACAGCGATTAGGTCAACTCATGACCTAATCAGGTCAAACCCAATTGAATCTAAGTCGATCAAACTTGATCAAATTCTTATCGTTCAATCAAATTAAGCTAATCAATAATTAAATTATTAATTAATTCTTCAATAAATATAGAGTCTTAATCAGATGAGAGTCTACGCAATAGAGTCCCATCATTATGAAACCCTCGAAGAGTCTCAATCCAGTGGGCTCTTGAATTCAGTATCCCAAATGAATGAAACTCATGATCATAGAGTCCTAAACCAGTGGGACTCTTGATCAGAGAGTCTCAGATGAGAGAGACTCAGAGTTTCAGTCCATCAAGACTATAGATTAGCCATCAAATCAAGTAATAAATCCTATTGTATGTGACCCCATAGGTTCGAATCCTAAGTCGGTAGCATAGAAACTGATTTTCTGTACCAATTGATGTGACCATCTAGTAATGGTACCCAACGTCAAATAGGTTGAATTTGTCATAACACAATATTAATGAACCTATGGAATATGGTTATCGTATAATCCATCCCTATGATCTCTACGTAATAGATGACTCAAGGTTAGACTGTCAGCCCTAGTAAATACATCCATGTCGTGTCTCAAAGCTTAGTCTCATGACTCCTCACTAAGACTATCCTGACCAAGGCTTTACTAAATTAAAACATAATTGAATACAACTCCTAAAAATAGGAGTGGTCAATCCCATCTTGATACACACACCGACTCTATAAGTACTTAATTGCGCCCAAAAATCTTTCATCACTAAATTAAAAATTCAGATAGTCCGACACTAAAGCACTGGAGTTGCTTGAAAGTCACCATGGTGATCTCAGATTAGAGGGATACTTATACCCATATTCCATCGAAGCTAATCTTGATAAGAGAAAAGCTTCGGAGTTGGTCATGTTCGATGCACATGTATCCATACATTTTATTTGCATGTCATACCAGTGTCTCAACACTTCTTGATTACGAGGATAACCAACTTTTAAGGACTAAACAACAAATCCTTCTTTATCGAATCTAGATAGTCCTTAGAACTTCATCACAACATAGGAGTTCATTAGAAGACAATAGAATTTATGATGAAAAAATGCCAAAATAACTTTTATTAATTTATAATTTTTATATAATTATAAATGTATAGCCCAACCATTAATAGGCTGATGATTGGCTTTGAAACATATTTCCAATAATCTTCTACTTGGACTAAAATCAATTGGTGCAATATCTAATACCTATATTTGACTTGAAGTCTTTAAACTCCTTCACCGCAACAACTTTAGTGAATGGGTCGGTCAGGTTCTCTTTTTCATCGATCTTCTAAAGGTCGACGTCACCTCGATCCATAATTTCTCGAATAAGATGGTAGCGGTGCAGAATATGCTTCGTCCGCTGGTGTGCCTTTAGTTCCTTCATTTGAGCAATGGCTATAGAGCTATCGTAATAGAGCAGAACTGGACTATTAAGGAAGGATGCTACTCCAAGCTCAATGATGAATTTTTTTAACCACACCGCTTCTTTGGCGGTATCTGATGCAGTGACATACTCTGTCTTGTAAACTGAATCGATCACAATGTGCTGCTTGGAGCTCTTCCAGTGGATAGCCCCACTATTAAGGATGAATATATATCTCGACACACTCTTTCTATCATTATGATCAGATTAAAAATTAGAGTCTGTGAACCCTAAAAGTTTCAAATCCAATACACCATATATAAGCCACTGGTTCTTAGTATTTCTTAAATACTTTAGGATGATTTTAACAACCTTCTAGTGGTTCTTCCCTAGATCAGATTGATATCTACTCACTATCCCTAGTGAGTATGCCACATCTGATTGCATACATGTCATGGCATATATTATAGAATCCACTACCAAAGCATATGGTATTCTACTCATACCTTTCTTTCTAGAAGTATTGTCGGACAATCCCTCTTTGAAAGAAAAATTTCATGATCTATTGGTAGATAGCCTTTCTTAGAATTCTCTATGCTGAACCGTTTTAGCGCAGTATCAATGTACATAGATTGGGATAATCCAAACAACCTTTTAGATCTATCTCTATGGATCTTCGTCCCTAGAATGTAAGAAGCTTCTCCTAAATCTTTCATGGAGAACTATGATGATAGCCAGATCTTTATTTCCTATAATGCTAGAATATCATTTTTGATTAAGAAAATATCATCCATATATAATACTAGAAATACTATTGCTGAACCATTAGCCCACTTGTATATGCAGGGCTTCTCTTCGTTCTTAACAAAGTCATACATTTTGATTATTCTATCAAATCGTATGTTCCAACTTCGAGATGCCTGCTTTAGTCCATAAATGAATCTTTGAAGCCTACACATCTTAAACTCATCTACAGATGTAAATTCTTTAGGCTGAATCATATACACCTCTTCATCCAGCTCTTTGGTTAGAAAAATCATTTTCACATCCATTTGTTAGATTTCATAGTTCAGATGGACAATGATGGCAAGCATAATCCGAATGAATTTGAGCATTGCCATAGGAGAGAACGTCTCATCATAGTTAATACTATAACATTGATGATACCTCTTAGCAACCAGATGGACTTTATAGATCTCCACCTTTTCATCTGTACCTCTTTTTTCTTTTGAAGACCCACTTACACCCTATAGATTTTATCCCTTCAGGTGGGTCAACTAATGTCCATATATCATTGACTTTCATGGACTCCATTTTAGATTTCATGGCTTCAAGTCATTTCTTAGAGTTGGATCTTTGCATTGCATCCATATAGATAATCGGATTCTTATCATTCTCATCGAGTTTGATAGGATCCCCATTTTGGATCAACAAACTATAGTATCTATTTAATTGACGTGGTACTCTACCAGATCGCCTTAAGGATGCATCTACAATGGATTCTAGTTCTGATCTAATTAGATCCAACTCAGGTTCAACAACTTGTGTCTGTTCTTCTACCTACAAAATTTTATCAAGTTCGATCTTAGAGGCATTAGTTTCTTCACTAAGGAACTTCTTTTCTAAAAAGATTGTCTTAAGACTGATAAATATTTTTTTCTCATCAACAAGGTAGAAGTAATATTTTTTTGTTTCTTTTGGGTAACCTATAAAACTATACTTATTAGACCTAGGTCCAAGCTTATCTATCATTAAATGTTTGACATAAGTCGGACACCCCCAAACCCTAAGGTGTGAGAGCACTGGTTTACACCCTATCCATATCTCATATGATGTTTTATTAACAGATTTACTCAGAACCCTATTTAGAATATAACAAGCTGACTCGAGTATATATCCCCATAGGAAGATTGGCAAATCAGCAAATTTCATCATGGATCAAACCATGTCCAATAGGATCTGATTCCTTCTTTCAGACATACCATTATATTGTGGTATTCCAGGAGGGGTCCATTAGAAGAGAATTCCATTCTTTCTAAGATATATGAGAAACTTATTGAAAAGATACTCACTCTCTCGATCAGATCAAAGAGTTTTTATACTCTTTCCAATTTGCTTCTCTATCTCATTTTGAAATAGTTTGAATATTTCAAATAACTCTGACTTATGCTTCATTAAATAGACGTACCCATATCTAGATAGATCATCTGTGAAGATTATGAAGTAGAAGTATCTACCTCTGGCACTTGAGCTTATGGGTTCACATACATCTGAATGTACTAGACTTAGGAGTTCAGTAGCTCGTTTACCTTTTTCAATAAAAGATGACTTGGTCATCTTACCAAGAAGACAGGACTCACAAGTTGAAAGTGATTCACAATCACCAATCTCAAAAATTTCTTCTTGAGCTAACCTGTTTATTCTGTTCTTATTAATATGACCCAGCCTAAGTGCCAAAGGTAGACTTTGGATACATCACTAATTTTAGGATGTTTACTGAAGGATTGAACCACGTTAACAGGCATAGTTAATAAATACCGTTATTCAATTATCCAATAAAAATTATAATACCATTCAAAATGATATTATAATTTTTTTTTTATTGATATTTCATAACTATTCATGGCCAAAAGGCCTACAGAAATGATATTCAATAAGAAAGTTTGAGAAAAATGACATTCTTTAAGAATAACTTTATTTGAATTGATTACAGGGTTCATGATTTCTAAAGCTAGAATTGAAACTTGTCTTCCATCTCCAACGTTCAGAAATTTTTCATCTTGATCAAATCTCCTACTGACTTGCAAGCCCTGCATAGAATTACAAATATGATAAGAGCTTCCAGTATCTAATATCCAAATAATAGAATTAAATAAGAAAAAATTATAAGATGTTATCATATAATTATCTTGCTCAGCAATCACTTGCTTCTTCCTTGGCCTGTTCGGATTCAGGAAGGCAATGTACAAAGGATAGTTCCTCTTTCAGTGCCCCTGCTTCTTACAGAAGAAGTACTTCGTCTGACTCTAATTGGACTTGCGCTTCTTGGTCCGACTCTGTGTAGTCATCTCGATTTTTGATTATACCATCTTATTCTTCTTTTTCTTGTTCTTCTTTCCTTTCTTAAAGGATCGACGATCAGAAGAAGTCTCTCCCACTACATTCACCGTCTCCTTGTGGAGTTGGTGATCCTTCTCAAAGTTCTGCAGTAACCCTAACAAGCTATGGTAGTTGACTGCAGGCTTTGTCATTCTAAAATGAGCCAGAAAAGGGAGGAAGAACTTGGGCAAGAAATTAAGGATCACATCCTTATCGAGCTGCTCGTGCAGGGAAAAGCCCAGCTTAGTAAGACACTTAATCATCTCGATCATGTATGATACATGATCGATGACTGAGGCTCCATCCCTCATCTTAGCATTGAAAATGGAACAACTTATTTTATGCCTTTCAACGTCGTCAAGCATGCCAAAGGAGTCATTTAACATTTGAAGCATCTCCTATGGTTGGACATTTTTGAACCTACAGCTGAACTCATTGTTCATTGCTGCCAGCATTATGCACCGAATGATGGTGCCATCATTGAGCCACTTCTGATAACTATCTCATACCGCTCCTCTAGCATTCGAAGCTAGCTTCTCAGGTGCTAGATCCGTTACTGTATAAAAGATCTGCTCATGCTCCAGGATGATTTTCAACTTATAAAACCAGCAATCGAAGTTGGGTCTCATTAATTTATCATTGTCTAACAATGATCGGAGTGATAGGTTAGTGACTATTTCTGCACAAAAAAAAACCCAATTCTAATTAGTATATGAATCAATTATCCTAAAGACTTGGACTTTAGTCTAAAGATTCTTTCACTATTTTATACGAATTGATAGTCTCTACCTCTAATTTGAGAAATTACTTTAATTTCTTAGTGGATACTAGAATTCACATAAACTATACACGAGCCCAACTTTGGTTGGTCAATCCATGTGCATCTATGGGTAGATTCAAAATCAATTATTTCTCTAAATAACTTTTAGTAATATTGATTTTATCTCAGAGACCTAATCAGTAGACTTTAGCCTCCACTAAAAAAATCTGGTTAGATCCAACCATTAACATGACCATATTTGATTTTATCTAACCAATAAATGATCAAGCCTGACTTTGATCGGCCAATCTAACTACCATCAGAAAGACTAAACTAAATTATTATTTGATGAATGATAATTTCATTAGTCAATAATCACAAGATCTTTGGGCTTCCAATGATTATTACATTAGTAAACCCATTATCACTCAACTTAATAGAAGGCTATGATTTAGTTATTTATATAACTATTTTATTTTTAAGGATCTAATAATTTTAGAAGATTTAATTAATATATTTTAAGAAGAGGAAGAAATACAGCGAGATAATTTCGATCATCCCACTGACTTCACAAAATCAGATTTAAAAAAATCTAATCTAAGTTGGCATTAGGAGCACCTAAATCAGTCAGACTGATTTACTTAATTGACATGGGTGAGCCTAAATCACTAGGTGATCTAATCAAAATCTAATTCACCAGGATGATCAGGTAAGTGAGATCAGTGGAAGGGATTTGCCATTAACTCATCAAAGACCAAATCAATATGAGTAGGTCCCAATTAAAAACCACTGATCAAACTACCAGACTTACCTTAGACACTATCTGATTAATTAGTTTTAATTTGATCAATCTAATAATTATGGATTTGACCGCGTAGCCATGAATCAAGTCCATTTGATCTTCATTAAAGTCATGGACTTGACCAATTATAATTATTATAATTGATTCTATAGAGTCCTTAACCTAATCTAAATTAATATTTAATTAGATTTGATCAATTATTCTAAATTAGTTCATTCTTTAACTAACCTTAGGTCTAACCCAATTAATGGATCTAATTCAACTAACCCAATAACCCACATTTTATGATTGATGACTTAGAGTCTTGATTCATAATTCTAGATACTAAATCATTATACTTAATTTTAATTAAGTTTATGAACTGAGGGTTAGAATTTGGCATTTTAAAAATATTTTTTAAAATTTTAAAAGATTTTTTATAACTTAGCATTGTTCACCAATTGAGTCGACTCACTTTAAAATTGAATCGGCTTAATTCACAAAAAATACTAGTTGTAGAGTTTAATCTAAAACTATGTACACTACATCATACTAAATCATGAATCAAACTTTAGATCCTATCTAAATATGCATTCATGATCAAAAATTAGATTAAAATCTTATTTAATTAGATCATAAAAATATTAGATTAGATCTAAGATTTTATGATTAACGATTTAGATCAGCAATGTACTAGGACAATCTTTTCAATGTAGGAGGTAAATCCTACAGCAGGATAACCTTCAATCCATGCGATCTTGATTTTAATTTTTAGATCTAATTAATTAAATTATTAGATTAATATTTAGATCAGATCTAAATTATCAATTTAAACATGCAAGCATATCATGTTTAGCGAACCCTCGCTCTGATACCATTTGATGGATGCAGTGTAGGATTTGCAATGCTACTTTCAAAAAAAAATTTGAAAATAGCAAAGATATAGTAGAAGAAGTAATTAATCTAATTAATTATCTATTGATTATATCAGAATATTAAATCCTATACTAAGGATCTAAACATAATATGCATGCATTCATATAGATCTGAAAATAAAACTATGCAGCAAACTGTGTACTATATCTATGTTTTCAAAACATAATACTTTTTCATGGATAGCCAATCACCATAATCTAAATCCATCAAATAATGCTCTGGTGTTGCACCATAGCCACACACGTGTTCGACCTCTACGATTGGTCCACACAGAGCTCCTGGTCCTGATCAGCCCCATTGGAGTGCTAGCTCCTCGACGGGGCCTTCGACGATTGATCATGATTGATCCGATCGATCATCTATTTTCTAATTTTTTGGATGCTCCAAAAAAATAGAACTCATTCTTTGGAGGATGATGAGATGATATATAAAGTTTGGTGGTGATCCGATGGTCAAAGCACTCAATCTCTCCACTCTAACCCAGATTCCCAAATCTTGGGTTTCACTAGGCCCAAAAACCCTGACGTATTGAAAAATCTCTCATGCCCTCTCTGTGTGGAGTTTTTCTATGAAACAAGTTTTCATGGAAATATGGCTTTCAAATATATAAATACTATTTAGATCATATCTAAAAATTGGATGTCCTTAGAGATAAAAATCAAAAGAGAAATAGAGGCATGAAGGAAAAATAAAGTGCTATAGGACCCTACTCACCTTTACTCTAGGATTTTTTTGCCTAATTACTTTCAAATTTTTACCACAAAATGATAACCCCTCTGGTTTCCTACAAAAAAATCCTAATAATTTATTGCTTGAAAAATAAGTGAAAATGCCATGTGGAGTGGATAGGTTAAGATTGGTTGAACTAGTTTCAACCAACTTCTAGTATTTGAATTCAAATGCAAACCTATCCAATTCCAATGTCCATACCACATATTTCACACGTAGAAGGACTTTCCTTCTGCATGCACACCTATTTTTCATAAAAAATTGGCAACCAAAAAAAGAGAATGGCATGGAGATAAAGATAAGAGGGAGAGGGAGGTTTCAACCAAACCAATCTCTTTGAATTCAAAATTCAAAAAAAGTTTGAACTGATCCAACACTTGACCAGGTCAAAGAGAGAAAGAAAGGAAGATGCAAATTTCTTCTCTTCGTGAGAGAAACTTACGTAAAAAACAAAGGTGGGCATGGGCAAGGTAGAAAAGTCAAACATGAGGTGGCGTATGGGAAGGTTTGAATTCAAACAGGATTTGAATTAGTTCAAGTTGGTTTCAACCAAACTAAATTAATTCAAAACCAACTAGATTAGATTAAATCCAATTAAATTAGACTTAATCTAATCTATTTAATTTTTAATTAAATTAAAAATTAATTTGGTCCAGTGCCTGATCAAATCAAGATCAAATCTCACACAGCGATTAGGTCAACTCATGACCTAATCGGGTCAAACCCAATCGAATCCAATTTGATCAAACTTAATCAAATCCTTATCGCTCAATCAAATTGAGCTAATCAATAATCAAATTGCTAATTAATCCTTCAATAAACACAGAATTTCAATCGGATGGGAGTTTGGGCAATAGAGTCCCATCACTATGAAACTCTCGAAGAGTCTCAATCCAGTGGGACTCTTAAATCTGGTATCCCAAACGAATGGAACTCGTGATCATAGAGTCTCATACCAGTGGAACTCTTGATCAGAGATTTTCAAATGAGTGGGACTCAGAGTTTCAATCCATCAAGACTCTAGATCAGCCATCAGATCAGATAGTAACTCTTATTGTGTGTGATCCCATAGGTTCGAATTCTAAGCCGGTAGTACAGAAACTAATTTTTTATACCAATTAATGTGACCATCTAACAATGGTACCCAACATCCGGATAGGTCAAATTTATCACAACACAACATCAACAAACCTATAGAATATGGTTACCGTGTAATTCATCTCTATGATCTCTATGTAATAGATGACTCAGGGTTAGACTATCAGTCCTAGTAAATACATCTATGTCGTATCTCAAAGTAATTAGTTCCGTGACTCCTTACTAAGACTACCCTAGCCAAGGCTTTGCTAAATTGAAACATAATTGAATACAACTCCTAAAAATAGGAGTGATCAATCCTATTTTGATACATATACTGACTCCTCAAGTACTTGACTGCGCCCAAAAATCTTTCATCACTGAATTAAAAATTTAGGTAGTCCGACACTAAAGCATAGTGAGTTGCTTAGAAGTCACCATGGTGATCTCAAGTTAGAGGAACACTTATACCTATATTTCATCGAAGCTAATCTTGATAGGAGAAAAGCTCCGAAGTTGGTCACGTTCATTGCAGATATACCCATATGCCTCACTTGCATGCCATACTAGTATCTCAAAACTCCTTGATTACGAGGACAACCAATCTATATGGTACATAATGATCTATACTCGATAAATATTGTCATCCTAAGAAACAACATATCTTTTGATCGTGAATAATTTAAGGACTAAATGATAAATTCTTCTTTATTGAATCTAGATAGTCCTAAGGACTTCATCACAACACAGGAGTTCATTAGAAGACAACAGAATTTATGATGAAAAAATATCAAAATAATTTTTATTAATTTATAATTCATATATAATTATAAATAAATAACCCAACTATCAACAGACTGATGATTGGCTGGAACATATTTCCAATAGTATGAGCACCGATTTGCATGAAAATATATGTGGCATGTGTGGGTTCAATCAGGAGCACGATACACGAGGTCTATGTGCAATGCATAGGCAAAATAAATGTAGATCTACATGATCCAACAGCTAGGCTTGCTAATGGATTGATGGAGTTTGATCTGGGACTTAATCGGATGGTTAGGAGCTTATTAGACTTGTAATCAAACTCTTCTCTTTGTTTTGGATATGGATTAGACTGATTTGAGGCCTTTAAAAGGCCCCATGGGCGACATAGATTCTGTAATGCAGTGAACAGTCGGTCTATTTTTCCAAGAGAGAAAAAAAGAGAGAAAGAGAGAAAGAAAAGGGCTTGAATTCTTTTTGTGTGCTAATCCTAGGGTACTACTAGGTGTATAAAGAATCTTTAGGAGAGATTTCTTCTTCCTATTTGGACTGTTTTTGTATCCATATATAAGAGAAAAAAAAAAGAGAGATTTTTTTTTATTCTCATCTCTTGTAAACTTCTTGTTTTAGTGAAAAATATTATTCTTTATAGCCATGGATGTAGGAGCAAGAGACTCTGAACCATGCTCAAGTTAAAGTCTCATGTTTCTACTTCTGTTGAATGAGACTCTAACTTGAGCATCAAAGGATTTCTGTCAGAGCCATCTCTGATCAAAGACTTATTTTGTAGGTCTTGCCCATGGGATGACCAATCTCGATCGTTTGCCCCTGCATCTTTGGTGCTAAGCGAAATCTCACACCAACAAGAAGCAAGAACATGATTTTCAATGAAAAAAATTTCTACAAGGATAAGAATGATCCTGACAGTATAGGAGAGATAGCTAAGAAGAACGAGTAGATCAAATTAGAAGAGATCATAGAGGATAATATTGCCAAGAGAGCAAGAGAAGATCCTGAATCAATGCTTGAGATACCTCAGCCAAAGAGATCTTTGAGAATCTCAAAACCATCAGAAAGGTATTCACCTTCTCTTCATTATTTATTATTAATAGATGATGGTGAATCCGAATGCTATGAGGAAGCTATGAATAGTAAAGATTCGATCAAGTGGGAGCTAGCAATGAAGAACAAGATGCAGTTCTTGAAAAAGAATCAGACTTGAAAGCTCAGCACACTATCGAAAGGAAAGAAAGCTCTACACAGTAAGTGGGTTTACAAGATTAAAAAGAGCATGATAGCAGCAAGAGGTATAAGGCTAGATTGATTGCAAAAAGCTTTCAATAGAAAGAAGGTATCCACTACACTGAAAATTTTCTTCTATTATTAAGTTCTCTACTATCAGAGTGATTTTAAGCATAGTAGCTATTGAGAACTTATACTTAGAATAATTAGATGTTACTACTGCTTTCATGTATAATGAGATAGATGAGGATATATATATATATGCAGTGGCCTATTGGCTTTGTAGTCTCTAATAAGGAAGACCTTGTGTGCAAGCTGAGGAAGAGCTTGTATAGTTTGAAATAGGCCTCTAGGTTATGGTACAAAAAAATTTGATGGATTTATGACTAATAATGGTTTTGCAAGGTGTCAGAAAGATCATTGCTGTTATATCAAGATACTCGATAGTAGTTTTATTATCTTACTCTTGTATGTTGATGATATGTTGATAGTCGGATCAAACATGCGAGAGATTGAAAGATAGAAAAGAGACCTATCAAGAGAGTTTGTAATGAAGAATATGAGCACAACGAAATAAATACTTGGATTGAGAATTGAAAAAGATAGAGTGGTAGGTACATTAAAGCTAATCCAAGATAGCTACGTCAAAAAGATGATGGACATGTTTAACATGATAGATGCTAAGTCCATGAAGACATCTTTGGCTAGTCATTTCAAGCTTTCAAAGAAATAATCATCTAAGGACGATGATGAACTAAAGAGAATGGCAAGGGTTTCTTATACTTTAGCAGTTGGCAGCTTAATTTATGTGATGGTTTGCACGAGACTCAATATTGCACAAGCAGTGAAAGCTGTAAGTTGATACATGGCTAATCCAAATGGGCAACATTGGAAAGTTGTCAAGGGTTCCTCAGATATTTGAAAGGTACTAAGAACATCGGCTTATGCTATAAAAGGGGCAGTCAAATACTATAGGGATTCAAGGATGCAGACTTATGTGGTGATGTCGATACCAAGAGGAGCATGATTGGATATGTTTTTACCATTGGCAGGTGAAGGAAAATCCTGATTTCTCAGACCAGGTTCGTTCAGATCTGATCGGATCAAGAGATATATTTTAAAATTTTTTTTCTTTGATCTGAATCAGATCTAGAATATTTTAGATCTAATTTTTATTATTCTAATAATTAAAATAAAATATAGATAAATTAAATCAGATTTAATTTACCTTGATGTAGGGGAATTTTATATTTTATGAGAAAAAAAGTTATACAGCTGAGATATCACTTCATTAGAGTATTGCTTGAAGATGAAAGTTTGTTACTGAAAAGAGTCAAGGCTTAAAGAATTCAGCCAATATATTAACTAAATTGGTCACTATAGAGAAATTGGAGCTATGTATGGCCTCAATTGACCTTCAAAGTTAGTTGTAGAGAGGCATCAT